>CAMZMU010000043.1:15956595-16505004 GCA_947311845.1 Poa pratensis
TGGTTGTGTTAGGTTAGGCCATAGGAACATGAGAAACCAACTTTTATCACAAGTTTCACAAGATTGCCCCCGTTTCGCCCGAAACGGAGTTTTCGGCTATAAGTCCACACACTTAGTAGAGAGAAAGTGAAGCCGGTCACATCTACGAGTAGGATATTACACATTTACAACACCAACACACTTGTATACATATGGTATGGCACAACCTAGGTTTGGGTGGGGTTCCGACGCTCCGGGCCCCGCTTCGGCGAAACCCTGAATCCGCTGGAAAAACCCTAACGTTTCCGTCTACCCCCCATAGACGTGCGTCGAAAGGGGGTAGTCCAGTGGACTTTTTTGCTTGGTTGTGTTAGGTTAGGCCATAGGAACATGAGAAACCAACTTTTATCACAAGTTGTCACAAGATTGTCCCCGTTTCGCCCGAAACGGGAGTTTTCAGCTATAAGTCCACACACTTAGTAAGAGAAAGTGAAGCCGGTGATGTCGGTCACACTAGGAGTAGATTCTTGACATTTGAAACACACAACACACTTGTATACATAGGTATGGCACACCCTAGGTTTGGGTGGGATTCCGACGCTCCGGTCCCCGCTTCGGCGAAACCCTGAATCCGCTGGAAAAAACCCTAACGTTTTCCGTCTACCCTCATAGACGTGCGTCGAAAGGGGGCAGCCCAGTGGACTTTTTGCTTGGTTGTGTTAGGTTAGGCCATAGGAACATGAGAAACCAACTTTTATCACAAGTTGTCACAAGATTGTCCCCGTTTCGCCCGAAACGGGAGTTTTCAGCTATAAGTCCACACACTTAGTAGAGAGAAAGTGAAGCCGGTGATGTCGGTCACACCTAGGTAGATTCTTGGACATTTGAAACAGACAACACACTTGTATACTATGGTATGGCACAGCCTAGTTTGGTGGGGTTCCGACGCTCCGGGGCCCCGCTTCGGCGAAACCCTGAATCCGCTGGAAAAACCCTAACGTTTCCGTCTACCCCCATGACGGCGTCGAAAGGGGTAGCCCAGCGGACTTTTTTGCTTCGTTGTGTTAGGTTAGGCCATATGAACATGAGAAACCAACTTTATCACAAGTTGTCACAAGATTGCTCCCGTTTCGCCCGAAACGGGAGTTTTCAGCTATAAGTCCACACACTTAGTAGAGAGAAAGTGAAGCCGGTGAAGCCGGTCACACCTACGAGTAGGATATTACACATTTACAACACCCAACACACTTGTATACATATGTATGGCACAACCTAGGTTTGGGTGGGGTTCCGACGCTCTCGGGGCCCCGCTCGGCGAACCCTGAATCCGCTGGAAAAAACCCTAACGTTTCCTCTACCCCCATAGACGTGCGTCGAAAGGGGGTAGCCCAGTGACTTTTTTGCTTGGTTGTGTTAGGTTAGGCCATAGGAACATGAGAAACCAACTTTTATCACAATTTGTCACAAGATTGTCCCCGTTTCGCCCGAACGGGTGTTTTCAGCTATAAGTCAGTAGAGAGAAAGTGAAGCCGGTGATGTCGGTCACACTAGGAGTAGATTCTTGGACATTTGAAACACACAACACACTTGTATACATATGGTATGGCACAACCTAGGTTTGGGTGGGGTTCCGACGCTCCGGGGCCCCGCTTCGGCGAAACCCTGAATCCGCTGGAAAAACCCTAACGTTTCCGTCTACCCCCATAGACGTGCGACGAAAGGGGGTAGCCCAGTGGACTTTTTTACTTGGTTTTGTGTTAGGTTAGGCCATAGGAACATGAGAAACCAACTTTTATCACAAGTTGTCACAAGATTGTCCCCGTTTCGCCCGAAACGGGAGTTTTCAGCTATATAAGTCCACACACTTAGTAGAGAGAAAGTGAAGCCGGTGAAGCCGTCACACCTACGAGTAGGATATTACACATTACAACACCCAACACACTTGTATACATATGGTATGGCACAACCTAGGTTTGGGTGGGGTTCCGACGCTCCGGGCCCTGCTTCGGAGAAAACCCTGAATCCGCTGGAAAAACCCTAACGTTTCCGTCTACCCCCATAGACGTGCGTCGAAAGGGGGTGGCCCAGTGGACTTTTTTGCTTGGTTGTTGTTAGGTTAGGCCATAGGAACATGAGAAACCAACATTTATCATAAGTTGTCACAAGATTGTCCCGTTTCGCCCGAAACGGGAGTTTTCAGCTATAAGTCCACACACTTAGTAGAGAGAAAGTGAAGCCGGTGATGTCGGTCACACCTAGGATTAGATTCTTGGACATTTGAAACACACAACACACTTGTATACATATGGTATGGCACAACCTAGGTTTGGGTGGGGTTCCGACGCTCCGGGGCCCCGCTTCGGCGAAACCCTGAATCCGCTGGAAAAACCCTGACGTTTCCGTCTACCCCCATAGACGTGCGTCGAAAGGGGGTAGCCCAGTGGACTTTTTTGCTTGGTTGTGTTAGGTTAGGCCATAGGAACATGAGAAACCAACTTTTATCACAAGTTGTCACAAGATTGTCCCCGTTTCGCCCGAAACGGGAGTTTTCAGCTACAAGTCCACACACTTAGTAGAGAGAAAGTGAAGCCGGTGATGTCGGTCACACCTAGGAGTAGATTCTTGGACATTTGAAACACACAACACACTTGTATACATATGGTATGGCACAACCTAGGTTTGGGTGGGGTTCCGACGCTCCGGGGCCCCGCTTCGGCGAAACCCTGAATCCGCTGGAGAAACCCTAACGTTTTCGTCTACCCCCATAGACGTGCGTCGAAAGGGGGTAGCCCAGTGGACTTTTTTTGCTTGGTTGTGTTAGGTTAGGCCATAGGAACATGAGAAACCAACTTTGGTGGGTTCCGATGCTCCGGGTCCCCGCATCGGTAAACTCTAGACCCGCTGGAAAAAAGTGAAAGTTCTCGTCTACCCCCTTTGAACGGCGTCGAAAATGGGTAGCCCAGTGGACTTTTTTGCTTGGTTGTGTTAGGTTAGGACATAGGTACATGGAAAACCAATATCCACCCCAACACTTGCAATAATATCTACACACATGCGATAACACAAACCATGATTCGCATATAATACTTCCGAGAGACAAGATTCGCGATGTTATTTTATGTGGTGGAGACCGCTATTCGGCGTAGCTATATACATATAGAACTGAATAAAAACATATTAAATTTAATTGAGAGTAATAAATAGATACATAAAAAATGAAGATTAGGGTAAAAAAACATGATGACTTTTTTCAGCGAAACTATATACATATATCTATTCAGTGTATCTATATACATTAAAATGAATATTTTTTTAAACATATTAAACTTAATTTACAGAACATTAAAATGAAGAAATAGGGATTAAAGAAAAAAATGGGGAACCTGTGCCGACGGTAAAAACCGTCCCGTATGCACGATTTAAAAGGTGAAAAAATATGGAACCTGTGCCGACGGTAAAACCGTCGGCGCAGGTTTATACAGATGGTCGAGGTTATAGAAAAAAAAGGGAACCTGTGCCGACGGTAAAACTGTCGGCACAGGTTTGGCGACGTCACCTTTTCGTTGACAGGGGACCTGTGCCTACGGTTGGATTTGTGCCGACGGTGACCGTCGGGACAGGTATCTGTGCTGACGGCCAGCTTCGTGGGGTGGCCTCGTAGGCACTATGCCGACGGCCCCGATAAAAAAACCGTCGGCACAGGTTTTGGCCGTCGGCACAGGTGAGCTCTCCTGTTGTGTCTCAACCTTCGACAATCATCGCCCTCGCAAGGAGATCAACATCACCTTTTCCATGGACACCGATCAGCCCGGCGGTGGCGAATGGACACGCCTAGGCGACTGGAAGCTGCCGTTCCACGGCAAGGCGCACTACGACTGCGAGCTGGACGCGTGGGTCGCGGCCACGTATTCCGAAGACACGGGCGGCCAACATCTCTGCTCCTGCGACTTGCCGGCTACCAGCGGCAACCCCACCACACAGCCGGCCTGGAGGCTTTGCAAGGAGCAGCTGACGTTCATGCAGGCCCCGCTCAACGCCATGTGTCGCACGATCGTCCCCACAGGGCCTGGAAGGTTCTGTCTGGTCGAAGTCGCGCCGTACATCAGATTTAACTCTTGGCGGTGCTTGGACGTAGACAAAGATCTTCTTCAAGTGACAATGTTCCGTGTCAGGTATGGCGAGAATGGCGAGCTCATGGCCACTGCGCTTCGACCTGGTCGACTGTACCTAATATCCGGTTACGATCCTATTTCTATTGCTCAACCTCCTGCATTTTGGATGTGAGTAGGGATCCAAAGCACTGTGAACACATTCTATTTTAATTTTATCTAAACAACTTTCATTAGTTAGGGTGGGAAGCTTCGGTGCAGCATGGAGTAGAAAAAGTACATGGGACAATATGCTGGGTAGTACTATATGTAGTTCCTTTTTGTATGACAAAAATATGTAGTACTGTGTGTTTTCCCTTTTTGCATTCGATACGTGTTAAGTCTTGCTGTTGATAGTAAGTGGAAGTCGTGGAATATGTCGCAACCACTATGGGAGAACACATTGTGACAACACTCTTTGCCGTGTGCTGGATATCGGAAAACCGTGAGTACAGAAAATACACGGCAAAGGGCCAAAGGCAAACAAAAGCACACGACAAAGACAATGGACACATGGTCACCCAAACGGCTGAGCGGACGGTGTAGTTACGGCAGGTCTTTGCCGTGTGCCGAACACGGTAAAGACTTCACCGTGTGCAAACAAACGGCAAATATCTAACATGTTGTTTTCTGATTCTAACAAAAGCACACGGCAAAGATATGCACATAGCAATGACATATTTGATGGATAATTCCTAATTATTAGAATTTTTCTCGTTTTTACCTAATGTCGCCTATTTTAGTTACTTTATGCTGATTTTCCGAAAGTAATTAAAATTTAAACTACAATTGTGTGATAGTTTGCTCTGATTTTTTTTTTCCAAAAATCATTTTAAGGTACACAAGTTGTTCTTATATCACAGAATTATCGATAGTTTTGAAAAACTCGACCCCTTTCAATGAATAGCCATGGTGACCATTTTGACCATTTGTTTTAAAAAATAAAAGAAAGTGAAAAATACTCAAAACCCTTTGGCATGGAGTCCTTTTATGTGAACTAGGTGCTAGGAAAAATGATAAATTTGAGTTTTGACAAACTTTTCAAAACAATCCTTCACAAAAGAGTCTATCATATATAAACATGTATACATTTCAAGCCAAATGACCAAGGTATATGACCATTCACGTGCCATAGTTTGTGATAAAGTGCCCATATTCGGATTCGGCACATAGGTGTATTTTGGCATCGGAAACAATGGTGCCAAACTAAAATTTCAAATTACTTTTAGAATATCATTTTTTAGTTTCTTAGTGCCAAAAAAAATTTTTTTTGTGAAGCAAGGACAAAAAAATATCGTGCAAAATGGCACCCACCCAATTTATACACAAAGTAGTCCATATTTGATGAATAATCCCCAGTTATTAGGATTTTCTTACTTTTTACCTAACTTCGCCTATTTAAATGACTTTATGCCTATTTTTCAAAAGTAATTTAAATTTGAACTACAAGTGTGTGATATGTTGCTCTGATTTTTTTCCCTAAAATCCTTTTAAGATACACAAGTAGTGATTGTATGAAAGAATCATCGATAGTTTTAAAAGATTCGACCCCTTTCAATGAATAGCCATGGTGGCCATTTTGAGCATTTGTACAAAAAAAATAATAAAAGAAAGCGAAAAAACTCAAAAAGAATCGGGTATTATCCAATGATTCCATGTATTAATTCTGCCACCCTTGAAACCTTCTTGTGGGTTTTCATCTCAAAACCCTAACGCCTTTATATTGCAAAATGCATGCGCTAATATTCCACCCACCAACGAAACCCTCATTTTTCTAGCTTGGGAAATTCCACCAAAATTCCTCGAGACAGCTCTCTTTTCTTTATTATTAAATCTAAATTCGTGGTTGGTGTCACACTTGATGGAGATATGCCCTAGAGACAATAATAATTCAGTTATTATTTATCTCCAAGTTTATTATTAGTGTTTATATCTTTATGCTATAACTGTATTGGGCACTTGAATAGCAATTCCAACGTGTTCAAGAGGAAAACCTCCAATACAAGTGTAGAGATACGAACAAGTAAAATTGTTCCTGGTCTTGTCTCTAAGACTAGCCTATCTTGTTAGCTGATGATCATGTTTTCCTGATCATGGACTTTGTATAAGTCATGTAACTATAGGAGTTTATTATCGGAATGATAATAGTACTGAACCAACCCACTATATGATCTTGCTATGAGACTAATCGTCAACGATGAAGATGGCAATTGATCATATGTTTTGTTTTCATTAGCTATATTCCTTTGCCCTGAAAATATCTGGTGACCGCTTATTTGACACTCATGCTTTGATTGTTACCTAAAGTCTGGCCGTAACTGGGGACCATAACGGTAACTTTTGGGCGTGAACTAGAGTAATGTATTGGAACAGAGATTATTCAAGAAGACACTTACTCCTCCAGGTGATGGAGAGATACATCCTTTAGGCCATCTCAGTATTATTATTGTCACCCAATCGTCTGGCCAGACACAACGTGATTTATCACGGGACAATATAAATACGGAATGAGAAAAGAGAATGATATTGGTACGAGAATTATATGTGTTATGATTAAATGGTTTAATCACATTAGAGTACATTGTCTCAATCTTGAGATATCATTGGTATCGTGTATGCAAGGGGATTAGCGTAATGAGTAACACACAGGTTCTGTCGTTTACTCATAAACACACGGGAGCCAGTACGGCCATCTAGGTCCCAATGCTGGTGAAAGGGCATCTCCTTTGCCTATGGTTTTGGTGTTTGTTAACAACACAATTAGTTAGTCTAATATATCTGTTGATCTATGCAGAAATTAGTAGGTAAAAGATCGCGGTTGAAATCTACTCGCAACAGGCTGTGTGGGAAGGTTTTTCCCAGGCAGCGGTAGTACCGCTGGCTCCAGCGGTAGTACCGCTGCACAGCTCCTCTGTGCTGCGCTACGCACAAGGGCGCAGCTACCGCTGCGGTACCGCCAGTGGTACCGCCGATTTCCGGCGTCTGTTGGTACCAGCGGTACCTCCAGCGGTACCCAGCGGTAGTACCGCTCCATGGCGGTAGTACCGGCCCTCCTGGCGGTAGTACCGCCACGTGCTTTTCGCAGCGCATCTGAGCTGTGGTGAAGGACCACTACCGCCCGCGGTACCGCTCGGGGTACCGCCGCTTTTGTGCTTCTGTGGGTACCAGCGGTACCTCCAGCGGTACCGGGCGGTGGTACCGCCAGGGCCAGCGGTGGTACCGCCAGGGCCAGCGGTAGTACCGCCAGGACGTCAACGGCTCGACGCGAAGCTGGCGATGCGCTCTACACGTAGCGGTAGTACCGCCCCTGCTGGCGGTAGTACCGCTGCGGGAATCTGGCTGGCCAACGGCCAGATTTGGGAGAGAGGCTATTTAAAGAGGTCTTCTTCCCCATTGAAGACTAAGCTTCACACTCTCTCTCACCTCCATTAACCAAGCAAGCTTCCTCCTCCTAGATCTCTCTACCCAACCACTCAATCTAGCTCAAAGTTGGGGAATCGAAGGAGGAGACCAAGATCTACATCTTCACCAAGCCGATTTACTTTTCCCCCTCATTCACTTGAGGGACCATTTGCTAGGGTTTCCTAGGAAAACCTAGCCCATATTGTACTCACTTGATTGTCTTTGTGACAGATTGTAGCTGTTTGGGAGCCCCCAATCCTTTGTGGGTTGTGCCCCGTCGTTGTTGTAAGGCTCCGGATTCCGCCTTGAAGGTTTCCGATAGTTGAAGTGAACCAAACCTTTGTGGTGCGGTTCACGGAGAAGAGGGTGAGGCCTTTGTGGCGTTGAGTTTTGACCTTGTGGTAGCTCACACCTCTCCAACGAGACGTACTCCCCTAAAAAGGAGGAACTCGGGATTACATCCGTGTCTCCGCGTGCTTTCACTTCGGTTACTTCTATCCTTGTTTATTGTCTTTACTTCGTGTATCTTGTTTAGTTGCTAGCTTGTCATATAGGTAAATTCACCGTAGTTGCATATCTAGAGAATTTACCTTTTGTGTCAAGCCTAAATTGAAAAAGACTAAAATTGGAGTAGCACCTATTCACCCCCCCCCTCTAGGTGTCATACCGATCCTTTCAATTGGTATCAGAGCAAGGCTCTCTTGTTTTGGGTTTAACCGCCTAAGAGAAGTATGACACAAAGTGAGGATGAGGCCGATCTTGCCAAGGCCAAGAGACCATGGCATCCATGGCCGATATCAAATCGTTGGAAACAACATTGACATCGTCCATGAATGACATGAATGTCAAATTTGATGAGTTGCGTGACATGCTCATGAAACTCACAAATGCCAAGGTTTCGGAAACCATCCCACTAGAGGGTATCTCTAACTCCGATGAAGGTGATTCCGAGGAGGGTAAAAAGAAAAATGAGAAGGGGTGGAAACCACCTCCGGATCTAAACCATCTCCTCCTCCTCCTACCAAGCATGAAGATGGGAAGGAAGAGTACCATAACGTTCCGGGATGGTACCCTATCGACCCACCTATCACCACCCGCATAAACCCCATTGGTCCTCCACCTAAGCTTAATGCATTAGCCTTTGCTAGTTGGCAACGCTCAATGAAATCTCATATTAACAGTGCCTCTATCGAGCTTTGGAGGATCATTGAAGATGGGTACAAGGTTGCGGATCCAAGCAATGTGACAAGAAGAGAATTTGCCGAAAAGCAACTCAATGCCTCCGCACTCCATATGATTGAACTTTCAGTGGGTGAAAGTGACAAGCATTATGTTCTCAATGCCACCACCGCCAAAGAAGCTTGGAATTGTCTTGAGGTTGCATTTCTTGGGAATGAAAGCATGAAGAGAAACCGATATGAGTCTTTGAGCAATGATGCCGAAGGCTTCTACATGTTTGACAATGAGACTCATGAAGACATGTATGGAAGACTCAAGACTCTTGCAAAGGCCTTCTTTGATGTGGGGGCAACCTATGTGGATGATGCTTATGTCAAGAGGAAGTATGTGAATGCTCTCTTGCCTTCCGAGCCCATCGAGGTGAAGGCCATTCAAGGAAGACACAACTACAACGAAATGACATCCAATGAAGTTATGCAAGAAGTGCAAGCCTCCAAGGTTGCCACCAAGAATGCCGAAGATAGCCGTGCTAGGGCCATGGGGATGAAACAAGGCCCCTCACTTGCTTTGAAGGCCAAGGTGGTATGTCTTGATGAGGTTGAAGCGTGCCCAAGCAACATTGCTCCAAATGATCTTGAACCGGCTCTAAATGGTCATATAGCTCTTGCCACAAGAGAGTTTTGGCAAGACCCGGCAAAAGCTAAAGCCAAGGTTGATAAAGAGAACAACTCAAGTGGGAAGAAAGAGCTAGCCTCAAAGTGGAAGACGTGCTACAATTGTCATGACAAGAACCACTACATAAGAGAGTGTCCTTATGAGAACCGAGAGCAAAATGGTGGGAAGCTCATCCCCAAGGACCATTCAAAGTTGATCCAAAAGAAGCCCGCAAGACCAAGGAAGCCTTTCTTCAAGAAGGCACCAAGAATTGTGTTGGTGGCACAAGAAGAATATGCCACAAGTGATTCCGAAGATGAAGATGCACCTACTAAAGAGGTAGCCGCATTGGCTATTGTATCAACTTCATCATCTTCTCTCTTTGAATCCCCCAATGAGAACTTCTCCACCAACAACGCTCGTTGCCTCATGGCTAATGTCACCGAGGTATCATCTCCTTCTCCCAAGACTATGCATGAAATGAGTGATCAATCTAGTCTTGTGATTAAGAAAGAACTTGTTGCTTTCGATACTTTCATGACTAACTTGCAAGGTGAAGCTAAGGAACATGTTGAGTCTCTCATGAGACAACTATGTGCGGCCGAAGAACTTCTTCAAGAAAAGAGTAAGATTGAGAGAGAGGATTCTCTCACCATTGCCTCTTTGAATGCTTCCGTAGCATCCTTGAATGCCTCTCTTGATGAAGAGAGTGAAGAAAGATGTTCTCTTGAGGAAAGACTTGAGTCTCTTGATGCTAAAAATGATGATATCATTAATAAAATCATTAAGGATAGAGATCATGTCGTTGCTAAATATAAAGTGCTTAAAAAGGAGAAAGTTGAACTTGGGGTTGCTAATGCTAGACTTCTTGAGGATATGGAGAAGCTTGACAAGGCTCACAAGGCCTTGGAAACAACTCACTCCCTTTTAGTCAAGTCTCATGAGCAACTTCAAACTCAACTTTCTAAATCTAGCTCAACTAGCATATCTATTCTTCCTCGTGTTCATGAAAATGTTATTGAAGAAAATGTTAGTGCCAAGACCTCTATTCCCAAAGGTAAAGATAAGGGTATTGCTTACTTATTTGAGCAAAAACCACACAAAGGGAAGGAGGGTCTTGGTTATGTAGCCGAGCCCAAGAAGAAAGTGGGCAACAACAAGAAGATCAAGACCAAGCCCGCACAAGCCAAGATTTCCATTGCGGTGGTAGTGCCACAAGGGGCAAGACCACTCGTAGTGACTTTGCGGGGCATAACAACCCCAACTATATTCTTTATGTTGATTATTATGGGGATGTTTATGCTCAATATGTTGGTCCATATGATGGTTACATTGATTACTCTATTTGGGTTCCTAAGACCCTTGTTGCTAACCAAAGAGGACCCATTGAGAAATGGGTACCTAAATCCAAGCAATGATTTCTTGTAGGACTATGCTTCCGGTGGATCGAAATGGGTGGTTGATAGTGGATGCACTAGTCATATGACCGGAAGCAAGGAGATTATGACGGACTTGAGACCAAATCTAGATTATACAATAACCGTCTCTTATGGTGATAATTCAAAGCTGAGGTAAAGAGTCTCGGCAAGGTGGTAGTTGCAAGGGATATCACCCTTGTAAATGTCATGCTTGTTGAGTCTCTAGGTTACAATCTTATGTCCGTTCGTGCTCTTAATAAGATGAACTTTGATGTCCATTTTACTATTGATATGGTGGTACTCTTGAGGAGCAAGACTCTAAAGGTCATGTTCGTTGGGTATGTTGAAAATGAGTTGTTTGTGGTAGACTTTTCGGGGTCTACCAACACTCAAGCAATATGCCTATTCGGAAAGGCCGACGTGGGGTGGTTGTGGCATCGCCGCTTGTCCCATGTCAACATGAGAACTTTGCAAAGTCTTCACAAGGGTGGCCACATTCTTGGACTAAAAGAGATGTTTCTTTTTCTAGAGATCGTCTTTGTAGGGCTTGTGTTGAAGGAAAGATGCATGATTCTCCCCATCCGGGCAAGACCATTATTTCATCAACGAGGATTTTGGAACTTCTTCATGTTGATCTCTTTGGTGCCGTGCCTCAACCTAGTCTTGGTGGGAAGAAATATTGTTTGGTGATTGTTGATGACTATTCAAGATTTACTTGGGTTTATTTCTTCAAGACGAAGGATGAAACCCAACAAACCATCATCGACTTTTCCAATATTGTTCAACGCCAATACAATGTCCCTATTTTGGTCATTAGGAGTGATAATGGCTCCGAGTTCAAGAACTACACCTTAAATGAGTTTCTTAGTGAAGAGGGGATTCGTCATCAATATTCCGCTGCATATACCCCTCAACAAAATGGTGTAGCCGAAAGGAAGAACCGGACTCTCATGGATATGGCAAGGTCTATGTTGGCGGAGTTTAAGTCTCCGCTATTCTTATGGGCCGAGGCTATCTCCACGGCGTGTCACTCATCTAACCGGTTATTCTTTCGTGTTGGCAAGAAGTTTACATCTTATGAGATGCTCACCGGCAACAAGCCCAATGTCTCCTACTACCGAGTTTTTGGTTGTAAGTGTTTCTATAAGAACAAAAGTGTTCGTTTGTCTAAATTTGAATCTAAAGCTTTAGAGGGTGTTTTTGTTGGTTACGGTGCCGAATCTCACACCTATAGAGTCTATGACAAGACCGTTGGGAAAGTCATAGAATCTTGTGATGTGAGGTTCGATGAGAATGACGGCTCCCAAGTGGCGCAATTTCATGTTTGTGATGTAGATAATGAGGAACCTCAAGAAGCAATAAGAAGAATGGGGGTTGGTTTCCATCGCCCCATTGAAATCCATCATGAGCCTCCTCAAGCAAGTCCTAGCTCCACTCATGTGGAGACTCCATCATCACAAGTTGAAGTTGCACCTTCTATGGAAGCAAATGATGCACCTACCAAGAACAAGTTCAAGGCCCTCCTCAAGTTGACCAAGTGGCTATTCAAGAACCAAGTTCTCCTATTGTCAACACTAGCCAAGGTCAAGACCAAGATCAACCCTCTCCTTCCTTTGTTGAAGATGAGCTTCAAGATGATCAAGGTCAACACTCCGGTCAAGACGGGGACTCAAATGATCAAGATGATCAAGCGAAATTCCTCGCATCAATGAGGATATCGAAACCCGTCGTATAGCAAGAGTCAAAAAGGATTGGAGAAGAAAGAGTCTTCATCTAGAAAATATCATTGTTAATGTCAAGAACAAGGTCACCACAAGAAAACAATTGGCAAATTTCAATGAACATCAAGCCCACATCTCTATGGTGGAACCAAAGAAAGTCTTTGAAGCTCTTGAAGATCCGGATTGGTTGGAAGCCATGCATGAAGAACTCAATAACTTCAAGCGCAACAAAGTGTGGAATCTAGTGGAGAAGCCAAAAGATTGCCTCAATGTTATAGGCACCAAGTGGATATTCAAGAATAAGCAAGATGAGCATGGAATGGTTGTGAGGAACAAGGCAAGATTGGTAGCTCAAGGGTACTCTCAAGTTGAAGGCATTGATTTTGGAGAGACCTATGCTCCCGTGGCTCGCCTTGAGTCCATCCGTATCCTTCTTGCATATGCATCACATCATAATTTCAAGTTGCAACAAATGGATGTGAAAAGTGCCTTTCTTAATGGTCCTTTAAAGGAGTTGGTATATGTTAAGCAACCTCCGGGATTTGAGGATCCACACTTCCCTAACCATGTCTACAAACTTGATAAGGCGCTCTATGGTCTCAAACAAGCACCTCGTGCTTGGTATGAGCACCTAAGAGAGCTATTGGTAGACCGTGGCTTTGAAGTGGGGCAAATCGATCCCACTCTTTTTACCAAGAGGGTTAAAGGGGAGCTTTTCATATGCCAACTTTATGTTGATGATATCATATTTGGCTCTTCTAACAAAGCTTTTAATGATGAATTTTCAAAGCTTATGACCGATAGGTTCGAGATGTCCATGATGGGAGAGTTGAAGTACTTCCTTGGTTTTGAGATCAAGCAATTGAGTGGAGGGACCTTCATCTCTCAAGCCAAATATATCCAAGACATGCTCAAGAGGTTCAAGATGCAAAATGCTAAAGAGAAGAAGTTTCCTATGGACACCAAGTGTCATCTTGAACTTAATCCAAAGGGTAAAGATAAGGATGTTGATCAAAAGCTCTATCGTCTATGATTGGTTCTTTGCTTTATCTTTGTGCATCTAGACCCGATATTGTGTTGAGTGTAGGAGTGTGTGCAAGGTACCAAGCGGCTCCCAAAGAAAGCCACCAAACGGCGGTTCTTCGAATCTTTCGATATTTAGTTCATACCCCAAGGTTTGGTTTGTGGTATCCTAAAGGCTCAACATTCTCTCTTGCCGGTTACACGGATTCGGATTGGGCCGGTTGCAAGGATGATAGGAAATCAACTTCCGGGGCTTGCCAATTCTTGGTAGGTCCTTGGTGAGTTGGTCTTCTAAGAAGCAAAATTGCATATCTCTCTCCACCACCGAAGCCGAGTATGTGGCGGCCGCTAGTTGTTGCACTCAATTGTTGTGGATGAGGCAAACTTTAAAGGAATACGGTGTCCATTGTGACAAAGTGCCTCTTTTATGTGACAATGAAAGTGCTATCAAGATTGGCCACAACCCGGTGGAGCACTCAAGAACGAAGCATATTGAGATTCGCTATCATTTCATCCGTGATCACATCAACCGGGGTGACATTGAGCTTGGCTATATTCCCACGAAGATCCAACTTGCCGATATGTTCACGAAGCCACTTGATGAAGCAAGGTTCACTTATTTGAGGCATGAGCTAAATATCATCGATTCGGGGAGCGTCGCTTGAATCTTGCATACACACCTATATTTTGACTCTATTTGGTTTAGGTGTAGGCATGGAAATAGGGGGAGTGCGGTCCTAATCCATTGGACTATCCCTCCCCCCATTATGCCAATATAAGAACTCATTTGCCTCTCTATATTCGTTCAATGAATTTTGAGCTTAAATGACGAGTTGTGGCCGTGAACCCAAGATATATCTTCGCGGTGTCACACCACATACTCATACATGGTGGCCTTGGCCACCGCCCTCCTCCCTATGAGGAGTTGATCTTATTTGGTTTTATTTTGGGTTCCTAGTCTTTGAGTTTTAGGAAGAGTGCTCAAGTTTGGCCCTTCGTATTTGTTTCTTGCAAATTTGGGCATACTCTTCTTCCCCAGTTTCTTGCTCTATCCTAAGCCACATCTCCATCCCTTAAGCCATGTCTCTCTAAAAATGCACTTGTTTGTGTTCCTAGCTTTGTGGATGGTCGAAACCGGCGTAAAAACGGTTTCGGGGCTCTTTTTGAGCCCTAACTGTTTTTTTCCCAGGCGCCGGTACTACCGGGCCCTCTGGCGGTACTACCGCTGCGCGTGTTTTTGCAAAACACTGCGCAGCGCGGTACCGCCGAGCGCCTGCTCAGTATCGGGGGCCGGTACTACCGCTGGAGAGCGGTAGTACCGCCACGGGGTTCTGAGTGGATAAGGGCACGGGAGAGCAGTTTTTTTGGAGAGTCCTCTTTTGCTCTCTCTCTCTCCCCGTTCCATCTCCTCTCAGAACCCACCGCCGCCGGCCATCTTCTTCGCCGGGAAGCAGCCCTCCGGCCACGGGAGCTCGTGCTCCTCCACCCCGGACGGCTCCTGCTCTTCTCCCTCTCCTCGATCCTCTGCCATGAGTTCCGGTACGCCCTTTCCTCTCTCTCATCTAGTTGGGATGAAGATGAAATTCGTGGCTATCTTTTGTGAATTCGTGGTAGATTGAGTTGGTAGAAGTGTAGCACATGTGGATCTTGAACCTTGTGTAGAATTTTACTGGAAATTTTTGGCTAGATTTAAGTTCTTCATCTAGATTTTAAGGAGTAACCCTAGGTAATTTTAGGGCTTCCTATTGAAGCCATCCTATTACCTTGTTGTTACATCTTATCACCTAGATGTAGCACTCCAATTCTAGCATCATTTCTTCTAAATCTTGTACCATGTGTTCCTTTCCCACATTTCATGAACTTTGTGCATTCTTATCTATATGCTTGCCCCTCCTTATGCTCTTCACAGGTAGTCAGCCTCGTGCTGCTCGTACCAAGGTTGCTGGGAACAAGAAACAGCGCACAGACACAAGTGAAGATGAAGTTAGAGATGAGATAGATGGGGTCCCTGTCACCCGTCGGAAGTTTCCTCCTCAAGTGAAGCCCAAAGCTGCAGCTCGCCCCAAGTCTGCAAGTGACATGCCTGATCAAGATTTCATTGCCAAGAGGGTGCAAGACTGCTATGTCATTGAGAGGATGGAGCAAATTCCATCCGTTCGGGGCAACAATCCCTTTTTCCATAACAAGTTTCAAGAACAGATTTACAATGAGGTTCTCCTGAAGAAGCCCAAGGACAACTATGTGGAGCAGCATCATATCAACATGGCACACATGAAAGCCCATCCTGAATATTTTGGAGAGGCTCTTGCTATTTGTGAAGAGTTTGGACTCTTGCCTATGATGGAGTTGGAGCAGGATTTTGATGAGAAGCTTGTTGCCCAATTCCTTGCCACTGTCCACATGGGAAATGAAACTAAGCGTCGCATTGTATGGATGACTAAGGACCAAAAGTTTGAAGTGCTTTGGGAAGAGGTTGCTGCCATGTTTGAGTATGAGGAATTTGGTCCCTTTGAGCCCGATGATTTTGAAGAAACTCATTTCCGTGTTCACTTTCCGGGGGTCGAAGCCAAGGATGTTTCTGAGCTCCTTCCTCTTTATGATCCCGACAGTGCTATTAAGTGGAAGGTTGGCAAATCCAAGGGCCTCTTTCCCACTTGGGACATCATGCACCGGATTTATCGCGAAACCATCAACCCCAAGGTTGGCAACATCGATGAAATTCATGCCTATCTTAAGAATCTCTTGCTTCTCACCAAGGACATGCAAGGCAAGGGGAAGCAATTGGATGTTATGGACTACATCTGGAATGAGTTGTGGCACGTCATTAGCAAGCGGAAGAACATTGCTTTGCTCCTCTCATCATGCGCATCATCGTGTGGAAGTGGCTTGAGAACAACTCCATTGAAGACCTTGGTGATACGGAACAATGGATTCCCCACAAAAGCAAGAAGCTCCTCATCAAGTCTCACCCCAAGAAGACAAGCAAGGAAGTGGTTGACGAGGCTGGTCCCTCTAAAGTTGGACCCATGAAATGGATGGCTCTTCAAATGAAGAAGATCTTCAAAGTGTCCAAGAAAGTGGAGAGGTTCCAGTATGATACATATGAAGAGAAGATGAAGGCTCGTCAGGCTGAGGTTGCTCTCCGTCGTGCTCAAGGAGAAGATGTGCAGTCCGGTTCGGAGAAGAATATCAAGACTTGGGATGAATGGCAAGCTCATGACAGCGAAGGGAATGTCATCACTTGGTCTGACTATGAAGAAGATGATGCCACCTCTCAGCCGCCTCCAGCTGGTTTCGAGTAGCCGTTGGGACGTAGCATCGATCTCTTCCCTTTTTGGTGTCTCGATGCCAAAGGGGGAGAGATATCTAGTAGGACTGTGCGGGGGTTTGCGAGGGATGTGTCACAAGCTCGTTTTTTCTCTCGTGGTTTGTCCTTTGCTTGTGAACACTCTTTATTTTCAGTTCTTGGAACCCTCTTTCCATATGGTGTAAGACATGTGAACTCTCCTTTATGTCTCTTTGTTCATGTCGTTAATATGTGCAAGCCTTTCTTTATATATCTTTGCTTGCATGGTTTGTAAAATCTAGGGGGAGTGTTGATCCTAGATTATGTGCACTTGTGTATTCAAAGACATTTCGAGTATTGCACATGTCTAGGGGGAGCTCCGTCGAAATTTTACTAGCCTTTTGCGTTGTAACTACTTGTGTTGTCATCAAACACCAAAAAGGGGGAGATTGAAAGGGCATCTCCTTTGCCTATGGTTTTGGTGTTTGTTAACAACACAATTAGTTAGTCTAATATATCTGTTGATCTATGCAGAAATTAGTAGGTAAAAGATCGCGGTTGAAATCTACTCGCAACAGGCTGTGTGGGAAGGTTTTTCCCAGGCAGCGGTAGTACCGCTGGCTCCAGCGGTAGTACCGCTGCACAGCTCCTCTGTGCTGCGCTACGCACAAGGGCGCAGCTACCGCTGCGGTACCGCCAGTGGTACCGCCGATTTCCGGCGTCTGTTGGTACCAGCGGTACCTCCAGCGGTACCCAGCGGTAGTACCGCTCCATGGCGGTAGTACCGGCCTCCTGGCGGTAGTACCGCCACGTGCTTTTCGCAGCGCATCTGAGCTGTGGTGAAGGACCACTACCGCCCGCGGTACCGCTCGGGGTACCGCCGCTTTTGTGCTTCTGTGGGTACCAGCGGTACCTCCAGCGGTACCGGGCGGTGGTACCGCCAGGGCCAGCGGTGGTACCGCCAGGGCCAGCGGTAGTACCGCCAGGACGTCAACGGCTCGACGCGAAGCTGGCGATGCGCTCTACACGTAGCGGTAGTACCGCCCCTGCTGGCGGTAGTACCGCTGCGGGAATCTGGCTGGCCAACGGCCAGATTTGGGAGAGAGGCTATTTAAAGAGGTCTTCTTCCCCATTGAAGACTAAGCTTCACACTCTCTCTCACCTCCATTGATCCAAGCTTCCTCCTCCTAGATCTCTCTACCCAACCACTCAATCTAGCTCAAAGTTGGGGAATCGAAGGAGGAGACCAAGATCTACATCTTCACCAAGCCGATTTACTTTTCCCCCTCATTCACTTGAGGGACCCTTTGCTAGGATTTCCTTTGGGAAAACCTAGCCTCATATTGTACTCACTTGATTGTCTTTGTGACAGATTTGTAGCTGTTCGGGAGCCCCCAATCCTCTTGTGGGTTGTGCCCCGGATCGTTGTTGTAAGGGCTCCGGATTCCGCCTTGAAGGATTCCGATAGTGGAAGGTGAACCAAACCTTTGTGGTGCGGTTCATCGGAGAAGAGGGTGCACCCGCCTTTGTGGCGGTTGAGTTTTGACCTTTGTGGTAGCTCACACCTCTCCAACGAGACGTACTCCCCTAAAAAGGAGGAACTCGGGATTACATCCGTGTCTCCGCGTGCTTTCACTTTCGGTTACTTCTATCCTTGTTTTATTGTCTTTACTTCGTGTATCTTGTTTAGTTGCTCGCTTGTCATATAGGTAAATTCACCGTAGTTGCATATCTAGAGAATTTACCTTTTGTGTCAAGCCTAAATTGAAAAAAGTACTAAAATTGAAGTAGCACCTATTCACCCCCCCCTCTAGGTGTCATACCGATCCTTTCAGCTGGTTATTGTCTGGTAAGCTCCCAGACATGTCTTTGTGTTTATTGAACCTTTCGGCTCACACACTTAAGCTGTGAGTCAATCCTTTGTTCAGAGAATAAATTTGTAGTCTAAGTGGTTAATGAGATATTGTATTATTGAGAGGGCGGACATGTAATGTCCCAGGGTGATAGGAATTGTTTCTGTCATCAGCGGATTTAATCCGAAGGTTTATATATGAAGGAAATATTTATCCGGAGTATTTTGTCGGCGGACACTGGGTGCCCCGGATCATGTAAAAAGTGTTTTATATGATAAGTAATTAATTCAGTGAAATATTCTGTAAAAGGAAATATTCAAATAAGAATTAATTATACAAAATATTATTTAATTAAATATTAATTTATTTCATTGATAAATAATTATGGAAACTATTTAATAAAGAAATTTATTTGGGGCCCACCACCAGGGGGCTGCCGAGTGGGCCATGGGCCCACAGGGCAGTCGCGCCCCCATGTGGGGTGGGTGGGCCAACCCGAGTTGGGGGGACTCCCCCCCTTGGCCGAAACCCTAGTGGACTAGGTCCACTAGGTTGAGGCAGTGTGGGAGGAGGAGTCCTACTCCAACTCCCAATCCGAGTTGGGGTGGGGAAGGACTCCTTCCCCCCTTTCCTTTTAAGTGGAGGTGGGTTTTGGGAGGAGGAGTCCTACTTCAACTCCCAAACCGAGTTGGACTTGGGGAGGACTCCTCCTCCCCTAGGGCCGGCGCACTAGGGCAAGGGCTTGCCCCTTGCCCAAGCCGCACCACCCCCTGGCCACCTATATAAACAGCCCCAACCCCAAGGGTCGAACCAATCCAAGTTTTGCACAAGTTTCTCTATCTAGATATTGTGCAATTAGACAATGCTCTAATTAGACATTGCTCTAATCTCTCTCTAGTAGATCTCATGCGTTGAGAATTAGACGTCTCTAATCTCATATAGATCTCATCTAGTTGATTAGATCTACCAGCTAAACTATGTCGAAAGGCTATCTCTCTTCGTCGGTGCTAGTAGCTCTAGGCGGCGAAAGCTTCCGGCGGATTGGTGCGGTGTACGTGTGGATACTGCTAGAGCGGGGCTGTGCGAACAGTTACTCGACGACAGGCCGACAACAATCTCACCTCCCGGCGCGGACGTGAGATTCTTCATCAGGCTTCACCGATATCTACTTCGACAAACACAAGATCTTCCGCAACAGTGTTTGTAAGTATTCTAGATCTAGCATTATGGGGTGCAACATATCTTCATAGAATAGATTCTGGCAGTAAGGTTACGGAAAATTTTAAAGTTTTACCCGCAACCCAATAACACTTTCAACTAATTACATGAGAGATGCCACCACACTGAGTATTTTAGTTTCACGCGTCGTTATATCCCACGGTCGATTCTCCCCCCCCCCCCCCCCCACCACATTTTAGCCCTAACTTATCTGATCGACTGATGACGTTATTTACACATTTTTCAGGAGAGTTTGTATAAGAGTTTGTTATACATACGATTAATCCTTGATCCGTTCCGAGGAGTATGTTGTACGCTTCCTATATCGGTTTTGTTCCGGCGTCAAAATCCCTGGAAACCCTCTTGGGTGAATCACGGACGTGGTCCTTGTTAGTTACTCAATCTGTATCAAAATATAAGATTTTTGTGCATGTTTGGGCTCTGTTATCTTGCACTAAAACATGTCTATGTGTATTTGGGCCCAAAAAATACTAAAACATTGGACCCGCTCGTTGTGGGGCCAATGGGGGCTGCCGAAGGCCATTGGTGGGCCATGGTTGGATCTTGGGGTGGCGCGTCGTGTGTTCTAGACCTTTTTTATCACGAAAAAAAGGTACTTGCTTTTTGCTCCTAATGGGAGTGCTCCTCCTGTGTCTGTGTTTACCCTGGAATCCTGGATGGCATTATCATAGAGATCCCACGTAAGTATCGTTAAGTTGGCATGACTTACCGTACAGGCAAATTTGCGTTTACTTGTGGTCGACCCGAAATTCCGTGTTACCACATTATTTAACTCATATTGTTTGATACTCCGTATTTATCATTTACTTTCCACATTGTTTTTTGTCTTTAGTAAGTCGAGCTCTGGGCCATCTGTATAAACAACGATCTGTTAAATAAAGTTCAGTTGGGGCAAGTTCAAGATGGACGCCCCTTGAAAGAACTGCTATCCCCAATTGTGTACAAACCTAGTGTTGTGTTGGGTAGCTACTAGGATAGTCTGGCAGTACGGCCACCTGCTAGTTCACGGGCAGGGGCTCGTGCCACCACCATTTGTGCATCGCTTCACTCCCACAAACATCAAAATGTATATTATGGTTCATCTTCCAGACTACAACTGCATTATGTGCGGAGCACAACAGCTAGAGTCCAGAGATCATCTCTTCTTCCATTGCCAATTCGCTCTTCGTTGTTGGAATTTGCTGCTGCCCAACTGGATAATTCCAGAAGGGGACATCCACACCATCCTTGGTTCCTTTAGGGCGGTTTTTGGACAGCCATTCTTTATGGAAGTTTTCATCTTGGCCCTCTGGTCTATTTGGATCACTAGAAATGAGCACATCTTCAAAGGAGTCCGAGTTAGCCTGTTCCGGTGCCTAAGGAAATTTAAGGAGGAGCTTGATTGGGTTGCTTTTCGCGCCAACAGAGCAAGTCTTGCTGGATTCAAGACTTGGATTCAGAACTTCAGAGACCCTTAGTTTCTAGTTTGCTTCCTGCTTTCATCGTTACTCCCTCTGTAACGTAACTAGCTCACTCTCTTTTCTTTATTTGTACTAACCCCTTTTTGGAAAATCAATAAAAAATCAGCAGGAAGCTGCTGTTCTTTCCAAAAAAAATGTATATTATGGTAAAATTGCATATTCTTTTCGCATTTCCTTTTTTGTTACACATATTTGTCCGTTCTCCGATTGGTTCTGTTTGCGTGTGTGCAAAAATCCCCCAAAATGATGTTACCCATATCAACACTCTGAGACAAAAGTCACATTTGTACTCTACGTGAAGTGTTTTTCTTCTTGGGTTAGCAAACATGAGGCGATCTCTAGGCGAATTTTTTCCCCTCGGCCCGCCAGCGCCGCTGCGGGTTCCCTTGTCCTCCATCATCCGCTAAAGCGGTGGGAGGGTGGGGGAACCATGGATCTGTGGTGTGTGTCTGGCTCCATAGAGTCTTTGAGTTCTTCGCCTCTAGTTAAAGGGCATCGGCGGCGATGAGACCAAAGGTTCTTCAACTTGCCCCAGATCAATGTCCTTCCTCGGAGTGGCGTCGACGAGCTGGAGGCTGATGTCGATCATCGGGCACTAGGTCTGGCGTGATTAGTGTTTGTCTACGGTGGCAATGTCCAACGGAGGGGATGTGACGTTGCAGCGTATCAGTGTCCTCAAGTTCCGTCTTCATCCGATGAAGGCAGCCTGGTACGGCAGGGAATTTGTGAGTATGTATCCTCCATCTCTATCTTGCCGGAGTTGGGATTATCCCCGGCCCACCTCGGTACTAGCTTCTTTGGGTCGACGATCTCTCAAGATTGTCAACGTCTTCTGGTCTACATCGATGACTTCCGCTGCTTCTACAAGCGCCTGGGTCTTTCAAGCTTTTCCGGTACAAGCTTGGCTATGCCAGAAGCCTAGAGGCGGCAACAAGCTCTGCACATGGCGCGCCGTCGAGGGATGCAGAAGGAAGAAGGTGCTGGTCATTTCAAGGACTTATGTGTTATTTCTTATTTTTGTAAGGATGTTCTTGTAAGGCTAGTTTCAATTAATATATGGGCTTGTGCGTTTCCGAAAAAAAAACACTCCAAGACAAAAGACATACAACTAAAGAAGGTCAAAGGGAGTGGAGACTTTTTGCACCCAGGAACCCGTGATCCCTCCCGTTTAAAAAATTCGAAAATCATATTTATATGTTTCAAAAATTCAGAAAAAAAATCCAAGTGTAGCCAATGATATATCTCTCTAACGTGAAAAATATGAACTTCAAAAACTTTGTATTTTGAGCTACACAAAAAATACAAATTTGTAGATCTGAGTATGTATATTTCAAATCTCTAAATTTTATCAGATTTGTTATTTTTGTGTAGGCCATAATATAAAGTATTTCACACTAAAAATTTGCATGTTTGTGGGATGCACCATTGGCAACATCAAATTTTTTTCCAGATTTTTTTGAAACTCACAAATATGATTTAAAAAAAACTTAAACAGGAGGGATCACTGGTGCCCGGGTGCAAAAAGGACTTTCCAGGTCAAAGGGGACTAACTTGTGGTTTTGTGACCTGTTTGTCATCGGTCCTCGCCACAAACTTCTTTTTTCCAGACTTAAAGGAAATGCGACCATTAGCTGTGGTGTCATATTATGTCTTTGTGATGCGCTGACCACCCATCACCAATGAGACTACTCCGCTCCTCTGAGGGTTTGACAGTTGAGACCATATAATTAGTGTCACATGAAGTACCCATGTTTCTATTTCATAGTCAAGTCTATGTGTAACGGACAAGTTGTTTTTCAACCGGTGTTAAATTGAGGATTTTGTGTTATCGAGACATCAGCATGTGTAATTCTAGACCATAAGTTCATATGAATGGTTCATATCATTTTCAAGGGAGTTACTACGCTCCGAGGATCACTTTCAAAAGCAGTACTGTTCTTCGCCCTCTTCAACGGTTTCTCTCCTCCGATCTTGTGCTCATTCTCTGCTACTTTCCATGCGTCAAGACGACAGTCATAGGGAGAAGGAGAAAGGAACTAAACCTCGACCAGCCATGGCAGCTTTGAGAATGTTCGGTCCTGAATTAAACCTGGAAAAAAGTGACCGGCAAGCAAAAATGGTCCTATACACTCCAGTGGTGTGCCCGTTAATATTTCAGCCATCCGGCCGGCTAGTTCTTGGTTTGAAAACGAGGTATTATCACACGTGTGGCTGACTTTGACTGGACAAAAATAGGACCGTTCCCTAAAAGAAAAACCACTGCTAGCTTTATTTATTCGTTTGTGACGCGGGGGAGCTTCCACGAGGTCGATGCAACACGCTCACCCCATTACGCAGGACTGCAAAATTCCTGGTGATCACACATGCATGAGCCACAATCTTACATTACACAAGTAGTAAGTGCCGGCCGTTTTTCACTGCGCCGCCGAGAACCCTTCGGTGAAGGGCCTCTGGTTGTAGCAGTCTAGGTTGGTCCCGGTGTCGACGCCGAGGATGTCGCAGTAACGCTGGTAGAACCCGATCCGGTCCGCCACCTTGTCGTTGTATCCTTGCCCGCACTCGATCCCGCCGTTGATGATGTTGGTGATGACGCCGTACCCCGGAACGCGGCCGGCGGCGGTGTCCGCGGGCGTGGGCGTCCACTGCCCCGTGATCACGGCGTGCGACGACGGCTTGTTCGCCTGCGGGGTCATCCAGAACCACAGCGCCGTCTTGAACGTCAGCACCTGGTCCGTCTCCACCAGGTCCGGGTTGCCCAGCAGGTCCTCGCCGAGCGCGCGCCCCGCCTGGCCGTAGTTGTAGTTCCAGGTGAGCTGGATGGGGCCGCGGCCGACGTACTCCTTGCCGGGCGCGCAGGGCCACTCCGGCTGGTTGGGGTCGCAGTAGATGGAGTGCGGGTCGCGCTCCCGCTTCCAGCAGTAGCCCCACGTGAAGGGGCCGTCAGGCGCAGACGGCCACCCACCGGTGGTCTCGTGGGACGTCTGGCCAAGGAACGCGGCCACCTCTCGCTTCCGCGTCTCGGTGCTCAGCCCCTCCGTCGTGCCGCCGAAGTCCGGGAATGTGGCGGCGGCCTCGAGGAACTTGTCGTAAGTGTAGAAACCGCGGGCAAGGCAGGCGGCGTCGTTGCGGTGGAGGAGCAGCTGCTCAAAGAGCTCCCTGGACAAGATCGACCCCACGCCCGGGCCGGCTGGGGGAGAGGGAGCACCAGGGGGAGGAGGAGGGGTGGCACCAGGTGGAGGAGGGGTGGCACCAGGTGGAGGAGAAGGGGCACAACCGCTGCACTGGCTCTGGCAGCCGGCGCCGCAGTAGTCGGTGGTGCTGCCGCAGAATCCGTACTGGCTGCAGCAGAGGCAGTTAGCGCACAACGCGTCGCCGGCCTGACTGCCGCACATTTGGGCTCGAGCGGTCGTGGCGAGCGCTGCGGCAAGGACGGCCAGGATGGCCGTCGCCGCTGTGGCCAGACTCGGTGCCGACATGGTTTGGTGGTCTTTAGGGCTAGACATTGCCGCCTCTTTATAGGCCAAATCTGGGGTTAAGCATGCATGTTTCACGATTCGTTCTGCACGGGAGTCTAGCGAGATCCACAACTTACGGGACGAAAGAATCCAGGCAGCCTCCGAATCAATACAGATTACTAGGAATGGTGCAGCTCAACTCGTGATTTGCCTGTCCTTCAAGGGACAACAGATAAAACTCGGGATTTGCCTGGCGAGATGCGAGCTCTGATAATTAGGTTCGCGAGTCGTATCCCAAAGCGAACGGACGGCTGAGATAGTTAAAGGACGTCAAGCTAGGTGTGGATCGCTGCTTTCGTTAATGGTGAAGAAAGGTCGTCGGCTAGTGGCTGCTTGTTTGTACGTATAGTACAGTACCTGGACCTGCTGGTAGGTGTGTGATCTCTTGGCACGTGCCGCTTTAATGTGGGCATGCATCATCTCGTGTTTTCATGGGGGCATCCGTTTATTTTGGCGGTGTGCATGCAGAGGCTGGGGATACCCTCCCCATTTCAGAAAAAAAATTACAGCTCACTAGCTAGGGGTCACCGATACAGTACCCGGTTGGTTAGCAGATTACCAGATCTCGTGCCAAAAAATGGAAATCAGCATATTACCGGATCTCTTATTAGCCTACTTGGAAGTGTAGGCGCGGCGTGCGTGGTTATTAAGAATAATATTTGTTTCTTCGAAATTGGGAGCCAAGCCCATAGCCTTCGTGTCACCATGCATGGTTGCCGTCGTCGTCGCCTGATGAGAAGGATTGAAACAATCAAGAGGGGGTGGATGGCGCGGAGGAGGCAGCGATCGGGTATGGCTAATTTACCTAATTCCCAAACTCTATCGACAACGCACATATGAACTAGTTGGGAAAAAGACAAGCTGGCGAGTAATTTGGGGAAATCACAGGGGGTATCGTGTAAAGAGAGTGCCGATTGGAAACTCACCACGATCGAGCACTATTGTTCTCAGCCTAGCCTTCGTGTCACCATGGTTACCGCCATCATTGCCTGATGAGAAGGATTAAAACAATCGAGAGGGGGTGGATGGCGTTGAGGAAGCAGCGATCGGGACATGGCTAATTCGCCTAATTCCCAAAGTCCAGTTGGAAAAGGACAAGTTGGTGAGTAATTGGGGGCAATCACAGCGGGATATCGCGGAAAGAGAGTGCAGATTGGTACCTCACCATGATTGAGCACAATTGTTCTCAGCCTAGCCTTCGTGTCACCATGGTTACCGCCGTCATCGCCTGATGAGAAGGATTAAAACAATCGAGAGGTGGTGGATGGCGTGGAGGAAGCAGCGATCAGGGTATGGCTAATTTGCCTAATTTTCAAATTGTACCGATAGCGCACAGATGAACCAGTTGGGAAAAGGACAAACTGGTGAGTAATTGGGAGAAATCACAGGGGGTATCGCAGAAAGAGAGTGCAAATTGGGAACTCACCACGATCGAGCATGATTGTTCTCAACCTAGCCTTCGTGTCACCATGGTTACCGTCGTCATCGCCTGATGAGATGGATTAAAACAGTCCATAGGGGTGGATGGCTTGGAGAAAGCAGCGATCGGGGTAGCCGAGGAAAGCACGCGGGTTGGTTTTTTCCTGCCCGCTCCAATTTTTCTGGCCGTGGTTTCCCGTTGCGAGGGGATTGCATTGTCCGGTTCTTTTAGCGAGCACGGGTGCTGGATTTCAGTATCCAGGTTTTTTAGCGATGAGAGGCGGGACATAGAGGTTTCTCGGACGTACCAACCTAGGACCACCAACTACGATTTAATAATAAAGAGTATAGAGATCTCTATAGATTTTCCTAGAAAATCTCTATACTTTGATATTTAACTATGGATGGCGGAAAAACTTTTGTTAGTGTTTTTAACTTTTGGAGCGCTACATGACTTGAAAAAAAGGCAACGTCAAAGTGTCGGTTTTTAAATTTCAAAAAGGATCCAACAATCCTAAATAGAACCCCGAGGGCCCAAGCTGACGAAAGTAGGGCGCCAGTGGCCCAAAGAGTTGTTGAGTAAACATTCGTATTGAATTGATCTATGAATGTATTTTATAGTTACTGTGTAAAACATTCGGCCTTAGTCACGATTTCAGTTATTGCCGAACATGAAAAAGTTGGGAGATGAAGAAGACATTATTTTGGAAGAATAAATTGAACACTTACTAATTCAAAACAGGTAACAAATTACCAAATCCGTTCGTGTGCATCATATTCTTACGAGGAACACGTGCAATTTTTTTCTACCGAGTGCAAAAACTGTCCAGTCATCCAGTGCCTAGCCTTAATGACTATCGCTGCCACTCGGGTCCCACATAGCAGATCCCCGCCCAACGCATCGCCCCACCCAAACTAAAACCTCGCTGCCATGATCGCGCGTCCCTCCTCGCGCGTGTACAGCTAAACTGAAAACCAAACGAAGAAGGAAATCGTGGCTCAGCTGGACGCCAACTCGGATTGGACTCCGACTTCGACTAGGGCTGCGATTGGAGTCCATATAGGCACACTCGCCGTGCTCTTTTCGAACCTGCTCTACTCGATTTGATGACCGCGACGATGCCCCAAAAGGAAGAAAAACAGCCGTTGCCGTCGCCGCCAGGGAGCACCTCCAGCGCGGAGATGGCACTAGAGGACCTTAACAATGCCCCAGCGCCGCGCTGCCTCCTGGCATCTACTTCAGCCCGACGAAGCCGGAGAGCGTGCTCACCTACCTCAACCGGTGGATCGCCGGGCACGCCATGCCGGACGCGGAGCCGTGGATCAACGAGCACGACGTGTACGGCGAACACCCCGACGTGCTGACGGGCAAGTACCGGCCGGCCAGCACCCGCAACTCCGAACCCAGCTGGTGGTTCCTCTGCCACTGCAAGCTGCAGCCCACGCGCGGCCGCGCGAGGTCCGGCGCCGCCAACCGCGCCGACCGCCAAGTCGCCACGGTAGGCTACTGGAAGCTGGAGCAGACCAGTAAGGAGGTGAAATGCGCGGTGAGCGGCCGGACGCTCGGGTTCATGCGCAACTTCGGGTTCTACCTCCATGGCAAGCACGAGAGGCCCAAGACGTCGTGGCTCATGGAGGAGTACACCAGCGTACTCTGCCCGGAGGATGGCGTCGCCCGCGACGACGGCAAGAAAGTTCTGCCGGCGCTCCACAGGTTGTATGTCACCCCACGAGATCCTGGCAAGAAGGAGAAGAATAACAAGAAGAAGAGATGCAGGGGTGATGATGGGGAGGAGAGGTAGACGGCAGCGCGCCCATGAGGCCTGGCCGAGTGGTGGTTCCGGCGGCTTACTTTGACGCTATCGCGGCGTTGATGCCGCCGTCGAGCCTTCGTGGTGTCGCCCAGGAGCAGACAACGGACGCCCAAGAATCATCGCCTCCGCCACTGCCGGCCGTTTTCGATCCTCACCAAGGCTATGACGCGTCGTCCGAGGATGATCACGCCATGAACGTACACGAGATGCACGCTATGCCCGAGGTGGAGCAGGGCAACACCGACGACAGCGAGTGTCCTCAGCAGCGTGATCTCCTTCCGGCGAACGAGGGTATCACGTCGTGGCAGACGATGGGCCAAGATGATGTTTTCGCGGACTCCTCTTGGATCGACGAACACTACATGAAGCCTGAGTGAATCGACCAGGACGTTCTTTGATTACTTTGTGTTTTGGGGCGATTTGGTATGGTTAACTATTCTTGTGGTGGCCATTGGTCATTGGATGGAACATGGAAGTGTTTGTGTGTTCAATTGATTTGTTGCAGCTAACTAATCAGCATTACTAGCAGGAGCGGCTGGGTTGGGTTTTATTCTTTGACGATTGTCCAAGAAAATGTAGCCTCGTATGTACATTATGTATCCGTATGTTTTAAACTATGATATTAAACTATAATTATTCTTGCTTAGTATGATGTTTGAATACGGTTTTTATTCCTGCAATTTACTCCTGTGGAGCATACTCATTCTGGTCTAAGAATCACACATCATGGGTATCCGTAAAGATGATACACTTCATACAGTATCAAGTCTACGGATCAAAAGAAAAAGTCCCTTGTAGCAGCAACTTACTCCTGTGACACAGTGTATCAAAGCAAGGGTATGCAGCAATACCAGGTATGACACAGTGCAAAGCTGCAACTTGATGTCACCAACAAGCCACAGTCGAGGAAAGTACCAAGAGAAAGTAAACCAAGCCGCTCCGGACTCGTCGAGGTCCACGAGCAGCAACAAAAAAGGCTAGCGTATGATTCAACCAGGTCACATCTCAGTTCTCAAGTAAGTGAACAGTATCTAGATATCAAAAGATCCTTTCATGTTTCATCTGATACAAAAGAAAGAAGATCATTTCTAGCTGATTCAAGACAGCACACAAACAACCAAACAACAAAAGCTTCGCTAGCCCATAAAGTCTAATTACTTCGAACTAGAGGTAGCAGCAGAGGGCAACATGATTCTTCGCTTATACCCGTTCTCAAAAAAAGGCTAGAGCCAGGACGTCGGAAACGTGAAGGTCCTAGACCGAGCCTATGTCTCTCTTCGCGACCTTCGGCGTGGTGCGGCGGTGTCATCCTCTTTCTCCTCCTTGTCACCGCTGCTTCCAGCTGCATCAGCTTCCAGGGCGCTGGGTTTCTTGACCTCAGCAGCGGGCTTCACGGGTGCGGGCTAGAAGCAGAAGTTGCAATCAGTCGCTTGGTTCAGGTTTTTAGGCGATGCAGCAATTACAGGTGCTGAAAGAATAACTTACCGCTGCCTTCTTGCCACCAAACAGGGTTCTGAAGAGCACAGTCAAAAGGACGACAACAACAGAGGCCAAAGTCGAGATTGTAATGTTAGGCTGCTTCTCTCCCTTTTCAATTAGATCCTGCGAAACAAAGAGAGATCAGATGTCATTTTTTAGAGAAGATACCGGGCTGTTTGGACACAGGAGATAAGTAAAAGGTTCTCGAGTCCTACAATGATCTTGGTTTTGTAAGCTTCCAAGAATGGAATGTCTGCGATTTTGTACAAGATGTCGAAGATCTTCTTCTGCAGTATGCAAAACCAAAGGAGTTAGCTATAAAGTGCAAGCAGTGATACAGTGAAGTTTATAATAAAAACAATATCTTGAACAAACAGAATGTTCTTGAATCCTACAATGTCAAGATGATGAATTACCTGGATTTCAGAAAGGTCCTCTGAAGAACCTTTTTCAGCCTGTTCAGCCATCTGCTTTTCCTTCTCAACATCAAACTTAGGCTTCCATGTCTTCTCCAGGATAGAGGTGGCTACCTTCTCATCATCAGCAATAAGAATATTGTCAAACAGGATGCCGTCCTGCATTGTCCAGATCTCAATTCCAATAGCAGCAATTGCATCAAAGTCAGGCCTGTCTAGCTCAAAGTACTCAGGGTTGGGGATTTCTTGGGGCTTCCAGATTCCCTTGTAGCTGGGGTTATCGATCATGGGTGCATGCCACTTGCCCTTGTAGGCAGGGTTCTGCTTCATCGGCTTCTTCCATTCACCACATCCAGGTGCCTCTTCGCACTTAGGGTTGTCAATCTTTGGTGCCTCCCATTCACCATCCTCCTCATCATCCCAGTCTTCAGGCTTAGCAGCCTCTGGATCATCAACTTCCTCAGGCTCATCATCCAACCATCCTTCTGGCTTGGTGGCCTCCTCATCCACGATTTCCATTGGGGCATCCTCATCCCAGTCTTCAGGCTTCACAGCATCTGGATCGGGGATTTTAGCTCTCTCGTCCCAGTCCTCTGGCTTCTTGTCATCAGGGTCAGGAATGGTCTTTGATGGAATAAGTGCTGGCTCAAAATCATCAGCAGACAGGAAGTTTGCCTTGCTCTTTTCCTCCCCATCAATCAAAATTCTCACCTCGTTATCCAGCTTCAAGATAGCCGTGTAGACGTGAGAGAGCTTGTCATATGGGACAGAAGGTGGGGACTTGAGGTGATGTTCGACATACTTTCCTGTCTTTGGGTTCTTGTGCTTAAGGATGAAATGCACCTTGTTGGTTGAACCACACTTGTCAGGACCAAACATGATTGTGTAAGGAGTATCATTGTCAAATTCCTTGGTGTCCAATCCGGCATCCGGAAGGCGGATGTACTTAAGATAAGCACCTCCACACTCAAGGCCATTCTGAAGCCTCACTTCAAACTGCAGAACAATTGTACCATCCTTCAAAGTAACTGGGTAATCAAGCTCTTTGATTATGGCATATTTCTTGGCTGGCTCGCTAACAAGGAGGCCATAGTCTTCATGGCCATCACTCTTTGCATGCTTCCATACACCTGCATAGCAGATTATATCAGCATTTCCATGATGAGAAGCAATAAAAGTAATAATGGAAGAAAAAAACAGGAAATGGAGTGGACACCTATTAGGAAATGGATGCAAAACAATGAAAATAACCAAAGAACAAGATGAGTACGTTTAACACAGAAAACGTAACTCGGTAGGGAAAGTAACGTGGCCTGGCAATGAACTACATGACAATAGTTGGAAAGCACATGATCTTACAGTTAAGCGTGAACTAATCACTACCCTATAACAAATCATTTTTCTATCAGTTCATAAGGTTCCAGAGCCACGAGCAACCTAGTAATGCTAGGTAGTTCAGACTTCAGAGCTAAGCACTGCATTTGTTTGCTTATGATGGTGGGAAGAGAAAACTGCTAGTAGGGAAACTGTACAATGAGCAACATTTTCAATTAACTCTGCAGGATCATAGGGACATTGGTATAATCATGCACGCAGCTACCCAATGCAGACAGCAGCTGCATACTCCATGCTTCAAATGCAGTGCAGTTCATTTAAGCATATTAAATATCATCACACAAAAGGCATGAAGAATACCAAAGATAGTCAATTCACTTGTCAAAACGTATTGGGTGTTGACGCTCTAAACGTGTGCGGTCATATGCATTGTCTATCAAACTGAAACAAATAACTGGCCACAGAACAAGCTAGCAACCGAACGGGGTGAGCAGATCCGCACAAATCCATCACTATAAACTTGTTTTGGATCCTCACGGCCGCTACACGTCTCGCCCATGATAATTCATCACAGCCTCGACCAAACACACTCGAGCCAGTAGGAATTGCGGATCGCATCGACAGATCAGGAACCCAAACCCACGCTTAGACCCTCGGATCTCTCACCAGACGAACACGCAGATCGAGAAGAGAGGATTACCTTTGTACTCATCCTTGCCGGAGACGACCCAGCTCCCCTCGAAGCTCTCGTCGAAGGTCTCGTGGAAAATCTGCACCGCCAACCAAAACCCACACAGAGAACATCACAAATCTAACTCACCAGAATGAGCGAAAACGAACTGCGGGCAGCGAAACGAGCTCGGAGGGAATCAATTACCGGATCGGACGCGCGGATCTGGGCGAACAGCGCCGAGATCACCAGCAGCGGCAGCAGCAGCGCGCGCCCTCCCATCCTCATCTCGGATCTCTTCTCTCCAACCGGAAAATTTTCTTTCTGACGAAGCGACCCAGACAAGGGGAGGGTATAAGAAAGGGAGGATGGGCGGGGTGGTTGGACGGCTGAGATGGGGTTCGGTGGGAGATGCGACGGTGGAGATGTGCGCTGGTCGGGACGTGGCGTGCGTCGTTCCGGCCAATCAGAGGCTGCCTGGACGGGTGGGTGGCCAACGGGAGGCCGCCACGTACGCCTGATGACACTTGGCCCACCAAGTACTCCACATAGATGCGTGCTCTGGGTAATTGACTGAATGGTTGCGTTGTCAGATCTGGATCAACTATAATTGCCTTTTGGGACTAAACAACTATAATTGCATTTTCTGTTCAAAGTTCAAAGTTTGTCTTCGTGCCAACTTTTGAAAATGGAATAGAGTGAAGTGTAAGCAAAGGAAGATAAAGCTTTGATATCTTTATTGAATAACACCTAAGGTAATTATTCCCCACAAGAGGATGACATGTGGGGCTAATCGCGGGCCCCCTTCGCCATAGGGCAGCCACAACTTTGTCTCGACCAAATCTGGGACATAGCACAACTTAGCATCAAAGTGAAATTTGGCAAGAGCTCCACAACGTTGTTAATTCCAAATACTCTACTGCGGGTCCCACCACATAAAATGGGCATTCTCTCTCCTCTGCTGTGAGTGTATTTGATGTTGGTGGTTGAAGAATAGTATTAATCGATTGCTTAGCTAGAATTTGGCATAGGAGCAACAGCATGTGTCGATTCCCTCTTTTGTTCATTTTGAAACTATCCTCACAGTCTAGGGAACTAGTTTCAAAAGACAAAAAGTAAATATGGAACCACATTTGGCTACACATTGTGGGTGTCCTTACCTTCCATCTTCAATGTATAGTCTCGTTGTGTACGACCTGGGTGCCACGTATGTGTGATGACGACTGGGGCATTGAAAACTCCATGTAGATCATGTGGGGAGACTTGCCTTTTTCTCGCCAAATCACTATGATCTTACTCAACTAAGATTTGATTATAATCATTTATCTTAGTGTTGTCACGTAAGATGATTGATGTGCTGGAGGAGAGAGGAATGAAAAAGGAGCCTTGTCTTCTCTTAGCTGAGAGATGATTGTTTACCGACAATATCTCTCACCGCATATTTAAGTACATATGGTTATAGATATAATACTAAGACATTAGAAAAATACCCCGCGGGTTGCAATCGTAAATTTCATTAAGAACTTTGTGTAAATGAAAATGTATAAGACACATGAAATCTGAAGTTTTTTCTAGAAATATGCAAAAAAATCACAATAGTCGAGAGGCTATATCTTTATTTGTGATCTCACTCAAACATGTACACATATTAAAAAAGGTACACCAAGTCAATAAAACATCTTCAGTGCTACAGGCCATCCACCGTGTCAATGAGTTATTATCATCTTTATTTCTTCTTCCTGACTTGCATCCAGTGCGGCATATATATAGCCCTCACATGGTGTCATTTACATATATCAGGTAGCCAGAACAGCTCCACCGTGATCTACTAGCGAGAAATCATACTTACATATCTCAAGTGAGCTAGCCACCTTGGATATAATTCTACTCAAAAAAATTCTCTAATTTTCATTAGTCGTCTTTTGAGGGATATGTTAGATTTGGGAGGCATTAGGAACATCACAACCTATACCTAAATGGTGTGGACAAGAGACTCTACAGTCCATGTCTAGACAAATTCCCCTCCGAGTTGGAGCGCGATGCAACATGTCCTGCCAGGCCTAGGTGCATCTGAAGCTTAGGGTTTCCAGCATGTATTGGTGGATTAATTAAGTCCATGCAATTGTAAACGCTGCCATGTCCGTCGATTCCGCTGAACAAAGTTAAGACTAGTCACAATGGGTGTAACTTAGCTAGTAACATCACACATCTCAAGATCATTTTGCTTATGTGGCATGTAGTTAATGAGGAGAGAGGTGTTTAGAGTAACTTAGCTAGTTACCGTAACATCACACTTATCAAGACAAAATGAGTCTATAGTGCAATAAATAAGATCTTATATGACACCACAATGATGTTACTCCGCACTGTGAAGGTGGTAACATAGACTAGTAACATCACCATGTTACTACTCTATGTTACTCCCCATTGTGACTAGTCTAATGGAATATCAGTCTTCCATGTAATTTTTTTTGCCTTACCGTTGACATGGAAGGCAACAATACTAGCTATCAACTGGCTGACTACCAAATTAACTTGCTACTAGTGTGACTTGTGCTAAAGCACACGGAAGCAAATCTTGTAGTACTCAGTCCGTCAGTTTCCGCTCTGTTTGCATACCTATGCACATGAAGAAACACAGATAAGCCACCGGATCGCTAGATCAGAGCATCTCCAAGCGGAGGCCCCAAACCCGCCCTATACGTTCGGGCGGACGGTCCGGGCGGGATTTGGGCCAAAAAACGCCACCCAACCGCGGCCCCCATAACGGCCCCAAACGACCGGGCGGTCCGGCACACCCCAAACCCAGCCCAAATGTGGGGCGGGTTTGGGGCCGCCCGGACGCGACCGGACGCGTCCGCCCTCAGGTCGCTGACAAGTTGGGCCCGCGTGTCGGATGAAGGCTGACCGTCGGAGAACACTGACCGGCGGTGTCCACGCGTCGCCGGCGTGATAAAATCGGAGCCCCCGAGAAAACCCTAACCGCATTCCCCATTCCTCCTCATCTCCAATCCGCAATGTCGAGCGGCTCCGAGGACAGCAGCTTCTGGGATGAGCCGGCGGACGCGGAGAGCAAGGCGCCGCCGGCGGCGGTCGAGCAACGCGCGGAGGAGGAGGACCCCGACGACGACCTCGCTTACCGCGTCGCTGTCCTCCGGTCGCTGGAGGAAAAGGGGCACTCGAGCACGCCGGCGCGTGGATCGGGAGCGGGAGCGGCCAGGGGCCAATGCAGCCGCTGGTCGGCTCCGGCGCGTAGATCGGCGGCGCCGCCAAGCGTCAGCCGCAGGTCAGCTCCGGCGTCTGCGGCCGCGCCGTGTCGTCGTCTCCCTCCGGTCCAAGCCCCTCCTGGATGGAGGATCCTTCCCGATGGGGAGGGTGGAGGCTTCTGCCGGTGCCGCCGTCGCGGGCGCCGGAGACGGTGGGCAAAGTGTTCCGCCAGGCGAAGCGGGCGGGCCAGTCGCTGAGCATAGCGGCTGCCGTCGCCGGGGCTGACGCGGACCTCCCCCTCGATTTGGTGGCGCAGTCCTTCACCTCCGCCGAGACCGACGCCCGCCGCCGCCGCCGCAAGGACCAAGAAGCGCTGGAGGCGGCCATCGCGCTGTCGCAGGCGGAGGCGGAGGCGGAGGCAGAGAAGAAGAAGAAGGCGGCGGCCAATGCGCGCCTCCATGCGGAGGAGTAGGCCCGCGCCGTGCGGATTCTCGCCGGCCAAGTCGACGAGGAAGACGAAGATCCGTACTTCGCCTTCCGCAAGCGGTCCAAGGGCGGCGGCTCCGGCAAGGGCAAATCTCCGATGTGAGATTTGCCCATCTCTAATTTACTTTTGTAAGTATGTTTGTCAATCCGGCGACCTGCTGTCGGATGAACTATGTATCAACGTTCTATATATCTACGTTGATCAACTCTCCCTCCGATGTTGCATGGGTTTGTATGGATTTGGGGGTTTCTTTTTGAGGGGAACGGCTGGAGCGGCACGTTTTAGGGGTCGTCCGGGCGTGTCCGCGGACGTGTCCGCGGACAGTTTGAGGGCCAAATTTGGCCATTGTGGTTGGAGATGCTCTCATGTCACGCAAGAAACTGGAAGCTACACGGAAAAGCGACACCTGGGAAAACGGATAGAGAGATAACTAGAAACATACCAGCTGAAGCACGCACATCAAAACAAGGCCAAGCAAAAAAACCGAATGCCATTGGACGATTCAGAAACCAGCAAGAGGAGAACGAAAACATGACCAAACACCATGTTATTTTGTTGTGATCCAAATTTAATTAAGATAAAGTCTAACTTCTTCTGGTGCGAACGGAGTGCTCTGGGTGATTCACTGACTGGTTGCGTTGCCAGATCTTGCTCAACTATAATTTGCCTTTGGGACTTAAAAAAAACTATAATTGACTTTTCTGTTCAAAGTTCAATATTGTCTTTGTGCGAACTTTTGGAAAATGGAATAGAGTGAAGTGTAAGCAAAGGAAGATAAAGTTCGATATGAAGCCCAAAGAAATGACTACACTTTTTCTGGCCAACTCTATCCCATCTTTCTCAACTAAGATTTGCTTGTCATCATCTATATATCTTCCATAACTAAAAGCAGGTATAATGGTTTTATCTTAGCCATGCCAAATAAAATAATTTCTTAGTTGGGAGAGAGAAATGGGAAGAAAGGGTTGTCTTCTCTTTAGCTAAGAGATGATATCTTATTATGGTAGATAAAATATTTCGCTCTGTTGTACAACATCTCTTGGTTTCGCATTTTTCTAATCTAATTTTAGTCACTCGATAATTTTAGGACCATGCAAGCATTAAGATGACGCTAAGATATAACACATTCTATAACTTGTTTAATGTTTATCTGTCTTATCTAAATGACATGTATAACATAAAAAACAATTTTATCAGCAATTGTACATGCCCTAAGAAATGTAGATTTTTGGTGTAAAGGTATTCTTCTACATAATTATTTAGATTTAAATCTTAGCCTTCTATTTCTTTTCCAAATGACAAATATAGGTAGGATATTCCTACGAGTAATTCAAAAAATTATATTGCATTTTATTTACCATATTAATTACATTTGATTCTCCTTTCTTAAGAACCCATGAGTTCTCTCTCCACACATATATCGAGAAGTCGATATTGTATTCAGTGTGTATGGAAGTAAAACAAATCTTTATAAACCGTATTTATTATGCACATATTTTTAAGGACCACATAACACAAAAATACTAATTTATATTGTTAACATACTTAACATGCATTTGCTAAAATGAAATCATAGTACACACATGTGGATGCATTGTGTTAAAACAATTATATTAAACATTTGTTGTTGTATTTACACATATGATTTAAGTTACATAAGCAAGTAACTATATTTCGATTAGATCTGGATTCAAGAATCCATAAACATATTCCATGTATGTATACTTCTTATAAAGCAAAACCCCACTAAGTGTATTAATTATTTTTCTATCTCAACATGCAAGGTATCCACATCATCCACTATTTTAGCCAATCAATTGTCCATGTCATCTCCACTAACAACAATTAATAATAGTAAATCTCTTATGCAACATATCCATGTCATTTTTTTCATCCATATAATTGTCCAACCCATGAATATTTAGTACTCAATTATTCAACAATTTCATACGAATTAAATTTAGTGTCTACTATTGTGATCAACTGATTATTGACAACTGAATATTTCATGCGTCTTATACCCATTCCATTTACATATTAACTCTTTATAAAGATTCCCGCTGCAACGCGCGGGCTATTCTTCTAGTTCTATACAATGCAACACTACTCATGTTGCATGTGGCACTTGGGAGTTTTTTACCATAAAAATATTATATGTTTGGATTCATATTGTGCCTCTCAAAAACAACAAAATCAGCTAGAAATAAGACCTTTTTGGCATATAAGAGAAGTAAGTCGTGCGAATAGCACGAGATACTATCCACTTAACTCTTTGCTCGCTTCGCAATATTTTAAAAACTCATAAGAGCCACATATCACAACTAGATGTGAAGAAGAAATCACATTGAAATAGTAGCCTCTTCCATTGATCTATTGCAATTTAAGTTATCCTTTTTCTCAGAAGTGTTGTTTCCGTAGAATACACAACAAATTGCCTTTGAACAAAACATAACAATAGGAGTTGTGAACTATTATTTGCTAAATATGTAAGAAGTGTCCATTATATCGGGTGTGATGCGTAGAAATTCTAACACTTGGACTTTTTTCTCTTTCTAATGCAAAGATAGATAATAAAACTTTGGTATCTTAATTTATAAAGAAATTGCTCCTTTTGTGGGATCGAAAGAATTACAGAAAAAATGAATTGAATGAGCTACCTTTTCTTATTTGTCAATGAAGTCTCTTTTTCTCTTGAACATGTCTTTCTCCAGTGATAGAATAAATTGAAAGTTGTCGTCGTATCGGCATCTTGGATAGGAGACGGGGTCCTGCTAGCCGAGGGTGAACGTAGGGCAAGAAGGTGGACGTCGTCGAGGTCGGGATTGTACACGGCAGTTTACCCAGCTTCAGGCTCCACGGCGGTGGCGGAGCCCTACGTGCTGCTATAACTCACTATAAGGCAATAGCCGAAGTACAGGTTACAATGAGTTGGTTGTGTCGAAAGTGTATGGATTGGTTGATGACCTAAAGGCGTCCTGAGGTCCAGCTTATATAGGCGGCTGGACCTAGGGTTACAAGGTGATTACGTATCCAGCAAGTATACGGAGTCCTAAACCTAGCCGGCAAGTATGCCGCCTTCCGTCTTGGACTTGGTGGCTTCGTGGGCTTCAGTCTTGGGCCTCCTCCTTGCCGGCATCCGCTTTCCTTGGTCGTCAGCTATCTGGGCCGCCCGGCAGACAAAGCCTTCACCACCATTGCGGGCCACCCTGGACTAGCCTGATTGATCCATGCTGGTGATACCCCTAGTAGGTATATCCCCAACATTAGCCCCTGGAAGGGTTTGAGTTCTTCAGGCGCCGTCTTCTTCTTGTCGGCAACGTCCGTCTTGACTTGTAAGTGTCTGAAGAGCTTGAAGCATTCCAAAGTTGAAAGTAAGCGGCGGTCCGCCTAAAGTAGTCGGACGATTTGCCACCATCATGGGAAAGACGGCCTGACCGTTGTCAGGAATCTTCCCGGCACCAGTCTTGTTTCTTGAATGTAGGCGGCTGAAGAGCTTGAAGCATTCCGAAGTTGAAGTAGGCGGCAGTCCGCCTAAAGTAGCCGGACCGATGCCGCCAACATGGGAAATACGGCCTGACTGCTGTCAGGATTCTTCTAGACAAGGTCTTATCAAATGTTGACGAATGAAGCCAACAGTTAGCACGTTCGTGTTGCTCTGGTTCACGACAGTTTGAACAGGCAGAGAGGTGGAACGGTGCCATGAATGTTGTTTGTGCTGCAGAGGCAGTCATGACAACTAGGCGGCTATACCACGGAGACAGCCGTGTTGTTGACAATAAAGGCGGCCGTGTCGCTGACGACAAGGCGGCTGTGCCATGTTAGCAATTAAGCCAGAAACATGAAGCTTTATTATTTTGTACCAATCGATGTCCTCCCAAACTGGCCAGGTTTGGGCGATTGGAAACAACAACTAACAATCTGGCGATCAATTTGCTTCAAACCGAACGCGATGAAGGTGGCCGTGTCGCTGACGACAAGGCGGCCATGCCACGTAGGCGATTGTGTTGCTGTCAACAAGGTGGTTGTGCCACGGAGGCGATAATGGTGGCCGTGTCGCTGACGACAAGGCGGCCATGTTGTTGGCAACGAGGTTGCAAGTCGTGCAGCCCCCGAGTAATGGACGAGGGAAGTGTTGATGTCGATCCCCCGGGCTTCTTTTAGCCAGAGTTTTTCTTGATCCACCTATCTGCAGCCCCCGAGCGTTGAGTCGACGTACTCGAAAGTCGGCTTGATGCTCAGAAGAAACTTGTGGCGTTGTAGATCGAATGGCTGTAGTTGTCGAGGTTTGTGCCGCCTTGACGAAAAGGCGGCTCGAAACTTGATGAAAATGCTGCGATCGCAGCCCCCAGGTGTCAAGTATCCTGCATAGTAAACATAGCTGCATTAAGATGTACTTTTAATGTAAGCTGGATAATGTTAAGGCCTGAGCCAGTAGTTTTTGAACAAACACTTAGGGGTTGTAAATTTTATGTGGCCCGCCTTAATATTTATCTGGCATATATGCTTAGCTTTTTATATGTTGGCGGTACCACAGCGCAGTTACTTCAGCTGAGTCAACCAGGGCTAGTACCAAATAGTTTAGAATCAGAGACCAAAGCCGGCGTGTTGGTGCCAAAAACATACTACTAGGCAACCCACATATAAACAATCGGAATAACAATAGTAGGCGGTGCAAAATGATTGCTTAATTTGGCCCGGAGGCGGCAAGTATCGAAAAGTTTGAACCACTTAGCACAGAGCAGATTTTGGGTAACTTTGATACTAAGAATATATGATCATATGAAAAGGCAAAAGACGGCATGATCTCAAAGCATAATGAGCAAACCATAGACTTCTATTTCATGATCATACAATTAATTAAATGTTATAAAGAACTTAGCTGTTTGATGGCTTGACGTCGATGTCAAGAAGGTCGAGGTGGAAGACGGCAGCCCCAGAATGTAGGCGGCAGCCCCCGGGATGTAGGCGGCAGCCCCCAGTATCCTGAGCCTGATTTCAGCAAGGCGGCGACTTCCTATTTCTTCTCTTACACTGTATGCCATAGCTTGTCGGTTACGCCGTGCTTGACGAATAGGTGACGACGAGTAGGCCGCGCCGGCAATTAAGCCGAGACGCAACTATGATGATAAGTATGCTGAAAAGCATTGTGCCACGTTAGCAATTAAGCCGGAACGTGATGACAAGTATGCCGGATAGGCATTTTGCCGCGTTAGCAATTAAGCCGAAATGCGTCAATAAATTTGCCGGAAAGGCGGCGTGCCGCGTCGGAATGCGACGATAAATATGCCGGACAGGCGGCGTGCCGCGTTAGCAGTTAAGCTAGAACGCGGAGCTAGAGTGTTGTATCAATCGATGTCTTCCCAAACTAGCCAGGTTCGGGCGATCGGAAATAACAGCTAGCGATCTGGTGGTGAATTTACCTAAGCCGACCGCAATGATGGCGGCGTCCGCTAACATCATTGACGGCGAGATTCTGACGACTTTTTGTACGTACAGCAGCTAGCCTTGCTCTTTTTCCAATACTAGTATAGTTGCACGTGCAACGCACGTCACATAAGTTAGTAGGTGCATTGAAATTTAGATAAAATTGAAATCTTTATCAATATAAAAGGCAAAGTTTTTGCCTCATTAAAAAAAAGATAAATTTGAAATGGACTAAAAAAACAAAGTAAACTGAAGAGTTGACGATGTGCTCTTTCTATCTTGATTTGTGAGGGTTTCCGATCCATCGAAAGTCTATCTTGAAAATAACAATTCCGAACTCAACAGACTTGAACCAACGACCCAAGATAAACCTTGAAAATACACTTTTGTTAAAGTTAAGAAACTAATTCTTATTTGATAATTCAATGCACTTTGTTCTCTAAAAGCTGCACATATTCAGCGAGTAAAGAGGAGGAAGCACGTCACTAAGGTTGTATTTTTTGAAGTGTGATAACATTGACGAGATAATCCTACAAGGATCAAATTATCCAATGCGCGGAACATATATCGGAACCTGACTGAAATGTTATGAGTAGAATGGATGATACAACTCAAACCACAGCGGGTGATAGATCTGAATTTCCAATAGGTGAGCACCTAATATATAAGCAATGACCCTTTCATAATTAAAATCGTACACCACAAGTGGCAATATTTGTTTTCTTAGCACGACTTGGTGTTGCGTAGTTTTCTCCCACTCAACTGTAATACTATATGGTGTTACATGCATCTACGGAACATAATGATCTAGAGATCAGCTTATGGTGTTACATCTGCGGGCACGTCGAGCACTGAGTATCTCTATTTATTTCCCTCATCTGCTCGGTTCCATTTTCAATCCAAGCCAGCTAGTTAGCAGAAGAGGGAAACAGGTTTCGTCTGGGCCAATACAGCAGGATCCCACAAGTGTGTGCATACTTGATGTTGGAGTAGCACACCCGAGTAAAAAAGAAGCATACTGGTCAACATGAGACCAAAATTCCGAGCGGATGGTATCCTCTGTACCAATTCATGGAGATACTGTACCCGAAATTCAGAATCCATCAGCCCCGATAGTAATACTTGAGAACACCAACTGCTGATACCTCCACGTACCGGACCGGTCCTGCCGTTGATAGCTTCACCACGCGCAGGCAGAGCGGACGCATCGTCCCTTTTGCTCGGCACTTGGCCGGGCTTCACGGCCGAATTCTTCAGGCGCAGGTGCCTTTCCAGCGACGAACATACAAAGCTCGATGGGCATTCTGGTTCTGCGGTTCCCATGTACACAGGCTTTAACAAATCCCGGCCGCCCTAATCCCTTGTGCCGCCGGTGACCCGTGGTCTCGTCTGGCCGCCACCCTGCCAATCCAGACCTCATCATCTCCGCACGGAGCCCCGCCGCACCACTATTTTGCTCCCAGTGTCCGCAACCGCCCGGTACAGATCGATGGCCTGTCGTGGTGGCCGCTGCAGGCTGCCCAGCCTCGAGCAAAATTCTTTCCGGTGTAATCTGTGTTCTGCCGCGGCCTAGGCCTACATGCGCTGACCTCCTGGACCGACTTAGTCGTGCACGGTGCACGGCAACCAGTGCAGATGCCTCGCCGGAAATCAAACAGTAGTACGGCCAAGGACAACCGGGAGCAACCGCGCCAGAGGCACCGTGGCCGACTGCGTCGCTGAGTACGTGCGCCGCCGCCGCTAACGCATCTGCGTGCTAGCGGAAGGGATTGTTCCGCGAGAGCAGAAATAAAAGAACGAAATAAAAAACGAAGGGGTACGGTGACAATTTAGTAGTATTATGTGATTTGGTGGGAGGGCAAAACGGTCCAAAACGGCAATGTTGAGTTGTCAAACATTGGGATGATCTGATCCGTTTGATCGGATATTTGACGGCTCAGATTTAAAGTATCCCAGCAATACAAGTTTGCTCTTTTAATAGTAGTATAGATAGAGGAGACAAGATCACGTGGCAGTCATGTACGTAGGCTTGTTTGATGCAAATTGGGTTTTGCATGTTTATTAGTACTCTTTAGCAGAACGGATCTGCCGTACAGGCTAAGGCTGACAGCTCGAGGCAAGGCGCCTGCCGGCCCGCCACCGTGCTGAAGGCCGCCTCGCGTCTTGCGCCTCTCGAGACTCGATACGGTGGCCTGCGGACATGCCGGAAGGCGGACGCTGAGCAAATCTGCCGAAACCATGCACGCAAGTAGCAGAGCCATGGTCTGCTGATCGCCTTGCCTTTGATCAGTTTGATTTCACCAGACGTCCAGACGCACATACGGGGATCTGCCATGCTGTATGTATGCGTGCGCACGCTTGTCGGCGCGGACAAGGAAAAGCTTGGCGCAGACATGCATGCAACCGCTTCTGCAATTGGCGCGGACAAGGAAAAGCAAGACGGCAATACGCAGCCCCGGGCGTAGGAGTTGGTGTAGATGATGCTTGCCGGTACGCCAGCAGCCGGCCGCCAGGTCTTCTTGTTGGCGACGAAACTTGCCAATCATACCGGCGTACAAACCGGCAAGATGAGATCTGGTCGACGCGTTTTTGACTGTGACGTCTAGATGCGATTTGGCTGATGACGTTGATCGTGCCGGAGCGAATCAGCCAGCCAGATGCGATTTTGTCGATGAAGATGTTCCCGCCCGAAACGTGACGCCTGACGTCTTATGCCCCACGGTGGGCGCCAACTGTCGTCGTATCGACATCTTGGATAGGAGACGGGGTCCTGCTAGCCGAGGGTGAACGTAGGGCAAGAAGGTGGACGTCGTCGAGGTCGGGATTGTACACGGCAGTTTACCCAGCTTCAGGCTCCACGGCGATGGCGGAGCCCTACGTGCTGCTATAACTCACTATAAGGCAATAGCCGAAGTACAGGTTACAATGAGTTGGTTGTGTCGAAAGTGTATGGATTGGTTGATGCCCTAAAGGCGTCCTGAGGTCCAGCTTATATAGGCGGCTGGACCTAGGGTTACAAGGTGATTACATATCCAACAAGTATACGGAGTCCTAAACCTAGCCGGCAAGTATGCTGCCTTCCGTCTTGGACTTGGTGGCTTCGTGGGATTCAGTCTTGGGCCTCCTCCTTGCCGGCATCCGCTTTCCTTGGTCGTCAGCTATCTGGGCCGCCCGGCAGGCAAAGCCTTCACCGCCACTGTGGGCCACCCTGGACTAGCCGGATTGATCCATACTGGTGATACCCTTAATAGGTATATCCCCAACAAAAGTGCAACCGGTGTCCTAGTGGGTTTTGATGATTAATGATAAACAGTTAAGGCACTAACAGTACATGTGATTTTGTCCCAAAGGAACTGGTTTAACCATTGGTTGTCAATTGAATATAGAAGACTAGTGATAGTTTCTCTAATAAATTTGGTGGTTGCAATAATCACAAAAACCTTTGAAATCTCTTGAAGGTACGGTTTGGTTATTGTCTGTGTAACCGATTTTGATACCGGCACTAACGTGGTTGGACTCTCTTGGAAGGGCTGAGATTTAAAAAGGTATGGCTGGCGTTAATGTCGAGAAGGACCTATGTATCGAGAGTTAGGAAACCTTTACCTTATAAGTTTGTCTAGGTGTTGTATGTGAGAGATCGATGTTACCGGTTTGTGAGTTGTTGCTTCCAAAAAATGATCATTTTTGACTTTATGAAATATCACTTTGTGTGTTCCGTGCTACAGGTTACAGTTAAGTGGTAAGTGTGTGTTTATTGTGTTGTACTTTGTATTACCATTTGGAATGTGGTGCAACTATGTTTGCCGTTGTTACTAGTTTTGGACCATAAAGTTGTCGGCGGTTCGAGTATTGGTTGCACATGGTCTCAAGTCGGCAATGCTGGGAAACGGTTTTGAAATGTCTCTTTCTAGAATATCATTATTCCCGATGTGATTGTGTTCATGTTCGGAACTACCAGCATGAGTGAAGCATTTGTCTGTTGTGCACCATAAGTCATGTGTCTTTTTTTTTGGCAAAAAATACCTCATATCCACATAAACTAATTTGACATGTTGGCTTGTATCCACGCCAAACAAAATGTTGAGAATCAAAACGTACCCCCTACGGAAACGGAGGAGAGCAACCGCTCCAGAACAACCGACATATATATTAGCACATTTTTCTTATGTACAAGCAACTGCTCTCTCTTGTAATGGCAACTGCCACCTCTTTTGTAACCGTTCCCAACCTTGTATAAATAGGGCTTTGCCCAGATCAATGAGAACACAAGTTTCATTCTATTCGTAACACGTTATCAGTCACGCGCTCTCAATAGAGCAATAGACCGCCGGAGAAAAGAAGCAGCGTAAGGGAAAGGTAAGAAAATGGCAGGTTTTAACCTGCCGGCCCTTGCCTCTGCTTTTGATCGCTTTCTCCACCGAGAGACTCGCCGCCCGATCTCCGCACGTCGACATGGTGCCGGCTACCGGCGACATGGCCGCGGTGCTGTTTTCCGTCGCCACCGCGTCTTTTTCCGTCGCCACAGCCGCGGGGCTGGCTTCCGTCGCTACGGCAACGGCAATGGCCTTCGCCATCGCTCTGGACTGGGTAGCCGCCGCCGCCACTTCGTCTTGAACCGCCGTCGCCACGGCGACCGTCGCCACAACATCCGTCGCCAGGCTCCAGTACCAGCCACTGACCAGGGTGCCCCCGCCGATGTCGCTGGACCATTTGCGCCGCCACCGCCGGCATTCGCCATCCCTCCGATGGATTGGCTTCTTGGTGGTTCTGCAGCATCGTTCCTTGGCGAGGAAGAGGATTTCGACGCCACACTGGTTCCGCTACCACCGGGGATCCTCTTCGGCAACGGCTTGGACGCCGGGTTGGCCTTTTGCCCGGAGCACGGGTACGGGCCTTGCCCTGCCCGCAAAGGCTACGAAGCGAGCCCTCCGCCCCCGGCCACTCCACCACCGGAACCAGAGGTCGTCGATGACCCAGATGCGTACCTGGACCTCCCGACGCCGACGCCGTGCAAACGAGTACCCGAAGCACCTCATGCTGCCGGGATACAGCCTGGTCTCTGGACTGGAATCGCCGCCACCGACCGAGGAGACCGGCGCTCCGCCCGCTGCCGCTCCTTTCGCCTTCGACCTCAATGTCAAGGTCGAGCCCGAGGACGAGGAATCGTTTGCCGCGGCTCCGACCTCGCCTTCGACCCCACCGGCCTCGCCCCGAATCATCTGGCTCTGGCACTCCAGCCGACTGGACCACAAACGCCGCCACCCGAAGCTCGCCGCATCCTGCGCCGATTCGCGGCGGCCATGTCCTCCCGCCATCCCGGCTTCCGCCCGGGCACTTGGGATCCCGCCTCCCTTGGCTTCTCCGGCAAGGATGAGCGCGGCGAGAGCTCCTCTCGTCGCTGGTGAAGTGGCCGACTGGTCATGGGGGCCTCCGCTGTATAGGTCGCGGTCGTATGGATTGGGGATGGAAGTGACTAGTAGTACTACTGTCTCTCTCCTTATCTATTCGGCCGGACAGGCTAATCCTAGCTAGGCTACTAATTAATTAGGCCCATTTGCAAAGTCCTGACCATCGTACTCTTGCATTACTATATTCGCTTAGTAGCTCGTATTTATCAGCACTTAGCAGATTAATCCACTAGTACCACTAGTAGAAAAGGGGGCAACGGTGCGCCCCTTTAATACCGGTCGTGCAAAAACCGGTACTAAAGGAGGGCATTAGCACCGGTTGCGTTTGTGGCACCGTGGCGAGGACCTTTAGTACCGGTTGCTAATAACAACCGGTACTAAAGGCTACCCTTTAGTACCGGTTTTTTAACCCAACCGGTACTAAAGGGTTGGAGGCCCCGCGGCACGGTTGGTGGCCCCACGGCAAGCCCTTTAGTACCGGTTGTTATTACCAACCGGTACTAAAGAGTAGCCTGTAGTACCGGTGGGTAATAACAACCGGTACTAAAGGTTCTGCCTATATTGGCTTCTTCCACCCCGAGCCAGCTCCATTTGAAGCAACTCGACCCAACTCCATTTTTCCTCTCTCCCAAGCTCTAGGTCACCCATTTTTCTCCAACATTTGTCAAGATTGGTGGCACCCTATACAAGGGTTAGCAACTTCTTCATCTTCTCTTCCGGCATTTCAAGTTTAGCTCATTTTCTTGCAAGTTTAGCAAGTTTGATTTTTGTGTGCTTGCAAGGTGTTTGATGAAATGCTAAGTTAGGGATTTCATTTGTTTTATATGCATTTTGAGCTCAAATTAAAGTATAATTTGTGGTTTTATATAGTGTCCCCTTCCTCACCGCCGTCGATCGCCCGCGCCGCTCCGTCACCGACACCACCTCGGTGAGCCTCTTTTTTATCTTTTATTTTAAAAATTGTTAGTTATATGATTTAAATGCATAATTATTTCTTGTATAATTTTCTTATGTTTTTTTATATATGTATAGTGTCATGGTTTTGATATCCGTCCCCTTCGGCCCTCGTCCGGTCTATGATTCGGATGTGGTATATCTTTTTAACTATTTATTTTGTTTCGTGTTTATAACAATCATGCCGACCAACTTGACGTAGATATATTTTTATTTAGGAGGTAGTTGAACCGGAAATTCCGGCCGACCCTATTGTCGAGTATTTTAAAAAAGAAAACGACGATTTGAGAGCAAAATTGAAGATAAGTGAAGATCTTCGTCTCCAATGCCTAGAAGAGAAGATGGAATTGGACTTGAAGATTGCCGACATCGTTGATGCTCACGGGGTCGAGCTTGCCGACGTCGTCGCTGCTCACGAGAGGAAGATGGATGCAATGCGCGCCAAGCTTAAAAAGATTAGAAAATATGCCATTAGTCAAGAGGCTTGGTATCATTATGCTGTTGGTTCAATAGTTACCTTGGTTGCGATTCTGATCGCATTTGTTGTTGGATTTAAATTCTTTAGATAGTTGTATGTTAGTTTCGATTGATGTATGTTTCGTGAGAACTATGTATTACATTTGGGCACTACTCTACTTTGATTTTAATGTGATGAACTTGTATAAATTAATTTGGTCACGTATCTCTATTCATTATTTAGCTGGTGTAATGGTTTTTGATGTATTTATGTAATGCAGATGAGCCGAGAATGGATGTACGGTGATCGACGCTGTCCCGAGTTCATTGATGGCATGCATCGTTTTCTCGATGTGGTTAAGTTAAACAAGCTGAAGAATGGTTTTATGATTTGTCCATGTGATGAATGTCGGAATACGAGGAATTACCCGAGCGTAAGAACCATACACTCCCACTTGTTGCGACAAGGCTTCATGCCCAATTATTTTTGTTGGACCAAGCATGGAGAAAGAGGGGTAATAATGGAAGACCCTGAAGAAGAGGATGATGACAACTATCCTGTGTTCTCTGAACACGGTGATACTACAATGGGGGAAGACGAAGTTGAGCTCGAGGTCATTGTTGATCAGTCCGATGATGATGATCTTCGTCGGGTCATTCTTGATGAACAGATGAAGTGCGGAAGTGAAAACGAGTGGTCGAAGTTGGAGCGCATGTTAGAGGATCACAAAAAATTGTTGTACCCAAATTGTGAAGATGGCCAGAAAAAGCTGGGTACCACCCTGGAATTGCTGCAGTGGAAGGCAAAGAATGGAATATCTGACAAGGCATTTCAGGAGTTGCTACAAATATTTAAGAAGAGTCTTCCAAGGAATAATGAATTGCCGCACAATACATACGAAGCAAAGAAGATTGTCTGCCCTCTAGGATTAGAGGTGGAGAAGATACATGCATGCATCAATGACTGCATCCTCTACCGCGGTGAGAAGTACGAGAATTTGAATGCATGCCCGATATGCGGTGCATTGCGGTATAAGATCGGGCGAGATGACCCAGGTGATGTTGAGGGCGAGCCGAGCCCCAGGAAGAGGGTTCCCGCGAAGGTGATGTGGTATGCTCCTATAATACCACGGTTGAAACGTTTGTTCCGAAACAAAGAGCATGCCAAGTTGTTGCGATGGCACAAAGAAGACCGTAAGGAAGACGAGATGATGAGACACCCCGCTGATGGGTCTCAGTGGAGAAACATCGACAGTGCGTTTGGGGAATTTGCAGCTGACGCAAGGAACTTAAGGTTTGGTCTAAGTACAGATGGCTTGAATCCGTTTGGGGAGCAGAGCAGCAGTCATAGCACCTGGCCCGTGACTCTATGTATCTATAACCTTCCTCCTTGGTTGTGCATGAAGCAAAAGTATATTATGATGCCAGTGCTTATCCAAGGCCCGAAGCAACCCGGCAACGACATTGATGTGTATCTGAGGCCATTAGTTGACGAACTTTTACAGTTGTGGTCTGACGAAGGCGTACGTGTGTGGGATGAGTACAAACAGGAGGAATTTGGCCTACGAGCGTTGCTGTTTGTAACCATCAATGATTGGCCTGCTCTTAGTAACATTTCAGGACAGTCAAACAAGGGATACAATGCATGCACGCACTGTTTAGATAAGACTGACAGTATATATTTAGGTAACAAGAATGTGTACCTTGGTCATCGTCGATTTCTTCCAAACAGGCATCCCGTAAAAAACCAGGCAAGCATTTCAAAGGTGAGGCAGATAACCGAACGAAGCCTACACGCCCTGATGGTGATGTTATATATGGCATGGTCAAGGATTTGGAAGTAATATTTGGAAAGGGTCCTGGCAGTCTAAATGTTCCAAAAGACGCTAACAAGCGCGTACCCTTGTGGAAAAAGAAATCTATATTTTGGGATTTACCCTATTGGAAAATCCTAGAGGTTCGCTCTGCAATCGACGTGATGCACGTGACGAAAAATCTTTGCGTGAACCTGCTAAACTTCTTAGGCGTGTATGGGAAGACGAAAGATACATCGGATGCACGGCAGGACCAGCAAAGTACGCACGAACGAGACAACCTGAATCCAGAGAAGTACCAAGGTACTGCCAGCTACGCTCTTACCAAAGAAGAGAAGGAGATCTTTTTTCAAGTCCTGAGCAGTATCAAGGTCCCGTCTGGCTACTCGTCGAATATAAAGGGAATAATAAACATGGCAGAGAAAAAGTTCCAAAACCTGAAGTCTCATGACTGCCACGTGATTATGACACAATTACTTCCGGTTGCATTGAGGGGGCTTCTACCGGAAAACGTTCGAGTACCCATTGTGAAGCTATGTGCATTCCTGAATGCAATTTCTCAGAAGGTAATCGATCCAGCAACTCTACCAAGTTTACAGACGGGTGTGGTCCAATGTCTTGTCAGCTTCGAGTTGGTGTTTCCACCGTCCTTCTTCAATATTATGACGCACCTCATAGTTCACCTCGTCGAAGAGATTTCCATTCTCGGTCCTGTATTTCTACACAACATGTTCCCCTTTGAGAGGTTCATGGGAGTCTTAAAGAAATACGTTCATAACCGTGCTAGGCCAGAAGGAAGCATGTCCAAGGGCTATGGAACAGAGGAGGTCATTGAGTTTTGTGTTGACTTTATTCCTGATCTTAAGCCGATCGGTGTTCCTCAATCGCGCCATGAGGGGAGACTGCGTGGAAAAGGCACGCTAGGAAAGAAAGCAACAACATGTATGGACGGGCATTCTTTCACTCAAGCACACTACACAGTTCTACAAAATTCCAGATTGGTGGCTCCGTATATCGTGAAACACATGGATATTTTACGCTCCCAATACCCGGAGGAGACTAACTTCTGGATTAAAGGGAAACACGTGGATACTTTCGGCAGTTGGTTGCGTACACATCTCATTAATAACACACTGTTGGACAAGAGCTATACTTGTTGGCCAAGTCACCATCTTCGACTATATTGACTTTCCAAGGGTACGAGATAAATGGGAATACATTTTACACGGAAACCCAAGACAAAAAGAGCACTAACCAAAACAGTGGTGTCCGCTTTGATGCAACAAACGACGATGGGACAAAGGACACATATTATGGTTGCATACAGCAGATATGGGAACTTGACTATGGACCTTCTTTTAAGATCCCTTTGTTTCAGTGCAAATGGGTCAACCTGTCAAGCGGGGTAGAGATAGACCGGCGGTACGGAATGACTACAGTGGATCTCAAGAATCTTGCGTACCGCACCGAGCCATTCGTCCTAGCCAATGATGTGGCTCAGGTTTTCTATGTGAAGGACATGTCTTCCAGACCGAAAAAAAGAAAAGATAAGCAAGCCGGTACATCATACGATGAGCCAAAGCGCCACATAGTTCTTTCAGGAAAAAGAAACATCGTGGGAGTGGAGGACAAGACAGACATGTCAGAAGATTACAATAAGTTTGATGAAATTCCGCCCTTCAAAGTGAAAACTGACCCAAGCATCGTGTTAAATGATGAAGAATGTCCATGGCTACGGCGCAATCAGAAGAAAGGGACACACAAGAAGAAAAAGTGAACACTAGATAGGGATGTTGTTGCTGATGTGTAATAATGTATTAAACCTTTTATGTAACTATGTCCTGAAAACTCAGAAGAGAGATCTAAACACTATGTCAATCAGCTGCAGTTTTACCAACACAATCGCGTGGTCGTGAGACGGCAAATCGGCCTTCGATCCAGAGAGCGGCAAGACGTCTCTGATGATTTGCAACAAGTGTTGGGGATGTTGCTAATCATCAGAGCGTCTTGCCGCTGCTTGGATCCGACCAAACGGTTGCAGGACGTAGCTAGGGAACCCGAATGTTTTGTGTTTGAGCGCCACTTCGATCCAAGCAGCGGTAAGACGTCTCTGATGATCTACAACCGTCCGGCAAGACATCTCTGATGATCTGCAACCGTTTGGAACGGTCGCAGGTCATCAGAGACGTCTTGCCGCTGGTTGCCCAAAGATGCCTCTCCGAGTGACGCTGGAATGTTTTGTGTGAGTGAGTGAGTGACGCTGGAATTCCGGGAGGGGGGCTATATATAGGGTACGTGTGCTTCTTTAGTCCCGGTTGGTAACACCAACCGGGTCATGTGGCTCACGAATTGGTCGTGATACTGCTGATCCAACAGCTCACAATCCCTCAAAAGAAACACACCCCTGATCCAACGTCTCACAAGCGCTTGAAAGAAACACACGATCCGTGTGCTTCTTTAGTCCCGGTTGGTAACACCAACCGGGACTAAAGTCAGGCTCACCCCTAATCCAACGTCTCACAAGCGCTTGAACTTTAGTCCCGGTTGGTAACGCCAACCGGGACGAAAGTCGGGCTCACCCCTGATCCAACGTCTCACAAGCGCTTGAAAGAAACACACGATCCGTGTGCTTCTTTAGTCCCGGTTGGTAACACCAACCGGGACTAAAGTCGGGCTTTGCGGAGCCACGTGTCCTCCCCCAGCGCTGCCCTAGCCACATGTCTTCCCCTAGCGCTGCCCTGGAGGTCTTTATATATTGTCGCCGACGGGGTAAACCCTAATCCACCATTCCTAGCCACGAACGCATCGTCTCCACGAGATGGATCCACCACGCCCGCCGCAGCGCCTTCTGCACGAGGTCGAGCGTGCTCGGCAGAGCGCGCTTGGGCGCTACCGCGGGAGCCTATCCCGCCGTATGCCCACGAGCCCGGCGTGGAGAGGAATGCCCTCCTACCGGGCTCCTGCTCCGGTGCCGGAGGAGATGCGGAGGACGTACGAGCGCGCGTGGTCCGACGTCCCTGACCCCGACGAGGATGCGTACGCCGCAGGGGTGGCGTGGGGATCCGCGGCCGTACCTCCACCAGTCGCCGCCGCCCCTTCCGACGAGGAGGATGACGACGACGACGACTTCGACTGGAGCGACCATGGGGAAGAGCGTGGCGGGCCGCAGATGCAGAAGGCCCTTGAAGCCTCCTTCTAGTCCGTCCACGACGACCGTGTACAGCGAGCCAGAACTGTCTGCCAGCTCAAGGCGAAGGAGGCTTCCGAGCTGGATTGGGCGCTGAAAGATTCATCCTCCATGGATCTTGCCCTCCGCCGCAAACGTGCGCACGAGAACCGGGCGGCCGCGAACGGGGCTGGCTCCTCCCACCGTTCCTCCTAATCCTACGGCCTCCGAGCCAGCAAGTCCGTTTATGTAGAATAATATTGGTGATGTTGGTGATGTATTAAACCTTTTATGTAATGCATTCTATGGAATGTATTAAACCTTTATGTAAGGAGCTTCGCGGTCACGACTCGTGTCAGACACGTGTCCCCCCCAGCGCTGGGGAGGACACGTGTCCCCCCTACGTATTGACGTCGTTGACAAATAGATAATAGATATAAAAACAGAAAACAAATAGATAGATAATTATTACAATTTTGTAGACAATTAAATTAAATATATATTAAAGAAAAAGAAACTAGAGAAAAAAACAAAGTAGAAACCAAATAGATATAAAAAACAGAAAACATAAGAAAGAAAAAAACTAGAGAATTTTTTTTCAAAAAGCCCATTAGTACCCGTTGTAGTACTAAAGGGATGGGCTTCGCGCGCGAATTTTTGCCGCGGCCCAAAAAGCACCTTTAGCACCGGTTGTAGTCTACAATCGGTTGTAGAGTACAACCGGTGTTAAAGGGGTGTTGGGGGCAGTTATGTATGGGGATCGATCGATTTTGATCCCCAAATCGCACGTCTCTCTGCCTCGACGCCCCTGCTCCACGCCGGCGAAGCCCTGCGCGCGCCCACTCCGCCGTGCCCCCCGCCGTCGCGCCGCTGCGCCCTCTCCACGCCGTCGACGCCGCGCGCCCACTCCGACCGCCGCGCCATTTCCGCCGTCGCGGGCCCGCGGTCCCACTCCACGCCGTCGACGCCCCGCGCGCCCACTCCGGCCGCCGCGCGCGTGCTCCACTGCCGCGCTGCTCCGCTCCGGCCGGCCATCGATCGAAGGTAATTTTTTTTGAGTACTGTTTTTTTTAAGTAGTGTTCATTTTTAGGTTGTTATAGTTAGGTTATTTCTAAATTTTGTGGTTATTATTGTTTAGGTTAATATTGTTTAACAATAGGTTAATATTGTACTTATTTAACAATTTTGCTAAGTTTTGCTAAGTTAGCAATTTTGCTAAGTTTTGCTAGTAAATATGTGAATTTTGCTAAGTTAACAATTTATTACTGTTTATTACTGTTTATTCATTTTGTTAGTCATAGAATTTTTTGCATTTTGTTTAGTTTATTACAATATGAAAACTTAGCAAACTTACAAAATGTAGCAATTTGCTAAGTTTGAAGTCATTTAGGTTATTATTATAGGTTATCAATTTTTAGTGTAGCAATTTTGAAAGTTAGCATTTTTGAAAGTTAGCAATTTGTTTAGCTTATTATTGTTTAGGTTAATTTTGCTAAGTTAGAAATATTGCTTAGTGTAGCAAAATATTGCTTAATTTTGCTAAGTTAGAAATATTTACTTATTTACTAGAATTTTGTTTAGCTTAATTTTGCTAAGTTAGAAATATTTACTTATTTAATTTTGCTAAGTTAGAAACATTACTAAAAATAACTTTGAAAATTTTGCTAAGTTAGAAATATTTTGCTAAGTTACTAAAAATAATTTTGCTAAGTTAGAAATATTTTGCTAAGTTACTAAAAATAATTTTGCTAAGTTAACTTTGAAAGTTAATTTTGCTAAGTTAGAAATATTGCTAAGTTAGAAAATTTTAGTAGCAAAGTTTGAAAATTTAGCTAAGTTTGAAATATTGCTAAGTTAGAAATTATTCTAGTAAATAAGTAAATATGTGCATTGTCATTTTTTTATTCTAGTAAATATGTGAATTTTGCTAAGTTTGAAAATTCTAGTAGCAAAGTTTCAAAATTTAGCAAAGTTTGAAATATTGCTAAGTTTGAATTACAAATTTGCAGTGACATTGAGCTATGGAGGACGATGCCCCCATCATCGACGCCCCGGACTTCATCCGAGACTTGGAGAAAGAAGAACGCTTTCAAGCACTTATATTTGATAAGACCCTTGGACCCAATTCCGATGGAGAAGATTCCGACGAAGAAGACGGCGAAGATTTCAGCGCGAAATGCTTGAACGACTCCGGTGAGGGACTTGAGTTACAAAACTTCAGAGACGACGACGAAGAAGAAGTGCCGTTAGAAAACTCCGTAGAGAACTCCGGCAAGGTATATATTAAGTCTTGTTGATCACTAGCTAGATGCATTAATTGATTTATATGCGCACTTATTAACGAAACATTTTTCTTTCAGCCCTCTGGATCTACGTCAATCCGTAAACGAGGCCCGGCCCAAGGGTTAAAGCTGCCGGATGGTGCAAAGTTGTCGATCGACGAAGTTAGCATAAAAGGCAAACCGGAGAAACCCGATGGAATCTCCACTAAATACATAGCTCAATGCGGATTTCTTGTAAGGGACATGGTCCCGATCACCGTTGCAGAATGGAATGAGCCGAAGAAAAAAAACATTGGCGCAAAATATGTCGAGGACAGAATTAAAGAAACCCTTTGGGAGTCGATATTGGGTTCTTTCAGCCTACCGGCAGATCTCCCACAGAGGAGGAAGGATAAAGTCAAGGAGTGGACTCTTAGCAAGATGGCCGAGCAATTCAACAACTGGAAGAAATCATTGTGGAGAAAATATGAGAAAAAACTCCAGATTTCACTGGACATCTAGAGAAGCTAAAAGATGACTGGCCTGAATTTGTGGCGTATAAGAAATCGGCCGTCGCTGTGGCCCGATCGAAAAGAAATAAGTTGAATGCTAAGAAGAAGAAATATTTCCATCGTTTGGGCTCAGGTGGCTACAAGACTGCCGTGCCTAAGTGGGAAGCCTATGAAAACGAGCTGCGTCAAAAAGGGATCATTCCACAGACAGATGACTGGCCCGACAGGTCCAAGTTATGGTTGTTCGCGCATGGGGCAGTGTTGGACCCAAACACAGGGCTGATTGTTGCACAGGGAAAATGGAAGAAAAGAATTAAAGAGTCACCAAAAAACTAGTTGACGCAATAGAACTAGTCCGACAGGGAAAATATGTTCCCGATAGAGAGGACGACGAGCTTTCACTCGCCCTCGGGAATAAAGAACACTGGGGACGATGTCGAGGCAGAGGAGGCGGGGTTGGTTTTCTTGAAGGGTTTCCGGAGCACGCTGCAACTTATAGAAAACATTGCAGAGGTAAGAAGAGGGAGGCGGAGAGGTTTACTGCATTAGAACGCCAGATGCAGGATGTGAAGGAGCAACTGGCCTTAATTACCCAGCAAAGGGAATCTCAGCCGCGAGTAGAAGATCATGCAGTCGATGTCTGCCCATCTCAGCGGAAAAGCAGCGTGGGTTCCACGCAGCTACAAGATCCTGCAGTTGATGAACCAGTTGATGAACCGTCGGCGGCGCGCTACCCCGTGGATGATATCACGGAGAAGACAAATTGTGAGTTACATGCGCCAATGAAGAACATTAGTTTTCCGGTGGCGAATGGCTATGCTTTACCGCATCAACTTGGATCAACCTTCCATTTTGGTGAGATTCCGGCTGGATTTGCTCGTGTCGGGGTGACGAAAGTTATGTCGGGATTCAACTCAATCCATCTTGACATTCCCGGAGCTGAAGGCGAGAAGACATTGGGAGATGTCGAACTTGGTATCGTTCTATGGAAGAAGAAATATATCAAGTTTCCAGACTCGGCGCCAAGGCCACCGACTCCTCCGGTTAGAAATTCACCACAGCAAAGTCCACCCTCCTCCCCCGACGATTGGGAGCCCACCGCGAGTCCATCGCCCGCGCCGTCCCGTCAGCCGACTGCTGCGCCCACTAGTAGTTTGACAAAGCGGAAGCTGTTCACGTCGTCCCCTGTCAAGAAACGTGCAAAAAAACCAAGGAAGTCAAGGCTCCTGAGAAGTTAGCTGGCGAGATGACTCAGGAGGAATTAGAAGTGAGCACACGTGAAGAGGCGAGAGCCTTTTTTGAACAGAAAAAAAAGGAAAGACTGGAGGCAAGACTGGACCCCATAAGGAACTTCTGAAGACTATACCAACTGAGGTAAAAGATCACACCGTTGACAACCTATATGACCCTCCACCACCGCCCCTTTCAGACTATGAGCGAGGTATTGAAAAGGTACTTTCCTCACAGATGGAGCAAGAAAAAGCGTGCGGGAAAAGAGTTGCCCAGCTCGGAGAACAAGAAGCACAATCGATCGCCCCGCTCATTGTGCCTTCTGAAGCTCGGGAAATCGAGCATGGAGAAGTTGTCATTGGCGACACAGGTTACCCCATAGCGCAGATAACAATTCAATATAAATTTGAACTCGGGCTGCCTCTGGTCGAAAATCCGAGTGCTCTAACAACACAGTTATATAAATTGCATAACTGGTACATGGCCGCCGCAAAAGAAGGGAAAATGTGTCTCATGGCGGGAGTTAAGGAACAACACTACTTCCGACAATATGGTGTGGAGGTTGCGTTCTCCGAACTTTTTCAGATGTACAATCAACTTGCTCTCGACAAATCTATCATCAGCTGCTATTGTCTGTAAGTAATTTATTCGTGTAATTTAATTATTTATAGTTAAGCTCGTTCATTGCTTGTAATTATCCTCACAACATTATTTTGTACGCTATTATGCAGAATGAAGATTCGTGAATGCCGAATGGGAGGAATCTGGGACATTGGGTTCATTGACCCGGATAAAGTTCATGTCAAGACCATAGCTGACCATCCCGAGGACACAGAGGACGTTTTGCTAACGTTTTTAAGCGACAAAGTACCAAAAAGGAAATACTTTTTCCTTACAACTTCGGGTGAGTGTTACTGTCTTGTACACATTTTATTTTGCTTTCCCGATATTAAGTGTAATTGATGAGTTCTGAATACCTGCGTATATAAATGTGCGCAGGTACCACTTCATTCTGCTAATCATTAGACTCGAGGAAGGAGAAGTTGAAGTCTGGGACTCATTAAGGAGAGATCAAGATGAGTACAAAAGCGTGCGTCTAATGCTCAAGAGGTAATTTCAATCGCACTATATCGCCTCTTTCGTTCATTTCCGGATATCAAAAGTATAAGTAATAACTCCTCAATTCATTTTCTTTTCCGGGCAGGGTTTGGAAAAAGTTCATCGCGGAAGAACGCGGTGAATGGAAACCTAAGCTGCAGTTCAAGGCTAACAACGTAAGTACTACTACGTATCTAGGTCTGTGTATCTTTCTAATACCATTATCATTCTCTTGATTATTATTTGATTAAATTAAATTCTTGTATAGTGGTGTCTGCGACAACCACAGGGGACGGAACTATGTGGATACTACGTTTGCGAGTTTATTCACATGAGGGTCAATGAGAGAGTCAATAGTATAAGAAATCGAGAGGTACGTAAACATCATACACAACTTTTATTTTGCTACCATCAATCATGTTTAGTTTCGATCATAACTGATTTGATCTCCTTCTTTTAAAGATGGCAAGGAAGCGGAACCAGCTCCTACTAAAAAACCGCGTAAAAGCTATTGCGGAGGAATTGGCGGGATTCATTTGACGCATGTCGTAGATGAATTCGGTGAATTCCACTATGTCGATTAATAGACTCCCTCCATGCATGTACTAGCTAGCGGTGATCTCCATTGTAATTATGAGTACTTTATATGTAACGAGAGTACTTTATATGTGTAAAGAGTACTTTATATGTGTAGTGAGTACTTTATACGTGATCTCCTCCGAAACCCTGAAAAATGAGCGAAAAGGAAAAAAACAGAAACCCTAAACCCTGAAAATAAGCGAAAAGAAAAAAAACCGAAAACCTAACCCCCCTGAAAAAATAAGGGGGGGCAAAAAAAAACAGGAACCTTTAGTACCGGTTGGTATTACCAACCGGTACTAAAGGTCCTCAGCTGCGCGCGCAGGTTCGGCCACGTGGAGGGCCTTTAGCACCGGTTGTATATACAACCGGTACTAAAGGGGTACCCCTTTAGTCTCGACCTTTTAGTACCGGTTGCACAACCGGTACTAAAGGCCCAATAAGACCGGTACTGATGCCCTGTTCTCTACTAGTGTACTAGTACAGTTTTAGTACTTGTCAGGTATTAGTTCTCAGATAGGTCCAACTACTAGTGCTATAATTAAGTACTTGTCATGTTTTAGGCCCTATATCTGTGTAACGTACTCAATTATATTGTATATTGATATTTTAGACCAAATTGTGTCTATAAATGATTATATGTTCAATGTGTTTGCAATATGCAATCCCTACAAACATATACATATGGTACAATAATATTATTTTGCAATCGAGATTCATTTTTCTTGCAAAATTAAACATCAACTCACAATCAATTAAGTCCAAAAATGCCTAAAAGCATAAAATTGACTTAATTCGAATTGACTTGATATGCAAAATTGTGAAGTGACTATCTCAAATTTATATATGGGATCACAAGGTAATGTGGAATCTACTGCATTATGTGCAGATTATCCACAATTATTGTGAGGTCTACATTTTGTCAAGATTGACATTATGATTACCTTCAATGTGCTCTCCCATATATTTAAATTAAATCATAACATAAGGAACTAAGGTCAAGGTATATACTGATTTCGATCAGATTATGCTTCTTGGTGTTGTGAGACGGACTCCATAAAAAATGTTGATATCTCACAAGCGAGACGGACTCCATAAAAATGGTGATATCTCACAAGTGAGACGGACTCCATAAAAATGGTGATATCTCCAAAGTGTTATGATAGATGTTTGAGATCTACACTAAACAACATTCAAGTCTTCACTTGAATTCACAATTTGCAAATTTTATTACAACATAACCATGATGATTTTAATTTACATACAAGTAAATTCCCAAATCTCTGGTTCTCATCCATGTAAGCCAAGATGGCCAAAATTCCATGACCTTGGTCTCGACGGTCTACATGGGCAATGGACGGTGAGGTCAACCCACTCCACGGTATCCGGTCAATTTGTGCCAATATTCCGTGAGACGGATCTGACCTACTCATGGGATAAAGATATGAAGCACGCTTCAATCTTCAATATGACAATACCTAGGAAGATAGTTGTTCACATCACGTAACAACACACTCTCCCAATCTCACAAATACCATGAACAAGGAGAACATGGTTGCTGAATATGATTCAAATGACCTGTTTGGAGACTTGACTAGTCTCCCAACTCCTTATCAACGTCTATCTATTGTTGTAATAAATATGAAGTTGTCATCAAATACAACAAATCATGGTATAATGTATCAGCACTCATGATACAAATAAATTTGTATGTGTTATGTATATCTGATAAAGATCTTCACATTGAAAAATCTTCAATTCTATATACAGAATTTTACGGGAGTCAATCAGTCAGGATTGCTCTACACATACATTAAACCCGTAATACATGTTGCGAACATGGTAATTTCTCAGAATGGCAATGCATTCCAAACTTGGCATGATTGCCTTGGTCATCCCAGAATAGGGATGATGCGGAAAATTATTAGCAATTCCATTAGTTAGGATTTAAATGATGCTAAATTCCCACCATTTTCGGAGTTTGTGGACATGTCGAACCATTGTGTGGACCTTTAAGAGTTTCATGGTTATGTAGACACATCTCTGCGATGGTCCCACGTGTGCCTATCATCCACACAAAACCATGAATTCAACAAATAATGAGACAAGCTATTAAACTACAATCTCATTATCTAAAAAAACGAATTAAATCAATTCGAGTGGACAACACGGTTCAATTCTCCACATGTGCCTTCAATGATTATTGCATGGCAATAGGGATTGAATTTCAGCACTCAGTTCCATATTTCCACACTCAAAATGGCTTGGTTGAATCTCTAATAAAGAGATAATTAAGCTCATGACACATCTCTTACTAATGAATTGCAATTACCAACCTTGCGTTGGAGTCATGCAAATTTACACCCTGCTGACTTAATTCATCTGCGACATACTACATATCGTAGCATTTCCCCAATAAAATTAGTACGTGCAAATCAAAAGTATTTCCCATCTGCAATAATTCGGTAGCATACCGATATCACCACCGCGGCATACATCAATGGCCCCTCACAGAAAATTTGGGATCTATGTGAGGAATAACTGTATTTCCGTCAACTATAAATACCTCATGCCCCTGCCAGGGGGAGTTATTCAAGGCTAGTATGCTTAGTGAGGATAATTTCCGGGCATTAGGGGGAGGTTTTAGGTACCAAAAAGAATGCCAGGAAATCAATTGAAATGTTCAACACATTTCGCCTCAAATTCACGTACTCAAAACATTGAACTTCACATTCACAAATTTATTAGTTGTAACAAATTGCAATTAATCTGCCAAATTCATTTACTGGCTACAAATAGATTACAAATTCCTATAATTCCGCAACAATTGTGCCTGAAAGAGTGGAGGTACCAACAAAAACCACTAAACTCCTTGTTCAAAACAAGAGGGGGAGAAGTACGGCCACATAGAAGTATTCAACTTTTTGCAAGTAACAAAGGAAACAGTAAATGCAAATCAACTTCACGTTGATAGAAATAAAATGGGTAGTATACACCCTATGGATGGAAAACCATCACAACCCAGCTCAATAGTGCACACAATGACTGGGATATCGGAATACCTAGACTTGACCGTATTGGGAAACCACGAAGAGTCATCAAGGGTAAACAATATTTTCACAACTATATACATTCTGGAGAACATATAATTAAAAGCCTACAACTGTCGACATACATTTCTCAACCATGATTGCAAACAACCTTTACAATGATCCGGATCCAAAGACCATGGCCATGGCAGAGTTCGAAAAACACTCGCTTGGACTGGACTCAATCAAAGGATGCAATCCAAGAAGAAATAGTCTTGCTCAATAAAGGAAGGTATACACAAAAGGAATACCTACACCAGTTTTCATCCAAAAACCGAATGAGAACAACAAGGTGGTGAGTCAATAGCAAGGCTTTAGCATAAGGGTTCACGCAGATACCCAAAATCCATTCTCCGGATACCAGTGGAATCAATTTTCTGATAACTTTCTCAATGGCAGTACAAATCATCTATTTATGCAGTTGATAGATGTAGTGACCACATATATTCCTGTGTCACTTGATTCAGACATATAGATTCCCCATGGCAATCCCAAATTCCGAATCCAGATACAAATCGCAACATGCATAGTGTAAACTCAATAAGTCACCTCATGACTTACAATAGTCGGAGCAAATTTGGTACAACCGACTTAGTGAGTTACTTATACAAAAGGATTACTCCCAGAAAGGTGATTGCTCGTACGTGTTCATTAATAAATACTCAATAGGGTATTCATCAAATCAGTGTATGTTGATGGTTATAACGTCACTCACAACACGTAATCATCTAGAGACGGAATCATAGATGAAGGATGTAAGCAATATATCAAACTTTGTTTTAGCTACAATTCGAGCACCTTCACTCAAGAAATCTGGTACATCATTTAGCCTATATCCAGAAATAATTGGAGAATGTCAAATCATGGACAAGTCATATCCATCTAAACTCTATGGTTGTTCAATCTCTAGACGTAGAGAAACATATAATCAAAACCATGAAAGATGGAGAAGAGATGTTGGAACATAATGTTCCAAATCTTAGTGCCATTGAACCTAACTCTAGTGGATAGATTCAAGAATATCTTTCGATATCTCCAAGACACCAAATATCTTGTCCTATTTGTTATTTCAGAGAAATCTAAACTCCATTATCATCAGATTTGCTGATACTAGCAACTTATATGATCCCCACAAAAGGCTATATCACATAAGGGCTTCATGTACCTACATGGTGGGTTTTCCATTCCATTAATGTCTTCCAAACAGACTCCAATGGCTACAACCACCTATCATTCTAAAATACAAGGCTTCACATTGATATATGTGGCTTTACGGAATGATAAACCACATTCAACATTCATATTGAATCACCAACTATTATCTACAAGATAATAATACTTGTGTTGCTCAAATGCAAACAGGTTATACAAAGGCAATATCACTAAGCATATTGCACCTATATTGCAAGGATCAGGGGGAGTCTCTTCCTGAATTATAACCTACTCAAACATTATATTACACTCTTTTTCCCTTTATGAGTTTACTCTCAAGGTTCTCATCAAGGTTTTTAATGAGGTAATATCAACACAAGAATGTATGTCATACCTCCTATTTTCCCCACCGGGGTTTTTAATGGATGTATACAAGACATATCAATTGTCCTCTAAACTTACCAATGAGTTTTATCCTTTCGAGGTTTTCTCATATAAGTTATCAAAGAGACAATGAACAATATATGTTGTGAAATTTTCTCCTTACTTTTCCCACTGGGTTTTAAAGGAGTTTTAACAACATATCAAATACTATTCTCCTCACATTTTTTCCAAAGGGTTTTTGGGGAAGAAATAATCAACTTCAAATAACATATGTCATACTTTCTGTTTTCCCTACTGGGTTTGTAAAGGAAGTATACAAGACATATTTATTGATCTCTAAACTCACTAATGAGTTTTTCCTCTCCAAGGTTTTATCATATGAGTAACCAAAGAGATAATAACCATTATATGTTGCACCATTTTCTCCTTATTTTCCCACTGGGTTTAAAGTAGTTTTAGCAACATATCCTACACAATATTCTCCTCATATTTTTTCCACAGGGTTTTGGAGGAGTTATTCAACAGTATATACACTTGTGATCAAAGATCAAATATTCTCAAGATTATACAAGGAGTACAAGATACAAGAGAACCAGCTTTGTACAAGGGGGAGTGTTGAGAATCAAAATGTACCCCTACGGAAACGGAGGAGAGCAACCGCTCCAGAACAACCGACATATATATTAGCACGTTTTTCTTATGTACAAGCAACTGCTCCCTCTCTCTTGTAATGGCAACTGCCACCTCTTTTGTAACCGTTCCCAACCTTGTATAAATAGGGCTTTGCCCAGATCAATGAGAACACAAGTTTCATTCTATTCGTAACACAAAACATGGTTGGGAAATCTTGGACTACAACTACCCTAGCTGCACGAGAGAACCAGCAGACATTCATACATACACATGTGTCTAGTAACATAGAAGAATATAAGTAACTAACTTATAAGAACTTAAGTTTCTTTAAACATATCAGCATTTAAGTTTTAAACAAATAAACTTACTAGCATTTAAAAATGGCATGCCAGACCGATCAGGATGGGAATGAGCCTGGCATTGGACCCGGCCATGCCTGAGCCTCAAAGCCAATTTGAGAGGTCACTGGTCAGCCCATATCAAGAGAAGTCAGTGGCCTCGCTGGGCCGATGGCTATTCTGGTTACGTAAATTTTAGGTTTTCTATATTTTTTCGGCAACAATGCTACAGTTACGGGATGATTCCTACGGACTGTTGTGTTTGGTGGTGAATAAATTGAAGGAGTAAAAAGCAGAGCCACTGCAGGAGCTTTGCTAATCAAAGAATGCCACAACATGCGCGGATCAGTCCTAAAATTTGTTTTTTCGATTGTGCTGACATGGAATATTCTCTAAAGTTTTTAAGAAAGATTGATCAAACTGATTCACATGTATGAAGGTTAACTAGCTGATGTGATGGCTTAATTAGTATACAGATCTAGCTGGTGGTTAATTGTTATACTAAGTTAGCTAGATGGATCAGTGGGCCACAAATCCAATTTCGGTATGTACTATGTAAACAACAAAATCTGGATCCAATTCCGGTATGTGTAAAACAAAAGCTTGATCTGCTGCTACTACGGCTGACCCAGAGGTGGGTCGACAGGGATAATCCAACTGGTCAGTGCTGGCTTTCAGAAATTCTGGAGCCATGGTTTTGTTCACTCACCTTCCTTCTCTCTCTATGTATGCATGATCTGACGCACAAATTGTGTCAACTCCACATATTCATACTTGTGACGAGCATGCAGTTGTCACAAAAGAAATTAACAAGTCTCAGTCACAACACATTGCAAATATAACGAAGTAATAGTCTTACATAATTAAATATATGGTCGCACTGGATTTAACTGACTAGAAAGCTACCGTTCCTCCAAAACCAACAAACTGACTAGAAAGTTGTTGTTCCTCTGAAACCAAGTCAAATGCTACAGACTTGACACCATACCCCAAAAAGGCTCCACATATCTCCACGGAACTTGGCAAAATGGTCTAGTGTTAGTGCTTTAGTCCGCTGCAATAATAACGATTCAATGATTTCAAATATGACGAGCTAATGCCATGGAGCTCCATCTGGCAGGCCAATCCTCAAAGTACTGAAGTAGTATAGATGGATCACTGTTGTAGTAGTTAACAAGAACAATGGCTAACTGATCAATCAAAATCTCACCATGCAAAGTGGTAGCCGTTTCATCCTGATGGATGGATGACCCCTGTCATGGCTGTGGCATCATGCGCCTAGCTTGATCTGAAGAAGATACAATTAGAAGCGAGTTTGTGGTATTCCAATTTCAATAAATCATTGTTCTTAATACTCTTATAGCACACATTAAGTCGATCAGTCGTTAATTCTTTTGCAAAAATGCAATACCACAACTAAGAGGATACCCACCAACTATCCATACCCTTTATTTCATCAAGATTCGTGCAACAAATTGTACTCAAGAAGTTACTCGGACTGCATGTGTTTAGATACAACTAAGAGGATACCCACCAACTAAGCGTTGATTGTTTTGCGTCCTTAACATAAAAGTTACTCGGACTGCATGTGTTTAGATACAACTGAAAGGCTAGTACCTTGAGTGTAGAAGCTGAGCCATGGAATGACATTGCTAGCCATTTGTACTTCGGCGACCTTCTTGGTTCGGTCTGAATTGAGCTCAACCGTATACAACCCAGCCATTGTACTCAAGAAGACGACGCCTTTTGCGAAGCCACACACATTGGGTTTAGACTCGTAGCGTCCACCTGCATGAGGAATTGAGGATTGGACTGGAAGGCCCTCCGCGGAAGCAGCTTCTTGAGCTCAATGACCCTGCTTTGCACCCATGCCAGAGCTCCGTCAGGACCAGCCTCGACTGACCACAGGGAGAGCGTTGCCCCCCGCAAGCCTGCGAACACCAGCACACCGTCTTCGGCGGATATGAACACAAGGCGTTCAGTCCAGTGCGCCCGCGGCAGATCGATGACAGATAGTTTCTGCTCGCCCAACTTGTACTGCAGAACTCTGGACTCAAAGGGGGAGACAAGGAGGAGGTAGAGTGTATTATTTCCCACAACGATGCTGCGCCCGATCTCGTCGATGTAACCCGGATGCTGGGTGATGATGTTGCTCCATAAACCAGACTCCGATGAGTATACGACGCAGGCGGACGTGAACCCGTTGCAAGAGCCCACAATGGCTACGAGGAAGGGCGGTCCATGACAGGCGAGGTGGTCGCAGTGTTCCTTGGCGCAGAGAACAGCGCCGATCGAGGATTGGCGACGGATACTGGGGAATGGAACTCCCCACTGGCCGTTGGTGATGGAGTCCCAGACGATGTATCCACCGGAGAGGAGTCCGTGTTCACCTAGAGGAGGCTCCACGAGGATGCGGCCGTGGCGGGAGTCGATGGCTTTCCAGTTACTAGGGTAGGAGTCGAAGTCGATACCTGGGAGGCGGAAGGTTGTGGTTGGGATGAAGCTGGAGTCTTCGATGATCCGAGTACGCTTCCGGGACCAGACGTTGACGACGAAACCCAGCATGGGTGGTGTGCCGTGGAACTCGCGGTAGAGGCGGCAGAAGTCAGGGCCGGTGAGGATGCGACGCCAGTCCTTGCAGGCGACGGAGGCGCGGACGAGGAGCGCCGGGTCGTCCGGCGGCATGCGCAGGAAGACGCTGACGATGTCATCGTCGGAGAGCACCGGCGCGCAGTGGCGGCTGTGAGACGGACTCATCTCACCGGACCTGGATCGGGGGAGGGGAACTGAGGAGGCGCGTGGGGAGGGATTAGGAAGGGTGGAAGCCTGGAAGGCGTCTTGTACCGCGCGGGTGGACGAAGTGTTCGCGCGCGGCGCTCCCGCCCATATACTTTTCACGGGCGTATTTTTGGTTAATTTGGCTCGAAGGAACCGGGTTTTTTTCCTTCTTAAACCAGCGTTACCTGGAGACCAAAACGTGATGAACATAATTCTGCATGAGGATTATAGTGCACACGTCATTATAATCAGAAGGACCTAAGCTCAATGATCGTGGAAGTCTAGAATTCAGTATCGAATATTGCTTTCTCTTATTAAGGATCCCATTTTCTATTATGATTACATGAGTCCTTGAGGCTACCAAGAATTTATCTCGAACATTTTGTGTGGAGTTCAAAAAAGATTATGTATCAAGTTGGCAAGACAAGATGGTGACATGCTTCAATCATTTCTAACATAATTTACTTACTTTGAACACTATTTTTCTGTCTGAATTTTCAATTCATGGATGGCCATACAAATATGATTCCCAGGGCCGGTCCACACATATTCGGGGCCCTGGTGCGAGACAACAAAATGGGGTCCTTGTAGGTGAATAAAAATTTATAACGTATTTTATTTCGAAAACATTTCAGTATATAGCATATATCGATGGTCTTTGAACAAGGACAATAAAGCATCAAATTATTTATTTGTACTAGTGAACTACATCATAATGGTAAGAAAACAATATATTTCTGTAAAATGTCGCTCTTCTAATTGGCACGAAGAGATCATAGTTCAGCCCGTTTTTTTCTCTCTTCCTTTTCTCAGTACCAGATAAATAATTTTTAGAAGACAAGAACAAAAGCACCTGGATATGATCATATGCTCGATGTTGAAATTGTTGATGTAGGTTCCTCGACACAAAGATGAAGGAGAAAATTGCTCGCGCATTCCTCGTGTCCCTTTCTTTGATGCCTTAAACGTTATGGGGAATGAGGGTGAAAAGAGAGATAATTAAGGAACCAAATAGGACCTTATGTCTCCATTAATGGCTGAAGCCGACGACTAGGACTACAGAGGAGATCCATGCGGTGATGCGCAGCGTAGCGATCCATTGATTTCCTGTATCCTATATAACTAAATAGGTCATCCCCGAGAACTTGCCTGTGGCAAGATGGTTAGGTGGGTGGTTGTACCCCCAGCCCACCAGAGTTCAAACCCCAGGTTTGACGCTGGTGTTTCTCATTTAAGGCGGAATATTCTTCAGTGGGAGGCGACGTTCCCGTCGACAGCGAGGCGCCCGTGGTGACTTCGTCAATCTCAAGACTCGACCCGCCGGCTCAGTCTCTCGGAGGTGCTCATAGGGGTAGGGTGTGCGTGCGTGCGTTCATAGGGGTGAGTGTGTGCGCGTGTATATGAGCGCTTGCGTTGTACTGTGTTTCGCAAAAAATAAATAGGTCATCCCCACTAACCTATTTCTCTCGACATGTAGCTATGCCACCTCATTTGTCTTACCAACTCAGCGGTGAAGCCACGTCATCCACCATTTTCCTGTGAGCCAGCCACCAGCCTGCACCGTTCGTGTCGACCACCATTTTCCTGTGAGCCAGCCACCAGCCTGCACCGTTCGTGTCCACAGCACGAGACCGTTTTCTCTGTCTCCTCCATTTATGGGTCTTTTCATCTCCTCCACTATGCACGCATTTACATACTTCTTTCTGGCTATTTATATGTGGTTTTCACCGTGTCCCGGTTGTAGAATTCTAGCCTACTGTTTCCGTCTCCACATTTTTTTTTTGTAATGTACATACTTGTATTCAAATGGAACAGAGTACATAAAACCAACAAGTACACACGAAGAAGGCAGCTAGAGAAAACGAAGAACAACAAAACTCGCACTGTCCAAGCACAACCACAAGATCGACGAACGCCGGAACCCCACATCGCCGGAGGCGACGAAGGAAGCCGCCGCGAAGAACGATCACCCGAAGAGCAGCAGAGCTCCTAGCCCGGAGGCGTTGATGAACCGCATGAATCTCCAACTCCGAAAAGCTGAAGGTGTTGACGACGAAGCACACGCATCGGTCGGGGGCGGCCCCCAAGCTCCAGCTGCCCGGATCTGGAGCCAGAGCTCCAGAACCTCCACCACCTCACCACGTACCTGCGAAGCCGCTGCCTCGAAGCCTCCCTTCCTTCCTCCAGCAACACAACACCAGCGCCGCCGCACCACGGCAACCGGAGAGGAAAGGCCACGCACGGCGGATCCGAGAACCCGCGAGCACGGCCAGGTCGACGACCACGCGGCGAAGCACCACCGGAGCTCCACCACCGAAGGGGACGGTCGCCGACGCCAAACACCACACCAACCGCACCACCGCCTCCACAGCGCCGACGGCGGGAACCCACTCACCCCTACTCTATGTACACGAGGAGATCCGGGGATCCCCCACCCACCCGCCGCCGGAGCGGACGGGGGGAGAGAGATCCCGCAGATCGGCGACGGCGAGAGTGAGGAGAGCAGGCGGATCCAGAAAATTCGCCCTTCGCCTACTGTAGCAGGGAAGGGGAGGGGAAAGTGCGGGCCTCTTATCCGTCTCCACAAATCAGAGCTTTTTCTTCCACCATGTCCAGTGTACGGCCGTACCTAACTATCTTGCCTCTGCCGGAGTACAGTTTCAGCCTCTCGGGTGTCTCCGCGCCGAGCTCTACCCATGCTCTCACACCAGGACGCCGGGCTGGGCGCGCGGTGGTACATCGAAGCCTCAATCCGCCATGGTAGAGGTGGCCTCTCTGTATGGACGCATCCTACAATCTTGGACGTTCTGGCCGCACGTGCCTCCTAGCAAGTTCTCCGCAGCATGGCTACACGAACCATTGGTTAACTGTGCCATGTTTGGGGTTTAATCCCTGCGGATATGATATTGTTAATTTTCTTTAGTAAACAGATCTCTGCTCCCATCTTCCATATGTTGCTGTGCAGGCACATGTTCATGTCTATGCTGCGTGCTAACTGCTCGATAGAATACCCCAGAGGAATATATGCGCTATGAGATTGGTAAGAAAATATTGGTTGTTCCATATTGCATACTTTCTCATCTACATTGATATATTCTGTACTATTAACACATTTCATCACATTTCAATTTACACAAGCACATGAATAACTCATTGATTAATTTATCTGTTCAGGTCAAGTGAGTGTTCCTCTTAACTTCAGGGAGTTGTTTGCCTTTTATAACATTCTGTATAATAAAATTTTGGGGCACAACATATATATAATTTATTATTTGTCAGATCATATAAAACTTCGTTCCAGCAATGCCTCCTTCATATTTCACATATATGATTATGAAAACTTATGTGTTCATGTGGAAAGTACAAACTGAATGCAAGCAAATATCTTTTGCAGAACTATTTGTGTCCAAAGGTATCTAATGAATATTTTTACTATAAAAAGGTCCATTCATATTATTTCCTAAACACACATTTTTCCTATTTCCATATCATTCTCTCTTCCGGCTGAGTACTAACATTGCCTAACTTTTACGGGCTTGAGGTAGTTGGCTATTGGTATGTCTGCATTTAAATAAAGTGAAGTTTCTTTGTGCCAATCTTTTTGGCAGGCAGTCATGTACAATACTACGTAAGAAAGATGTTTTCAGATATGAACTGCTTGCGCTTATGCATTTGTCTCCTTTCGGTTCTTGGCAGAGCATTATCATTTCAAGGAGAATGGGAGGAGACGGTACCAGATACACACAATACTTACATAAGCGGGCAAACCACTTTGCGAAATTATGTATAGATTGTTTTCCTACATCCAAACAACGAGGACAAATAGTTATGTTCCATGTAGATTCAGATTTCCAACATATGTATTTGGTTTATAATCTTTTGACAATTGTGTTGGGGGTGAAAAAAGTCAAGTCAAAATCCATTCGCAATCTTGCGTTCATTTTGCATGTGCTCCACATAACCTGCTGTTTTTCTTGCGGACTTATATATATAGTGCTTAGTTGACAATCCTAAGTTCGATTAGCATGACACTCTGTGAGGTGCTTACTTCAATAGTTGATCATAGGTAACTAAACCATTCGTTATCACTTAATTTTTTAAACTGTCCCGCAACAACGTGCGGGGTATCATCTAGTTTTCTATATGTACCGATCCATTCTTTTGGTCCATGAGTGTAGCAGTATGGTGGGCTAGCTGGGCTCTTTTTTCGCGTTTTCTTTTTCGTGGACGACCTGATACGTAAATATCCTATACTGGAGTATTACCTGGGCCGGGGCCCCTAACTCCCAGGGGCCCGGTGCGGCTGCCCCGTTGCCCCGGCCTGTGGGCTGGGCCTGATGATTCCGGATTCTTTAGTTCACCAATTTACATAGTGGTTGTACAAATACTTGTAGTTTATCTATTTTATAGTGTGAGAGCTTGCTAGTCTTGACCCACTGCAGTATTGGTATACCCAAACAATACATGTACTCCTTCCCTTCCAAGCGAGGCATGAGTGTTTCTTCTGAGTTCTGACTATGTATATGTGGTTTCCATGGGTTCCGCCTTGACGAGATAGCTCGTTGAGAGATGATTATATCATACTTGCTCACACACTCCCGTGAGAGCTGAATCGGCACGCGTCAGAGTGCAGACAGAATGGACAATAGAAAAGATGGCATCGAACTTTCTTATAGGGCCCTTCGACAATGAGGACCCCAAGCGCCCCCTCGTTGTCATTCCGGTTGGACACGACCATGTTGTGGGCATCTGTTGTGTAATGCGTGATTATAGCTCCTTTTTTTAGACATTGTTCGTCATGCCAGTGGCAATCCCATAGACCTGTTAAATGTAATACATCGTACCGTATGGGTATGGTATAGTATACCAACCCATACGGTATAAACCTTATACAACCACGCTGAGGGGTTTTTCCCAGCTATATCAACACGCAACACGAGCCCTAACGGGTGATTGTTTCCGTCACAATTGATATGGTATCAGAGCGGGTCTCTTCCCTGACCTAGTTGCCGTTGCCGCCGCCGCCGCAGTTCATCTGTCGCCGCCGCCGTGATCACAACAAAACTCGCCGCCGCAGCATCCCTGCCGCCGCCGATCTACAACCCAAAAAAACCCAAAGCAAAGCTGCCGCCGCCGCCGCTGCATCTTCCTGTCGCCGCCGCTGCCTACACAACCTACAGCCCACAACAACTACAAAGTCGCCGGCGTCGCCGCCGCCCAAAAATCCTACAACAAGAGCCGCCGCTGCATCTAGCCGCCGCCGCCCAAAACCATACACCAAGGCCGCCGCTGCAATCTTGCTGCCGCCGCCCAAAACCCTGTATCCATGGCGTCCTCTTCATCATCCGTGACGTCCCTGGCCGCGACGCTTCGAGCGCCGCCTGCCCAGCTCTTGACACGAGAGAATGCTCTCGTCTGGAAAGCCCTTGTGGTTCCTGCTCTTCGTGGTGCAAGGGTTCTGAACCTTGTAAAAGGACTCGATCCTGCTCCCCAAGAAGAGATCGAGGTGGAAGACAAGGATGGCAAGAAAATGAAGGTCGAAAACGAGGCGTACATCACCTGGATCATGCGTGACCAACAAGTCCTAAGGTATATTCTGAGTGTTGTTTCACCCGATATACTAGCTCATGTTATTGGACTTGATACTACTGCTGAAGTATGGAAGGCTCTTGATGAGCTCACGTTGACTTAGTCACGTTCTCGGACGCAGCAGCTCCGTTCTGCATTGATTGAAACAAAAAAGGGTGATCTTTCGGCTGAAAAATACTTTGCTAAGATGAAAACCATAGCCTCTGAACTTGCTGCTGCTGGTAAGCCTCTTGATGATGATGAACTGATTTGGTCTATTCTCCATGGTCTTGGAGACTCCTACAACACACTGAAAATTGCCATCCGTGCCAATCCCACTACCACCTTAACATATTTGTTTAGCCAGCTTCAGGCGTTTGATCAGCTCCACAAGGTGGAAGATGGTGATGTGTTTGTCTCGTCAGTCAATGCAGCAAGGCGTGGCAATGCTCCTCCATCACGAGGGGGTGGAGGTGGACGCTCAGATTACAGGGAGCATTATGATGACAGGCGTGGTCGTTCTGCTGATCACTATGATGATAGACGTGGTCTCTATGATGGTGGGCGCCGTGATGGGCGTGGTCACTATGACCGCCGTGATGATGGAGGCCACCGGGATGATGGTGGTCGCCGCCATGACAATGTGCAACGTGATGATGGAGGAAAACATCGTGATAACCGTGATAATCATGATAACCGACGTAGAGATGGAGGTGATCGTCGTGAGCGTGTTGATCGTGCTCCCACTCCATATGTGAATGTCACTTGTCAGATATGCAAAATTCATGGTCACCCTGCTGCAGAGTGTTGGTGGCGCTACCAGAAGGATGGGTCGGATAGTGATGGTGATCAAGATGACAAAGCAGCACATATGGCGTCCTATGGAGTTGATACAAATTGGTACCCTGACACCGGAGCAACTGATCATGTGACAGGAGAATTGAGCAAGCTTGATATGCATGAGAAGTACAAGGGGCGTGACCGTGTCTACACAGCCGATGGCAATGGTATGAAAATAAGTCATATTGGTCATTCTACTTTGTGCACCCCTTCTAGTTCTTTGCATCTTAATAACATTCTTCATATTCCTAGTGCATCCAAAAATCTTTTGTCTGTTCACAAACTTACTCGTGACAATGATATCTTTCTTGAGTTTCACCCTAATTTCTTTTTGATCAAGGATCAGGTCACAAGAAGGGTGCGGTATAAAGGTCCCTGCCATGGTGGTCTCTATCCACTAGTCAATAAACACATCATCGTCTACTTGGCATCGTCGTTTAGGGCACCCTTCTTCGTTTGTTGTTCAGCAAATTCTTAGAAAGAATAAAATTTCGATGAATAAAATTTCGTACACTCCTGAAATAAACCCTTATGTTTGTGATTCTTGTCAGTTATCCAAAAGTCATTAGTTGCCCTATCCTGTCTCTACGAGTGTTTCCACTACTCCTTTGGAGCAAGTGTTCTCTGATGTGTGGGGTCCTGCACCTGGTTCTGTTGGCAAACACTTATACTATGTAAGCTTTATTGATGACTTTAGTAAGTTTACATGGATCTATTTACTCAAGAATCGTTCTGAAGTTTATCAAGTCCTTCTCAATTTTCAACAATTTGTTGAACGCAAATTTGATGCAAAAATTAAAACCATGCAAACTGATTGGGGTGGTGAATATGAAAAACTCAATAGCTTCTTTCAAAAAGTTGGCATTTCTCATCATGTATCATGTCCTCATGCTCATCAACAAAATGGTTCAGCTGAGCGTAAACATCGACATATTGTTGAAGTGGGTCTTTCATTGCTTGCAAATGCATCTATGCCACTAAAATTATGGGATGAACCTTTTCTCACTGCCACTTTTCTCATAAACTTGCTTCCTAGCAAAGTGATAAATTTTGATACTCCTGTTGAAAGACTTTTGCACACCAAGTCCAACTATGAGTCTCTTCGCGTTTTTGGTTGTGCATGTTGGCCAAATTTACGCCCCTATAATAAAAGAAAGCTTTCTTTTAGATCCACACGTTGTGTCTTCCTTGGATATAGCTCTCTTCACAAAGGTGTAAAATGCCTTGATCCCAAAACTGGTCATGTGTACATTTCTAGGGATGTGGTTTTTGATGAAAAATGTGTTCCCGTTTGCTTCTATGCATTCTAATGCTGGAGCTCGCCTACGCAAAGACATTCTTCTTATACCCACCGATTCCACATCTTCTTCTCATGGGGTTGCACAACTTAATGATTATATGCCTTTGCCCGTTATTCCTGTTGTCACTAATTCTGCTCAGGATACTCCAGCAAATGAACATGCAGATGATAGTACTTCAGATGGTGATGATCCAGAAGAAAATTCTGCTGCAAACGATGAAGAAATGAGCTCAAACGGAGCTGAAAATGATGCCGACCATGACCCTCAAACGCATGCACAAGATGACAATTCGGGCGCTGGATCCGATGCTGATTCGCATGTCACTTCCGAACATGCGGCTGCCGATCCCGATATGGATCCTGCTGCCACGGATGGCGATGCTGGGGACAGTGCCGATCCGCACCAGTCGAGCGGCGCCACGTTGCCATCTCCTGCACGTGGTCCCGCCGCTCCAACAGCATGCCATGCACGCGGTCCAGCTGCTCCGTCCGCGCGCCAACGACACCGCTCCACGTCGTCTCCGCCTACGGGTCATGGTCCCGTGCGGCGTCCACGCCAACGATGACGCACCACGTCGCGCTCTCCTACACGTGCAACAGAGGAAGAAGCATCTTCTGCCTCTGATCATGCTGCTCCCTCCGGATCTTCTGCACCGGACGGCCCTGCTGCCTCGGAGCGGCCTGGAGTACAAACACGGCTATCCAAAGGTATTCGAAATCCCAGAATTATCACAGATGGTACAATACGCTACGGTCGCTACGGTTTTCTTGCTTGTACAAGAGAACCACATAGTCTTGCTACAGCTCTTGATGATCCACTTTGGCGCAATGCTATGCAAGAAGAGTACGATGCATTGATTCAGAATAACACATGGCATTTGGTTCCTTCTAGTCCCAATAAAAATGTCATAGACTGCAAGTGGGTTTATCGCATCAAGAAACATGCTGATGGTACAATTGACAGATACAAAGCTCGCCTTGTTGCAAAGGGTTTCAAGCAAAGGTTTGGTATTGACTATGAAGACACATTCAGTCATGTTGTTAAAGCAGCTACTATCAGAACTGTTTTAGCCATTGCAGTTTCTAGAGGATGGAGTCTACGGCAGCTTGATGTCAAGAACGCGTTCTTACATGGTGTTCTCGAAGAGGAAGTGTACATGAAACAACCCCCAGGTTTTGAAGATCCTCATACTCCTCATTACATTTGCAAACTTGATAAAGCTATTTATGGTCTGAAGCAAGCTCCAAGAGCATGGTTCTCATGACTCAGTTCTAAGTTGCATGACCTTGGGTTTACATCATCAAAGGCTGATACCTCTTTATTTCTCTATCAAAAGTCAGGTATAACTATTTTTGTATTGATTTATGTTGATGACATTATAGTGACAAGCTCTTCAGATCAAGCTATATCAGCTTTACTTCGAGATCTCAATGATGATTTTGCTCTAAAAGATCTTGGTGACTTGCTTTTTTTCTTGGGCATTGAAGTAACAAGAGCATCCAATGGTATTCTTTTGACACAAGAGAAATATGCTTCAGATTTGCTTCAGAAAATTCGTATGAAACATTGCAAGCCTGCACCTACACCTCTCTCTCCCAATGAGCCGCTTTCTATTGGTGATGGAGAGCCACTTGGTTCCGAAGACTGCACACAATTTCGCAGCATTGTTGGTGCATTACAATACCTCACATTGACACGTCCAGATCTATCTTATTATGTTAACAAAGTTTGTCAGTTTCTGCATGCACCAACGACCACTCATTGGACATCTGTCAAAAAGAATCATGAGATATATTCAGGGTACTGTAGATCTTGGAATAACTTTCAAGTCATCTTCTTCTACTCTCTTGAGTGCTTTTTTAGATGCAGACTGGGCTGGAAGCCCTGATGACAGACGGTCTACTAGAGGTTTTGCTATATTTGTTGGCCCAAATCTGGTCTCATGGAATGCAAAGAAACAAGCTACAGTGTCACGCTCAAGTACAAAAGCCGAGTACAAGTCATTGGCCAATGCCACAGCTGAACTAATATGGGTTGAAGCACTTCTTGGTGAGCTTGGAGTCAAGCTTCAGGAAAGGCCTTGTTTATGGTGTGATAATTTAGGTGCCACCTATCTTTCTGCAAATCTTGTGTTTCATGCACGTACCAAACACATAGAAATTGGTTTTAACTTTGTTAGAGAAAGAGTAGCTGATAAAAGGTTAGATATCAAGTTTATATCCAGCAAAGACCAAGTTGCGGATGGTTTTACAAAAGCTCTCCCTGTTAAGATTTAGATTAAGGGGAGTGTTAAATATAATACATCGTACCATATGGGTATGGTATAGTATACCAACCCATACGGTATAAACCTTGTACAACCATGCTGAGGGGTTTTTCCCAGCTATATCAACACACAACACGAGCCCTAACGGGTGATCGTTTCCGCCACAATTGATAAGACCCACTCCATGGATAGCAAATAGCTTGATTCAAATATATTTGTTAAAGTTTCTTCAATACAAGTTTTTTTTACCGAAGTACCTTTTACTCCTTGTTGTTATACTTTGGAAAGTTATCAAATTTTTATTGAAGAAACTTGCTATTGAAGACTATCAAAATGACGAAAAGGCTACATAGAAAGTTTAACAAAATTTCACAATGTTTGTCGTGTGCATGTCCTAAGTGATATATGTTGACTTTTGAAAGGTTTTGAGGCGACCTGATTTCACAATGAAATAAGATTTGTGTACTTTATCTTTGATCACAGTATTCAGGTAAATACAACAAATTCACTTGGTCGGAGGCATGTTAGAGGATTCAATGTATGACCTCACCAAAACTTGTACAACTTATTAAAAAATGTTACAACAAGTCAATAAAGCACCTTTAGTGCTACAGGTCATCCAACGCGTCGATGAGTTATTATCATCTTTATTTCTTCCTGACTTGCATCCAACGTGCCATATATAGCCCTCGCATGGTGTCGTTTACATGTATCAGATAGCTAGAACAACTCCCATCCACCGTGATCAACTAGGGAGAAGTCGTACTTACATATATCAAGTGAGCTAGCCACCATGGATATAGTTATACTCAAGAAAAATTCTCTAATTTCCATTAAAGTCGTCTTTTGAGGGATATGTTAGATTTGAGAGGCATTAGGAACAACTCAGCCCGTGCCTAAATGGTGTGGAGAAGAGACTCTACATATAGCATTAATCAGAGTCTCCATGTCCAGAGGCTCCTGTCACAGCTGGATTGATCCAAAAAATTGGCTTACTCTTATCATGGAAGGGACACAATACTAGCTATCAATTGGCTGACTACGAAATTGACTTGCTAGTGTGACTGGTGCTAAAGCACATGGAGGCAAATCTTATAGTACACAGTCCGTCAGTTTCTGATCTGTTTGCATACCTATGCACAGGAAGAAACACGGATAAGCACCCTGATTGTCCGATCGTGTCACGCAAGAAACTATAAGCTACACGGGAAAAAGACATCAGTGAAAAGGAATAGAGAGATAACGAGAAACATACGAGCTGAAGCACACACATCGAAATAAAGAAGACCAGATGCTATCTCATAGAGAGAAATCGGAAACAGGGGAGCTGAAGCACACACGTTGAAACAAGGCCAAACAGAAAACCGAGCGCCATTGGACGATTCAGAAACCAACAAGAGGAGCCTAATCGGTAAAAAGAATATAAACATGATTCTCTTTATTACACCGAGTTATTTCTCGTGATTGCGAATCTGTAACTCATTGAGTGATTTATTTGATACACAAGATTCTAAAAAATACTAGTATGGGAATAAAGTTCGAATCACTTCATAACCATTCTCATTTCCCAACCAGGGGAACAAAAACATGACCAAACACCATCTTGTTTTGTTACGATCCAAATTCAATTAAGATAAAGTCTAACTTTTGCTGGAGCGAAGCGAGTCCCGTCGCCGGTAGGCTTGGGCCAAGCAAAAGACCAAACATTAATACTAGTCTTTCATACGCATTTTGTCCTCTATCGTGAGTGCCCGGGAAGAACTTTCTTGTCGGTTACCCATACCAATAGTGGTTCAATCCAAGCATGCTTAATATCGGATTTCTGTCAAGATGAGCTTCCGAAAAAAGAAGATGTTGGACGCGACCGTAGCGTGAGCCTCTGTTGCGTCATGCATGACTGTACCCCCTTTTAAGACATTGTTCATCACACCGGTATAATGCCATGGACCTACTCCGTGGATAACAAATAGCTTGATTGAAATATATTTGTTAAGGTTTCTTCAATAACATGTTTTTTACTGAAGTATCGTGTACTCCTTGATGTTCTACTTTGGAAAGTCTATAATTTTATTTATTGAAGAAACATGTTCTTGAAGAGTATCAGCACTACCTAAAGTCTACATAAAGTCTAACAAAATTTCACAATGTTTGCCGTGTGCATATCCTAAGTGATATATGTTGACTTTGGAATTTTTTTGACACGACCTGCTTTCACAACGAAATAAGATTTATTACTTCATCTTCCATCCTAGCATTCAGCTAAATACAACAAATTCACTTGGTTAGAGGCATGTTGGAGCAGTGAATGTACCGGACATGGTGTTTTGACTCGTAAGTTTAGATGCACCCATTATGAAAATGTATTAAAAAATATCAAAAATCCCAAACAAATTTTTTGGGTGTGTACATCCAGGCATTTTATTTTAGGCTGTGTAAAAAAGACAAAAAAAACTCGGTATAGTTATTTTGGAGCACCGGAATTTATCTTTTTTACACAAGGCACAAAAAATGTTTTTTTGCGACTGTATGTACGAATATAAACTGTCCGGATATATATCCGAAATATTTGTTTAATTTTTTTAACATTTTGAAATACAATATAAACTGTCCGGATATATATTGAGTCAAAACAGATTTCCGACATAAACCTCTATAACTTCTTTAAAAAAGGCACAACAAGCCAATAAAGCATCTTTAATGCTACGTGACACCCACGGTGTCAAGGAGTTATTCTCATATTTATTTCTTACTGACTTGCATCCGGTGTGGCATATATATATCCCTCGCATGGGTATAGGTGTCCCTTTACATGTATCAACTAGCTAGAACTACCACCATCCACCGTGATCTACTAGTGAGAAGCGGAGTTACATATATCAAGTGAGCTAGTCACCATGATATAGTAATACTCAAGGCAATTTCTCTAACTTTTATTCCGTTAAAGTCGCCTTTTGAGGAATATGTTAGATTTGGGAGGCATTAGGAACAACTCAGCCCTTGAGAAAAAGCAACGCGGCACGGTCTAAAGGGTGTGGACAAGAGACCATGTACTTGAGAGTAGCCGGAGTCTCAATATTTACAGACTTTCCAGACTGATTTGGATTGATTCCAAAAATGCATTTGCCGTTGTTAAAGCAGGCACAAAATAATATGTATCAATCGGTAGACTACCAATTTGACATGCTAGTGTGACTGAGAAATGTGGTAGTCCTCAGTCCGTCTGTTCCCGCTCTGTTGGCATACCTATGCACTGGAAGAAACAAAGATAAGTACCCTGACAACAAGATCCTGCCACACAACAAATCGGACGCAATGGAACACGAAAAAACATACACCAGGGAAAATGGATAGAAAGAAAACCAGAAACATACAAGCTGAAGCACTCATGTCAAAACAAAAAAGACCAAGCACCATCTCATAGAGATAATTCGGAAATAGCGGAGCAGAAGCACACACGTCGAAACAAGGCCAAGCAAAAGACCGAACACCATGAAAGTATCGAACAACTCCGAAGAGGAGCCCAATCAGTAAAAGGAAAAGAAACATGATACTCTTTGTTATACTACCTCCGATCCATATTAGTGGGCACAACTTTGTCTAGATACACATGTATCTAGTCTAAATACTTAACTAGATACATATGAATTTAGACAAAGCTATGCCCACTAATATGGATCGGAGGGAGTACCGATATATTTCTGGTGATACTATAAACAAAGTTAATTCTTCTGATTGTGAATCTGTGGCTCATTGATGGCTTTATTTGATTCACAAGATTCTAAAAGCACTAGTATGGGAATAGAGCTCGAATCACATGATAACCATTCTCACTTCCCAGCCAGGATAATGAAAACATGACTAAACACCACTCAGATCATTAAATGTTTTTCTACCACATGGATGATTACACTTTCCCAAGTTGCATATGTACCTGACACAAGAACAATCCCGCGACCACAAGCTGGTAACAACACAAATCTGAAGCCGCAAAAATTGGTGCTTCGTAGGGCCAACGACCCAAGAACAAATGATGCTTTCATCATTATGTAAGAAAATTTGTTCCTGTATTTGTTCTTATTGAAATTGATTCTCTTGCCAATCATCATTTGCAGGAACAGAATCGACTTTACAGCGACCGACACATGGTATAAGTCCGATAAAGAGTTAGAAGCAGAGATATCTGCTTCGCTAGGAAATTTCAAGCAAATGATTGTGTTACTTCACACATTATCTGCACTGCAAATCATTAGGAATGCTTGCAACAGATGTCCACAAAATGAGTAACAAGTAATGATGCCAATGAGTCCTATACTGAGGCATTGGGTGGTACCAAATGGGGACCTTAGGAGGTAAAAAACTCATTTATTTGCAATATCTGCACTTCTGCAGTAGCCATTTGAAAGTACACATGTAGCACCCGTTTTATTTTGTTAATTCCACACCTTACTTCTATTCTTCAAGATAGTTCGGATTTGTTGGAGAAAAAGTGAAGAAATAAGACAGAACCTCCTGAACTAAGCTCCATATTTCGGTGCTTTCCAGAGCTTAAATGCAACCTCGTGCAGAAAGCGCTCCGCAAGCATAGCAAAGTTTCCGGCACGCTGTTCATTACATTAGAAAATGAAGTTAGTCATATGCTTCCAGGGAAACTGGAACTAAGAGAAAAATAGTAAGACAAACAATTAAGAACCCCTATCCAAAACTTTAACCATATATTAGAACATACCATTTTTTTCTTTTTTTTGCGAATAGAACATACCATGTATGGGAAACCTAGGCTCTAAATCATGACTAGTTGACCACACATATGGGGAAGCAGTGAAAATGTTGAAGTCATAGCAATCCTGCCTGCTATCCCTCGGTTTTTCTTCGGCAACTACTTTACAGAAATAAAAAGCTACCGCGCTTCACTGTTGTGCTCTTGTGGAGCTCATTCTGGTAAGTAGAACACATCTTGGGTATCCTATAAACATGAGCACTTCACCATGCAGTATTTTAGCATGTCAAGGTCCACCACACTATGCTTTTATGATTTATAATCCTATGTTGTCACAAAAAGGTGTACTAACGAAGGCCAAGTAGATGACCGACCGAAGAAATCTTGATAAATTATGCCGTGAAATGACCAACTATTTTATGGTGCATACGTACATATTGAGGTTTTAGGCAGAGCTATACAACAAAAGCCCAATCAATAGCGCTGGTTATTCCTATGCAATAGCTTGCACATGTACCACGAACAACCAACTTCAAAATGTAACTAAGAAAAAGTGCACCCAATCCAGTACTATCACCGTTCCACAACAAGATATGGCCCTTATGTAACCAGACAGGCTATTTAAACTATCATTACAGAGACTGTCTACCACCGAAGGAATCAATATCAAACTACATGGCATATTTAATCCAGAAACTTGATTCTCTGAAAAAGCAAGTACTTTCATGTTTCTAATGCTGGCACCAGTACCAAGACTAGGAAAAGGGAGAACCCCAGTGTTTACGTTGGATTCTAAACAACTCGAGAAACAAAGTTATATACATGATCACAGGAACACACTTCCATAAGTAGTATTTGGTTTCTGATTCAGGTAAAGTCTAAAGTGGTAAACATTATAACAAGTGGATTCAGCAGACCTTTATAAATTCCTCAAAAGAGAACTCTTTGGCCAAATCAGAACGTGTTACTCCTTCCTGCCACTGTGCCAGTAGCATTGGATGATGATTTCTGCAGAATATGCACAATAATGATATTTATGTAAGTGCTAGACGTGTCATTGTACGTAGATGTGCTTTCATTTACCACTATGCATTGCCATGGTTGAGCGCGATTGATATTAAAAAACAAAACCAGGGTAGTAGAAAGAATGTAGCATCTACTGGAAAATCCTCCAGTTCTCTCATATGCATTAGACTGATATTTTCAACTTCACATCATAAAGCCAAAAGTTGTTTCTTAGATTTCACATATATCAAGTAAACATGTGACAGCTAATGGTTGTGATGTAAGCCATTGCAATCACTTGAAATATTGCTAGGACGATGTCAAGTTATAGTTGGAAGGCCATGATATGATCCACTTCACATTTAAGTATTTAACGCATACAAAATCTAAAGGAGCCTTTTCTGTCCAACAAAGTTTGCATATTACAGAAGACAGTACACTGCACATCAAAACATCTATTATGAACCAGATTTGCTAGGCAAGAACAACATGTACCTGACATCATCCAACGTCTTTCCTGCTTTCATAGTGTAGCTCTGGCGTGGACGAAGTAACTTCAAGTCAGAATCAGTCTCAGTCGACGAGTTCAAGATGAGACAGGACTCTTCCTTATTTTCAGTAGCAGATCCATAGCTCAAGATCACAGACACATGAATTCGGGTGGCAATAGCTGAACCGACTGGAGCAGCTTCCATGACTGCAGCCACCAATTTGTCGAGCCTGTTGAGATCCGTCTTCACTCCCAATTTCCCCAGCTTGCTGGTCGTGTTCTCCATTGCAACATGCACAAACACTAGCTCGAATTCGCACGAATCCTGGACACCCCCGTCTGCGAATCCCAGCAGATCGAACGCCCTGTTGATTATTCTAACATCCTTAGAGCTGCTCTCTGAACCGGACTGTGTGGCAAAATCTTCAGTTCCGAAAATACTGAAACCAAGATTCGCCGCGAATGAACCAACGCTGGGGCAATTGGTGACCATGGCGGCTCTGAGCCCCATAAACCTGGATTTTTCAGCAGCGAGTTAGTCCCCACAATGGACAAACTAATCAACAATAGTAATTGAGGCCAGAGATCACACGCATCCAACCTCTCGGATAGCTTGGGAACTGCTAGCTCCTGCGGATCCACCCGGGCAGTCTCCGCATCCTAACGCGTGGCAAATATAATCAGCACCACACACTCAAATCCTCTTGCAACTACTTACTTCGCCTCGATGCAAAACCCGGAGAGAAAGCAGAATCGCACCTTCGCAGTCGCAGGGTAGAGCGCATCGTACATGTCGAGCAGCTGCGCCAACTCGAGAATCGTGTCGCTGTTCTTATCTCCTCCATCTACATATTGAGCAACAGAACCGGAAAGTCTCTCAGTTTAAGTGGGGAAACAACCGAGCAGAGAGCGAGAAGGGAGAGATCGGTACCGTTGACGGTGGCGGGGGTGCGGAGGGAGAGGAGGCCGCAGGAGGCGCGGGAGGCGAAGGCGTCGAGGTGGCTCTTCCCTTCACCGCTTCCCGCCGCCGCCGGAGGGAGCACCGCCGCGTGGCCGGCGGCGTAGAGCACCAGCGCGCGGCTCGGCTTGTCCGCCATTGCTGCGCCGCGCCGACACACACTTCTTCCCCCTTCCTCTCTTCTCTCCTTATTCTCTGGGCCCCACAAGTCAGCCTACTACTGCGTCGTCGCCACCTGTCAGTGAATATGGGTGCTTCACGGGCCTGATAATCTTGGGCCAAGATATCTGGGCTCCAGAATTCGTGGGACGTGATACGGTGATGGGCCTGGGCCGACTGCGGTGGCACAGAAAAAAATAAGAGAGGGGGAGGGGGCGGGAGGAAAAACCCTAACCCTAGTAGGCCTCCAAGCTTGGCCGTCCCGTCTCGTCCTCTCCTCCTCGGCATAAACCCCAAGCAGACGGCGGCTCGGACGCCTCCACCAGAGCTACCTAACCTCCGCGGCGCGCGCTCCAATGGCCGGCAAGAAGCGGCCCCCGACGGCGCAGCCCGAGCTCGACGCGGACTCCTCGCAGGACGAGGCCGCCGCGCCGAAGGCGCTCCCGGCAGAGCAGGCGCCCGCGAAGAAGAAGAAGAAGAAGCTGGCCATGGAGCTGAGGAAGCAGCGGAAGCAGGTCGACAAGGACCGCCACCGCCAGGCCGCCGACAAGCCCAAGCCGCAGCCCGCGGCAGTGGCGCCCGCGGAGGAGCCTCCGGCTGCCGCTGTGGCGGTGGTGCCGGTGCCTGCGCCTGCACCTGCGCCGCCCGCTCCAGTCGCGGCGGGGCCGGGGCTGCATATGAATGTGTTCAGGGACCTGGCCTCGCCCGAGGCGTCGGTGAGGGAGGCCGCGGCCGAGGCGCTGGTGGCGGAGCTTCGTGAGGTGCAGACGGCGTACGAGGAGAACGCCCGGGACGAGGAGGAGGATGAGGCTGCGGAAGGTGATGGTGCTTCGCAGATGGAGGCCGAGAAGGAGGATGGGCTGGATAACTGCGCGCCCGCGGTGCAGTATGCCATCCGGCGGCTCATCCGTGGTATCTCTTCTTCTAGAGAGGTCAGGAATGCTTTTACTGTCTCCACCACGAACTAACCGTTCTGTAATTTACTGTGTCTTAGTCGCAAATCAATTAATCAGTTTACTTGGGTTTCTCTTATTTACAGTTTGCAAGGCAAGGATTTGCACTGGGTCTCGCTCTTGTGCTCGAATCAATCCAAGCAATCAGTGTTGAAGCAGTTATGAAGTTGATACCTAGTTTGCTGGAATATTCAGCTTCGATGAAAGGACCGGTAACTTGCGTTTTGATTAGCTGCACGTTTCTTATGTCCTTTTTGTGATGTCAACTTAATTTTTCAATCTCAATTCCGTTATAGGAAGCTAAGGACAATCTTTTGGGGCGCCTTTTTGGATTTGGATCACTTGCAAGGTCTGGGAGGGTTTCAGGACAGTGGACACAGGACAAATCTTCTCCTATTCTCAAGGATTTTGTTAGCGAGATTGTACAACTTGGAAATAGGAAACGCTATCTCACTGAGCCTGCTGTTGCATTGATTCTGGATTTAGCCAGGAAGGTACATATCTTAAAGTGCTTGCTGAGTCTTTTTTGTAAGACGAGATGCTTTATTCTTTATTTCTATTGGTTGAAATAGAAGTCTAATGCATTATGGAAGGTTTATAGTGTTAGTGCGAAGTTGAAGCAGCATCAGTGCTTGTAGTCAATGGTAATCTTTGCTATTTGGTGCTGGGCATTGACAATATATTTTCCTGCTAGAATTTCATAAATATTGCAAAAGATGAATTAACCTGAGTACTGATTTTTCCTAGCAATAAGTTCACATGAAATTCATAGTAGAGTAGGCCACCTAGAGAAACTTATTTTGTATGGAACTGGTCTTACTGTGGTGCGACAATCTCGATCCTTGATTGCATCACCATCTGAGCTTTCACTTTACCCGAGCCTGTTCCCTTGGTTTGCAATTAGGCGTGACAAGACATTGTAAATATAAGTAAACCTGGCCTCTGCAGTGGTTTGAATTAAGTTTGAAATTAATTGATATACTAAGATGCTAACCAGTCAAGGATCACTTCCACCCAAAACTAAATAAGGCGAACATGTATTTATCTTCCAGTGGCAACTCTGGTGTCGAAGCTTCTGTATATTAATATGCAAAGACACAAAACATTTTCCTCTAAAGGCCACCATCTAAATCTTGCTGGCTGGCACCACAGCATTGGTTTAGGGTGATCTGTATATATGGCTGTGTGACCACCCTTTGCATTTATTTTGTTGAGAATGCACATTCTATTTTTCATTTGTTGTAAAATGAGATTTATGAACTAATCTGTGTACATTTGTCCTTTGTCTACGTGTTGCAGCTGCCGGATGAAGCTGTATTATCTGAGGTTCTTGAATCCCCTGGTGTACAAGATTGGTTCAACAGAGCTGCTAATGTTGGGGATCCAGATGCGCTCTTTCTGGCTTTGAAGTTCCAAGAAAGAACTAAGGTTCAGAGGGAGATATTTGGGAAGCTACTTCCATATCCATTCAGTCCTGACAATTTTTTCGCAGAAGAGCATCTTCTATCCGTTGCTGCTTGTTTTAAGGTAATTTTGAGTAATTGGAAGTTTCAGGAGGAATTTCATTAAAATATAATCATGTTATGTTATATCTGAGTTAATCAGTATATGCACCTTACATTTCTTATGATCTTGAAATGCCTTACATTTTGTGCCATTTGCTGAATGATTCGTTGATTGTTCTGCTGCTACTCTATGCAGGAATCTGCATTTTGTCTTCCACGCATTCATAGTATATGGCATGTGATCACAGACATGCTCATCCGGGAGGAAGCTTCTCAGAATGATAATAACGCAAGTTCTGGCAAAAAGCACAAAAAGAGTAAGAAAGTCAGCTCCTCTGACGATTCAAAGAAGAACCTACGTAATTTCTGTGAGATTATTATTGAGAGGTCATTGCTGCTCTCATCTCATGATCGGAAGCATCTGGCATTTAATATTATCATCGATCTCCTTCCAAGACTGTCGCCATCATCTATTCAAGTAATTCTGTCCAGCAAAGTTGTTCTTGGTTTGATGGATATTCTATCAAATGCTTCATCGTGGTTGTACAATGCGGGTCAACATTTTCTGAAAGAATTAGTGAGTATAGTAAGTAATGACAATGATCGTTGTGTTGCTGTCATTATCAACTTGCAGAAGTATAGCTTTGGAAGATTTGACAGCCTGACAAAAACAAGAACTGTTAAAGGGTTGATAGCCAAGTTCCAGAATGGTCAAGATTGTTTGTATCTGGTGCAAAATTTGATGGCACTCTTTGTGGACGAAGGTTCTGTTACAGATGAATCATCTGACCAAAGTCAGACAACTGATGAGAATTCAGAAGTTGGCTCAATGGAAGACAAGGAACTTATTGGCGAAGGGAATGCTGACCTTCTGAAGAGCTGGGTGGTGAATACAATTCCTTTTGTCTTGAAAAATTTAAAGCTTCCTTCTAAAGACCTGCCGGATTCTGACCTGCCGGATTCTGAAAGGGTCAAGTGCATCGAAGAAAAGTTTGAAGTGCAGACTGAGATACTAAAATTCTTTGCAGTCCAAGGTCTATTCTCAGCCTCCTTGGGAACTGAGGTGACATCATTTGAGTTGCAAGAGAAGTTCAAATGGCCAAAGGCCGCTATATCAACGTCACTTCGTAATGAGTGCATTGAACAACTTCAGTCATTACTTGAAGATGCACAAAAGGATGCTTTACATGCTGTTGACGATGTTAAGTCTAATGACTTGGGCTTCTACTTCATGCGTTTCATTAACACTGTATGCAATATTCCTTCAGTCTCCCTGTTCAGAACCTTGAGCAGCAATGATGATAATGCATTCAAGAAAACACTGGCTACGGAATCTGCACTTTTCCAAGAGGTTTATAACTGTTTGCTGTTCCACTTGCCTTATTCATAGCTTATATGTTTCCAATCTGCTCTAGATTTATACTTTTTGTTGGTCTACAAACACGACAATAGTTTGCAAATTTTTCCTTTTTGTGGTATACACATGCCCTGCTTGGTTTTGGATACACATAGTTATGTGTGAGAAATATTGCTACAGATAACAAAAGTATATGATTTTATTATTATCATCTCTAGATGATGTGGAGGGTGCAAGTGAAGGATACCCCCTCCACCACTGTAAATGCCCTAATGTCGAAGTTATGGCATTTCAGATAATGTTCGTAATAGTCTCTACCAATGAAATTGCATTACGTTTTCTTTTGTTTTGGACATACTTTCTTGTTGCTTATGTGAGAGCATTGAAATTTTTATAGGGTTATAGTTTGAATTAATATTCTCTAAACTATTATAGTATTATATATGTTTCATATATTTCCTTGTGTGTTTCTCATCTGATACCTGTGGTTCCTTTCTGTGCGACTAGGAAAGAAAAATCGATCCTGGATTGGATTCAGCTAAAATGCATGTGATACGTTATCTCCTTATTCAATTGCTGCTGCAAGTTCTCCTCCACCCAGAGGAGTACTGGGAGGCTGCAGTTGATGTGATTATATGTTGCAAGAAAACATTTCCTTCCATTGCTGAGTGCTGTAGTTCCAGTTTTCTGAAGCCTCTCGAGGATGCTGCAGAGGAGTCTGATGAGGATGGGTCAGAGGAGCCTAATGAGGATGGGTCATTAGAGTTCATGGATGTACTTGTGCAGACTTTTCTTTCTCTTCTGCCTCATGTATCTGGCCCTGTGTGTTTCACCATTGAACAGGCAAGTATACTTACCCCAAGCATTTGCAAGTTCTGTAATGTTGAGAAATCTAAGAAGATGATACTAAGAAATAAGCAGACCAAATTATGTTAGTCATTTGTGCAAGCCTTCTCCCTTCTCAGTCTACGTTATATTATTGTCGTCCTTTTCTAAACATGGAATAAGCGTTTCCTATATTTGTACTGGTGAACATTGAAACATAGAAATGTCAGCTTTGTGCTGCAATATACTTGCCTCACCTTGTTACATCATTTGCTACTAAATGCTTGGTATATAGAATTTACTTGTCTTAGCACTAACTCTGTATTTCCTTTGAAACAACAGGTTTTCCGTGTGTTCTCCCACGAAATTACAGAAACAGGGCTCCTTGATATGTTGAGAGTTGTGAAGATAGATATGAAAGGCTCTCGTCGTCAAACAGATAGCGATGATGATGAAGATGACCCTCGTGTTGGTATCGAAGATGATTATGATGATGAAATGGAAGACGCAGATGTTGGGAATGTTGATGATGCTACAGATGAATTGGATGAGGAAATTGGTGATGATTCTGCTGATGAAGTAGATCAGAATGATTTGGAAAAAACAGTCGACAATAAGGCAAAAGATGGAGATGATCCAGAAGCTACCAAAGGTGGGGAAGATTCAGATGATTCAGATGGTATGGACGATGACGCTATGTTCCGTATGGATCCTTACATCGCGAGAATTTTCAAGGAGCGCAACAACCTTCCTGGCAGTGAAACTCAGCAATCTCAACTTATGCGTTTCAAGCTTCGCGTGCTTACTTTACTGGAGATATATCTTCAGAGGAACTCAGGTATTTTTCAACTCATTTATTTTTTCAACATATTGGTGTATCAGGTAAAACGGCACATGTGTAACTATTGTAGGGCATTAGTATGTTTTTGCCATTCTGGTAGAATTTTAGGACTACCTCCGGTCAGAAAATTGTGGTGAAAACACACTAAGCTAGTACAAATTCCTAAGCAGGTCACGACAACCTTTAGGGAACGGAGGAAGTATGTGTTTGTTATGATTTAATCAAAACGTTCGGAATCCTATGTTGTTGTGTTTGACATTTTTTGTAGCCTGCACGATTCTTGTTAGAAAGTTATTTGAAAGACAATGATGTGAAATTCACTTTGGAGCCCTGCTTCTTGTTAGAAAATATATTCAAAATGTCGAAATACCCTGAAATAAAATTTTGCCTATACATTTTTACATTCTATGTGTTCACAAAGTCGTTTCGCGGAAAGTCGAATATTTTGTGTCCTGTGTAAAAAAGACAAAAAAGGTCTCGTGAAAAGACAAAACACCATTCCCTACTCTGATTAGGAAATTACAAACTATGTTTGCACGTTTTATGTTGAAATATATCCTGCAGAAGTTGAAATATGGTATCAGAAGCTGTCATTTCTTCTATTTTGCTTATATTACTGTTCTCTATATTATTTTTTAGCTTCGGTGTGATCTACTTATGGTATGTAGCTTTTCTTATATTAATTGTTTGCCATTCTAGTGGATTTTACTTATAACTGGTTTGTTAATTGTTATGGCATTCAGTCAAGACATGGAGAAGCCTGATTAGGATATATAAGAAACTATCTTTGCATTTTTTTTGTTGAAATGCAGCCTGCAAAACATGACCATCCAATGGGAAACTGAAGCAGCACAAGGCTGTGGAGGAACAGCTCCACCTTGCTGCTACAACGTGGACAGCACAAATGTTGAAGGAACCACTTCAACGTGCTGCGCTAGATATCGCTCTAGAGGCGTGGGCTGCCAAGAGTTCAATCCAAACTCTTTAACACACAAGATCTAATCCAAGATCTTTAGGACAGAACACAAGTTCTTATTATTGATAGGTAGAGTGTACATAGGCTGGTTACATAGGTAGAGGTGAGGACCTCTATTTATAGGCTCCATGAGCTTTCACTACTTAGCTCTACTTAAAGCTAGAAGGTTCTAGAGTACACTACTTAAAGCTAGGAAAGCAAATACAAACAACCTAGTTACTACTCATGGCTGGAACACTCTAGAAACCACTACACAACGTATGGCTATAGTGCCAAATTATGTAGAATATAGTAGAAGTGTGTAGAAGCCATAATGAATTTGACTCCAACTTTATTTTTATTTTAGTTTCTCTACTGTCCCTCATCATCCTCCCCTGGTTGTTTAGAACTCGACCTCGAGTTATCCTCATAAAGTGCTTGTTCTGGATGATAAAGAGTCAGGTCTGCCACATTGAATGTGTTGGAGATTCCCATGTCATTTGGAAGATCTATCACATAGGCATTGTCATTTATCTTCCTCAGAATTGAGAAGGGTCCATATTTCCGCTGCCTAAGCTTCCCTTTGATGCCTAAAGGCAGTCTTTCTTTACGAAGGTATACCATTACCTTGTCACCAACTTGGAATGTCTTCAACCTCCGTTTGCAATCAGCTAGCTGTTTGTACTTCTGATTTTGCGCCTCCAACACATGGCGAATTTCTTCAAATAGTTCGGTGTAGTTATCAGCAAAGGACAATGCTGCTTTTGAGTTTCCCTTTGATGGTAGCTTCACTAGATCCACCACATGTGTTGGAACTTTAGTGTAGACAATAGAGAAAGGACTCCTGCCTGTTGATCTATGCTTGGAGTTGTTGTAGGAGAATTCAGCAAGGGATAAAGCCAAATCCCATTGTCCCTTTCTATCTCCACAAATGCAACGGATCAGATTACCCAAAAACTTGTTCACCACTTCCGTCTGACCATCTGTTTGGGGATGAGCAGTACTAGAAAATTTTAATTCAGTGTTGAACTGCTTCCACAAAGTGAGCCAAAATGCAGCAAGAAACTTGCTATCACGGTCCGAGACGATGGACCTTGGGACCCCATGAAGTCTGACCACTTCTCGAAAGAACAAATTTGCCACATGATGCGCATCTGTTGTCTTGCGGCATGGAATGAAATGAGCCATTTTAGAAATCTGTCCACCACGACAAACACTGCATCATTCCCGCGCCTTGTTCTTGGCAAACCCAAGACAAAGTCCATAGAGAGATCCTCCCATGGAGCTTCAGGAACAGGCAAAGGCATGTACAACCCTGTGTTCGTGACTTGACCTTTGCAGGTTTGACATACGGGGCATCGCTGAACAAACTTTCCAGCATCTCTCTTTAGTTGTGGCCAAAAGTACGATCTCAAGGTTAGCGATAGTCTTGTCGCGTCCAACATGGCCACTAAGATCACTTGAATGGAGCTCTCTAATTAACTTGTCACGTAGAGAACTTCTCGGGATGCACAAGCGATCATTCTTGAAGAGATAGCCATCTTGCACCAAATAGTCGTCACCTAATGGTTGGCCTCTCATGTGCTTTACCCAAACATGGCCAAAGTCTTCGTCCTCCTCATACAACTCCTTTAGTTGATCCATGCCGGGAAGTTCAGCCTCAAAAGAAGTCAAGAGGCATGCACGGCGACTCAAAGCATCGGCTACTTGTTGGTGGCTCCAGATTTGTGCACAATGAGATAATTAAACCTCTCCAAATATGCTGCCCATCTTGCTAATGCGATCCACATGCTTTTGATTCCTAAAATGCTTCAAGGATTGATGGTCAGTGTAGACAATAAACTCCTTAGGCAACAGATAGACTTCCCAAGTCTTTAAAGCCCTAAAACAGCATATAATTCTTGCTGATAGGTGCTCCACTTTTGTCTTGCTTCGCTTAGCTTCTCACTGAAGAAAGCAATGGGTTTTCGTTCTTGAGATAGAACAGCCCCAATGCCTACTCCACTAGCGTCGCACTCCAGCTCAAAAGTCTTACTGAAATCAGGTAGCGCCAAGACTGGTGCTTGTGACAATTTTTCCTTTATTTCCTTGAAACTAGCTTCAGCTAATTCGTTCCATTGAAATTTCCCTTTCTTTAGACATTCAGTGATTGGTGCCATGATCGTACTGAAATTCTTCACAAACCGCCTATAGAACGTTGCAAGACCATGGAAGCTTCTCACCTCTGAGATAGTCTTTGGAGTTGGCCATTCTCTGATTGCTTCAACTTTAGAGTGATCAACATGAATGCCTCACTTGTTATGACAAACCCCAAGAAAAGAAGTTGTGTTTGAAGGAAAACACATTTCTTCAAGTTAGATAAAGTTCGTTTTCCTTTAGTACCCATAACACCTTACGGATGTGATCCAAGTGTTCATCTTCATCCTTGCTATATATCAAGATATCATCAAAATAAACCACAACAAAGTGGGATAAGAAGGGTCGAAGTACCTGGTTCATCAAGTGCATAAGGTACTTGGTGCATTTGAGAGTCCAAATGGCATGACCATCCATTCAAACAACCCTTCCTTTGTCTTGAACGCTGTTTTCCATTCATCCCCGGGTCTAATGCGAATTTGATGATATCCGCTCTTCAAATCGAGCTTTGTGAACACTCTTGCGCCACTAAGCTGATCTAACATGTCATCCAAACGGGGAATAGGGAATCTATACCTTACGGTGATCTTGTTGATGGCTCTACTATCCGTACACATGCGCCAAGACCCATCCTTCTTTGGCGTGATCAAAGCTGGTACGGCGCATGGACTGATACTTTCTCGAATGTGCCCCTTTTGCAGCAATTCCTCCACCTTTTCCTTCAGTATAGCATGCTCTTTTGGGCTCATCCGGTAGTGTGGAAGATTAGGAAGACTTGCTCCCGGAATTAGGTCAATTCGATGTTGAATTCCTCTCATCGGCGGTAGGCCTTGTGGCTCTCCAAGTATGCTCTGGAATTCAGCTAGTAGGCCATGTACCTTTGCTGGAATTTCAACCACCGGTTGCTCTTCACCTTTCACAATAAGTGCAGCACACACATTTGCCTCCTTTAAGTCTTCCATAAACTCGCTAGAGGTGTGAGAAATAGTTAACATGTTCTTCTCCTCCTCCTTAGAGGTTTTGGCATCTGATTGGTTTGGTACTATAATGATCTTTCGCTTATTCCAAGTGAAAGAGTAAGAATTTTCCTTCCCTTTGTGTGTAGAATCCACATCAAACTGCCAAGGTCTTCCAAGAAGAACATGGCTGGCATCCATATCAACAACATCACACAAGACATTGGAGCGATAGTACTTACCCAACGAGAGTGGCAGGTTGCATTGTTTGGTGATCCTCATATTCACCCCTTTCTTGATCCATCCAATATTGTAGGGATTTGGGTGATCATGAGTCTCAAGCTTTAAATGGTTCACCAAATTCTGAGAGATAAGATTCTCACAGCTGCAACTGTCAATCACTAATTTGCATACCTTGCCATTCACGGTACATTTGCTCTCAAATATTTTCTTCCGTTGTGTGTTGTCGGGCTGTGGTGTCGAGCACAAGAGACGTTGAATCACACACACCACCTCTTCACCTTCTTCTTCACAAACATCTTGTCCTTCTACATCCTCAGATTCATACTCTTCGTCATCTCCATCATCATGGATAGTTGTGTTGGCGAATTTCCTCAATGGGCAATTGCTAGACACATGTCCCTCTTCACCACATTTATAGCATTTTACCACCGGCTTTGTCCTACTCTTGCCAGCTTGCCTTGGGCAGGTTGTTTTGCCTTGGGTTGAGCGGACTTCTCTTCCACTGTATGGGAGTGACTCCTAGATGAACCTTCAGTATGAGGAAATGGAGCCTTACTTGCCTTTCTTGTCCTTGCCAACCTTTCAGCCTTTAATGCAAGAGCTTGTGCTTGGTCAATGGACCAAATTTGTTGCATCATCAAACGATCCTGAATAGTATCATTGAGACCATTGATGTACCTTGCAACTTGTTGATCTTCAGTTTCAGCAAGGTTGCACCTCACTTGTAGCCTTAGAAACTCTTCTGTATACTCTGAAACAGTCCTCTTTCCTTGAGCACAGTTTTGAAACTGAATAAATAGGATCTGATCATAATCTGCAGGCAAGAATCTCCCTTTTAAAAGACTCTTCATCTGCCGCCAAGATCTCACACGAGGTTCTCCTCTTAGTCTGCGGTCTTCTTGAAGGCGATGCCACCATGCACCAGCTCCTCCTTTCAACTTGTATGCGACCAAAGAAACTCTACGGTCTTCTGGAATATTCATGACCTCAAAGAAAGTCTCCACTTCATATAACCAATCAAGGCACCCTTCAATATCAACATTTCCATTAAAAGTTGGGATCTCAGCTTTCACCTTGTATGTATCCCTTGCATATGTAGGGTTGGGTACTCTTGGATATGCATAGAGATCAGGTTCTTCAAGGGTCTCATCATATTCCTCATCTCCAGAAGCTTCAGCATAAGTTGGCCTTCTTGAGGTACCATGAACATGTCGTTGAGGTGTTTTTACTTCAAGATGACCTCCCTTCCTTCGCTGCCGAATATCTTCTTCCTCCTTTGATGAATCACCTTCATTGGCAGTAGGAGGAACACCCTTTCTTATCATCTCAACCAGCTGATCGAATCTCCGGTTAAGATCTTCACGTAGCGCTTGGATTTGTTGTTCTGCAGCATCTATTCTCTTTCCCAATTCCTCCATTGCTTGCTGCAGCTTACTTTCAAGAGTACACCAAAGTTGCTACGGATCAGCAAGGCTCTGATACCACCTGAAGCAGCACAAGGCTGTGGAGGAACAGCTCCACCTTGCTGCTACAACGTGGACAGCACAAATGTTGAAGGAACCACTTCAACGTGCTGCGCTAGATATCGCTCTAGAGGCGTGGGCTGCCAAGAGTTCAATCCAAACTCTTTAACACACAAGATCTAATCCAAGATCTTTAGGACAGAACACAAGTTCTTATTATTGATAGGTAGAGTGTACATAGGCTGGTTACATAGGTAGAGGTGAGGACCTCTATTTATAGGCTCCATGAGCTTTCACTACTTAGCTCTACTTAAAGCTAGAAGGTTCTAGAGTACACTACTTAAAGCTAGGAAAGCAAATACAAACAACCTAGTTACTACTCATGGCTGGAACACTCTAGAAACCACTACACAACGTATGGCTATAGTGCCAAATTATGTAGAATATAGTAGAAGTGTGTAGAAGCCATAATGAATTTGACTCCAACTTTATTTTTATTTTAGTTTCTCTACTGTCCCTCATCAGAAACAGTATCAGATGTTGCCATTTTCTTTTATTTTGCGTATCTTAATGTTTTCTTGTATTGTCTTCTATGTGATTTCCTTATGTTATGCAGCTTTATTTCTACCTGTAACCTTCTATCTCTGAACTCTACAGGAAAAAACCTGGTGCTGGAGGTGTATGCTTTCTTAATGCAGGCTTTTGTGAAATCACATAGCTCTGATGGCAGTGAGCAGTTCAGGACGCGTATTGGTGGTATATTGCAGAAAAGGATATTCAAAGGAAAAGATTGTCCAAAAGGCAACGATGTTGAACTTACTAGACTTGAAAGTTTGTTACAGAAGGCTCTACATTTGGCATCACGGTCACGGTACAAAGCAGTTGCTTCTGCAGCCCAAAACGCTACATTTTGGATTCTGAAGATCATCAATTCGAAGGGCTGCTCCAAGGAGGAACTCGCAAGTGTGGTTGAGAAGTTCCATCATATGTTGACCGACTACTTCAACAACAAGAAATCACGGTTGAAGATTTCTTTCGTGAAGGAGGTTGTCCGCAGGAACCCCTGGGTAGGACGGGAGCTCTTCGGTTTTGCTTTGCAGAAGGTCGGGAGCATGAAAGCTGAATACCGAAGAGTTCAAACATTAGAGTTGGTGGACTCCATATTGAAATCCTGGGTTGGTGACGACGTCTCAAGCGCGTCAAAGGTTTTGAAGAAGAATCTGGCTCCTCTGTGCGAGATGATGCAGGAGATTCTCACAAAGATGCCGGAAAACAAGTCGCGTCGCCAGGAAGTGCGGAGATTTTGCACGCGAGCTTTGCAGACCGTGACGAAGCTCAGTTTGAAAGAGAAGTTTCAGAAGAAGCTGAGTTCCGAGGCGTACTCCCTGTGCGAGGCACAGTTGGGAGCTGCATTTGTCCCCTTCAAAAAGTGATAGCTGTGAATCCGTTCCCGAAGATGCAGAAATACTTTGAGCTGGACTAATTTTGCTTGTAATCTAAGCTCCATGCGAGTAGGTTCTTTAAACTATAAACTGTATTTTTTGTCGTGATGATACCGAAAACAGAATAGAGTACTAGTATTAGTTAGCATGAGCATGAACAACGGGTGTATGAATGGCTGCATATTGTCGAAATATTATGTTATGAAGTTCTACCTCTTATTTTTCGTACGTTTGCTAATTAATAGCAATTCATCTATTTGTCGTTCTTAGTTTATGATACAAGCACGCATGATTTTTACTTGTAAAATATTGTAATGGACCAAGAATGATCACAACCCTCGCACCTACCATCTCTCAATTCTCAAGGGCACCCTTTGGGGCCCCTGCCGTGGGGAAACGTGCATCTGCTGGGTGGTTGGGCCAAATGGACCAATATGACCCTTAGATCAAAGTTTAAGCAAAAATGAACTGTTTTTGATTTTTTAGCCCCGTCTAACCCATTTGTTTACCGCTCAACATATTGGCGGGTAGGTTTCATACCCTACCGTCAGGCAATATGGCGGTACCGTCGCAAACAACCATGCTAACTAGTGTTCCGCTCTTTCACATACAAAATGTGTTGGAGGTCGTAGTGGCAAGCGCTGTTTTACCCAAGTCATAGATCCACGGTTCATATCCTAGCATCTCTTATTTTTTTCATCTTTTTTTAGGCGAGAATTAACATGCACAATTTAGTTATTTGGCCAGGATTTCAACTCTTTGAATTGTTTTTCAGACAATAAAATTTAGTGATTTTGCTAGGAATTCAACTTATGACCAACACGTGGAGAACTTTGTGACATTCACCATACTTAAATAATATACGCTAGCTGCTCCAGATACTTAAATGACATATATTTATATACACACGCAAAAAACAGACTTTGTTGGACCTAATAGCTCGCCCGAAAGAGAAAAGGAATAAAAAAGGGAGATACGTTGATAAATATATTTATATACACACGCAAAAAAATAGAATTTGTTGGACCTAATATCTCGCCTGAAAGAGAAAAGAAAAAAAAGGGTCGATACGCTGATGATTTTTTTCAGTTTTGTGTAGATAAAAAACAACATTTAAAAAAATGCAGATACGCTGATGACATATATTTATATACACACGCAAAAAACAATTTTTTTTGGACCTATTATCTCGCTTGAAAGAGAAAAAAAAGAGATATGGTGATGCCATATATTTATATATTATATTTTGTTGGACCTAATATCTCGCCTGAAAGAGAAAGGAAAAAAAAATACGCCGATGACATATATTTATATACACGCACAAAAAATATATTTTGTTGGACATAATATTTTGCCTAAAAGTTAAAGAGAGAGAAAAAGGAGAGATACGGTGATGACATATATTTATATACACACGCAAAAAATTATAATTTGTTGGACCTAATATCTCGCCTGAAAGAGAAAAGGAAAAAAAAGAGATACGCTGATGACAGATATTTACGTGCACACACAAAAAATATTTTGTTGGACATAATATCTCGACTGAAAGAGAAAGGAAAAAATGTATGCTTACGACATATATTTATATACCGCAAAAAAAATATTTTGTTGGACGTAATATCTTGCCTAAAAGTGAAAAGGGAAAAATAATTGGTACTAGCAGGATTCGAACCTTGCATCTCAGACTTCGAGTATACTAGCAAGCTAGCCACTACAACCAGCAGTATATCTTGGAGAATAAAGGAGCAAACCTATAATTACTGTAGTTGTTCCGGACAGTACCGCCGTATATCCCGGCGGTAGGGTATGAAACCTACACGCCAATATGTTGAGCGGTAGAGAAATGGGTTAGATCGGGGTAAAAAATCGAAAACAGTTCATTTTTGCTTAAACTTTGGTCTGAGGGTCATATTGGTCGATTTGGCCGGGTGGTTGACTGCGCGCCGGGTGGTTGGCACCTCAGCCGGTGGCGCATCCCTGTGCCCCCATCACTGCTGGGTGGTTGACTGTGCGCCGGGTGGTTGGCACCTCAGCCGGTGGCGCATCCCTGTGCCCCCATCACTCGCTCCGGCCAAGTGCCGGAGGGACTGGAAGACCCTGCACTCGTCGGGCTGGAGGAGGATGAGGACTTCGAGCAGGAGGAGGATGATGACGACGCAGTGGAGGACGACGACGACGCAGTGAAGGATGGCGGTGCCGTCGTGAAGCATGAGTCGGATGACACGCTCCCCCACTGGGACGCTTACTACGGCGCGCAGCCAACGCCCTAGGTGCCCGTGCCGGCCGTCGATGACGACCCCGAGGACGCGGAACTCCATGCCGCCATCGACTAGACCAGCCTGGAGGAGCTCGCGATGTGGACGGAGATCGAGCGCGCGCTCCGTGAGTCGGCGGAGGCGCATCACCGCGAGGAGGAGAAGGCGGCGGTTTGCTGGCAGGTGCCGTGGTCGCCGTGACAGGACCGCGAGGCTATGCAGGCTTGGGCGCCTGCACCCGCGTGGCCACAACCTCCTCCGGCCGCTTCACCGGCGCACTTGTACATCGCCTCTCCGACGCCGACGAGGAGTAGGAGGCCACGGCGTCGCTGGCCGCGGCGGTGCCATGGCGCCCATGCCCCTCCTCCCCCTACGAATCTAGTAGCAGTAGGGTTCTTTTTTTATGAAATATTTTGTGACTCTCTGGCCCATGGGGTCTCTAGCCCATTGGGCCGAAATTTAATTATTTTTCTGTTTCTATTTTTTCCGTTGGGCCTTTGGGTTCAACCCCACCCCACCCCCTCCCCCCCCCCCCCCCCCCCCCCCCAAAAACGGACACATGCCTCAAACCTTTCCGGGGACCGCTCCAAACGGACAAAACCAGACACATTTCATGTCTGTTTTGCGGAGGCCCGTTTGGAGGTGCCCTAAGAGGCAGACATGGTCCAGTGGTGTAAGGCTGATGGTGAGAGTGTTGTGCTAGCTACTCTCTCCGATCGTAATTAAGTGTCAGAGGAAATACACCTACGAGGAACAACTTCTCACCTATTGGCGGAGGGACTATATTTTTTTGCACCGATGACACGACGATGCCTGCAGGTGCCGTTTTCCTCTATGGAGGAGTTGTTGCGGCCCCTCCACACCTTGTCCACCCTAGCATGCTCCGGGGAAAAGCGTGAGATCCATATTTTTTGATTGGATGACGATGGGGTCGTCGACGTGGTTACCTCCTTGTAGGTGTCATCTTGGAGCCCCGTTCCTTTTGGCTGGTCTATGGTTTGTGGTAGCGGTGGTGGAAGATGGTGGAGCTTCCTTTTGTTTCTTCCATCTGTCGATACTACGCTGGCGAGGTTGGTGATGCATGTAAAATGCATACATGAACTTTGCATTATTTTACTTCTATTCCAATCATATTTGCATCATATAAGGGTTATATCAATGTTTTATAATGATTTTGGGAATATTTCATAGTTTTCCCATTTATTTGGAATTAACCCTGTTTTCCAGAAAACGTCTTTTTTAGTGTTTCAGACTTTCCGGGAGCTTCGGGACTCCAAAAAGGGCAAGGCCAAAGAGCACGGTTCAGAATTTTCGAGACGAATGCAATGGGCTCAAAATGAAGGCCAGAAGCCCAACCAGCTGGAAATGAGAGGGCCCCACGCGGCCCCTGTGCCTGGGCACGTGGGACCACCTCTTTTGGGCCTCGAGGCTCCGCCGCCGTCGATCTTTGCTCCACCGACCTAGTAGCGACCTAAAAAGGCCTATAAAAATTGTCCCCCGACGTTCTCTGGAAGGAGCGCCGCCGAAACACAGAAACACCGAAACGGATATCTGAAGCTGCAGATTGGAGGGGGAAAACTCCGGCGGGGCGCTGCCGGGGTGGTCTCCACCTTCTCCAACGACTTCTCCACCGTCTCCACGATGAAGGGGGAGTAGTCCACCCTCTGGACTATGGGTTTGTGGTGGTAACTTATATATCTCTCCTCTCTTTGAGCTTCACTAATTAGTACCGTATGAGCTGCTGAACATGATTACGGTCATCTATGTAATTCCCATGGTGGATATTGTGGTGTGAGATAATATTTGTTATGCATTTACTGTTGTGTTGGATTTTTTATGACTTGTCATACTTTGGAGATATTCTATGATGCATGTGATGGTTTGATTTATGCATAATGCCTTGTTTATCTTTATCATGAGGTGATTGACACCACCAAGTGTAGATAGATGAGAGAGATGTGGTAACACACACGAAATATAAATCATTGCACTAGTGTCTAAAATATTGTCCATTATGAAGTATGATGTATGTGTCTAGAAACTTGTTTAGTGCATAATCAACTAAAACTTGTGACACTTTAGTTGTAGGGAATAGATAACTTTTCCTTCTTGCTCCTACGGATCGATACCTTACTTCCACATTGAGAGGTGCTATAGTGATCCCCTGCTCTTGGGGGTTATCAAGTACTTTTCTGGCGCCGTTGCCGGGGAGCGTAGCGCTTAAGTTTCTATTCTTGTGTGCACTAGACTAAGCTTGGGGAAGTCTCTTTAAACTTGTTTTATATCTTGCAATCATCTAAGCTTGGGGAGGTTCCTTTAAACTTGTCTGGGTGTAAGTTTTTCATTACTTTTGCTATGGGTTTTCTGTTTGATTATACACCTGAGGAACTTGCAACATTTACACTTGAGGAACTTGAAATATTACAAGAAGCTGATGATTTCTTTTCTCGAGCAGATGCTATTAAACGTAAAAAGTTAACTCTTGCTGCCATGGAAAGAACTAATATTTTGCAGGAAGAAGAGGACAAAAACCTAAGCTTGGGGATGCCCATGCAATCTCGAGAAGATGCTGAAAAAGAACAACTGGAGAATGAAGAGTTGGATCTCCCAACTTCACCATCAACATATGATAGTAACACTCAAACTCAAAAACCTTTTGCTAGTAAACTTATTGATAATAATGAGGAGTGTTGCTTAAATGTGCTATATGATAATGCTTTAGATGATGGTCCTATGCTTATTGATAATCCTACATGTTTGGAAGTTACTATATTATGTGAGGATAAAAATGATATACTTGCTGCTCATGATAGTACTCTTACTCATGAGAGTCCTGCTATGTTCTTGAATTCTCCTAACTACACCATAGAGGAGAAATTTGCTTATGTTGAGAAATACTTATGTGGTTTGCAATTATCTTTAGTTCCAAATCTTTGTTGCAACCATGATATTAAACTTGATATTGATCTTAACAACTATTTTGAAAGAGGGAAGCATGCTAATAAACTCCAAAATAAATTTAATGACTCTCTTTATGTTCCCAAATTATCTAAGTTGGAAGATTCTATTGGTTACGTGATTAAATACACTTCTACTACTTGCAACTATTATGAAAGAGGAAGTGATAAGAACCCTCTTTATGCTACTAATAATTATGGGCTGCAAGTAAATATTGTTAATATGCATTGGAAAACTTATATTCATTGTGATTCATTCATATACAAAAGCCAATTGCATACCTCCTTGTGTTTTGTTTCTCTCTCTACCATGTTTCAACTTGACTATTATCTTCATTGGCTTGAGAGCAACATGGGACCCTGGTATAATGCATGGAACACTTCCCAAGAAAGAGGGGAACAACATTCAAGCTCCTTCATGAGCTTCATCTTCGCTGAACAACAAGTAAGAAGCCTAGCTATATGGCTATAAAGAAAGCGCTTTGCGGGAGGCAACCCGGTTATTTTTGTGTGTGATTTTTCTTTGTGTCCTCTTGCTGTAACAAGAGACTTTGTGTCTAGTTTAGTTTCTGGAGTTTTAAATAAAGTGCCAAGTTTTACCCATTTTGGTCTTGAAAAGTTGCTTATTGAGTTCGGAGATTTTATTCCTGCACGAGTCAGTGCACGGTATGATTTTTAATTCTTATTCTGTAACTCCGAATGAGCTCATATTTGAACTGTAGTTGCAACTTTTCATCCTCTGTATGCATGAATTTTTCGGAATTTTTCGAGAAAGTTTGGTAGGGTAGAAAAATACGTTTTGCTGCTGCTGTTTTTCTGGACAGATTCTGTCCCATTTTGTTTGATGCATGCTTTGAGCTTTTAAGTTGAATTTTTTATCCAATTGAGTTTATGAGTAGGCATACAACATTATATACTTTCTGGACATCTCATATGAATTTTTGTTCAAGGATTATATGCAGCAAGAAACCTATTTGTTTATCACTATTAATGCACCCCACAGAAAAGAAATGAGAGAAACGGTGTTTTGAAGTTTTTTCACAGGGATTGGAGGAGATGCACCAAGAGCTATCCAAGGATGGTGAAGACCATAAGCTTGGGGATGTGAAGACAACCCCGCTGGACCTACACACTCTCGGTTTGCACACGTCCAACTTCTGTTTTTCGATCGAAACACTTTATCGCATAAACTTGGAGCGTCTTTTGTTTTGTTTTGGTTTGATTTGTTTTGAGAGACCACCACACTATCATTTATATATGGGAGAGCTACTGGAAATATGGGTTGAAATATGTTGGATGCTTTTATAAGATTGGGAAAAGGGATGTTTGAGTTGATTTTTAATGATACATATAGTTGCATGATTCATGAGCTTGTTTATGAGTAATAGTTTGCAAATCCTTTTTGAAGAGCTATCACTTATTCATGTTTTGGTGCTGATTGTTATTTTACTTGGTTTAACATGGATTAGTTAGTTCTATGGACACTCATGCATGCATCTAGATGGTCAACTTTCTCCCTTTTGCTAGCCCAAACATTCCAACAAGTCAAAACTTGTTTCCAACACCTTCAACCAAAGTTATTCCAGTGAGTCCACCATATCTACCTACTAGCTATATGCTATTCCGAGTATGTTCATCATGATATTTGTGTTATCTATACCTCTGAATGAAAATGATTATGTTATTGATTGCCATGGGAAAAGTTGGTTATATAGCTCTCACGAACTTGATGCACATTTTACTATCATTGCAATAAATAAAACATGACCCATTGTGATTAAGATTATGATGCTAGTGGCTTGATAAATGTTCGAGGTTGGGAGTTAGCCCATATGTGCTGTCACATGCAAAGCTTTCAACATGCTCCTTCATCTCATTTAGTTGATATCATGTACTTTTGTTTATGGATGCCTATCATGGTGAAATGAGGTGGAAATGAAGTAGTTTAAATGAGTTTGTATAAATGGTTAGAGAGACGCCTGGGCCGCTAATCTAAGCCATGCATCATTCATGGTGGAAATTTACTTACATGCTATGGTGAACCGTCTGTGATACACCTTATAATAAATAGCTATTCCAATGGTAAATAAAAAGGGTGTTGAGGTTGTTCATCTTGTTTGTTTGTCTTGTCATTTTGATATGGGCTTGTTCCATATCCTGGGACAAGAGGTACCCCAGTTGACGCTCTTGATGATACTATTATTACTTACAATGATATATAACTTGAACTTGCTTTGTTTCCTAAGTTGAGTAATCATGGTGTAGGTACTTGTATTCAAGGGGCATGAGACACCTAACCTTTACTTTGTCAAGCACACTACTCATATTTGCTCTCACATTAAACTATAATCATTCAAGATGCTATGATAGGGGAATGAGAGCTTGACACCAAGTATTACCACATTGCAATCATTAACTTAAGTAGAAGAGTTTGGAGGTTAGATGAAACTTATGCATGCTTTACCTCTACTCACTTATACATCTTTCCAAAGTGTCCACCTATCATATTCAGATTTTCATCATCACTCTATGACCAATGTAGGATGTCCATACTTATCATTATGCATACATGTGGTCCATACTACTATCTGTTATGTTACACTTTGTGAACTATCATTGAACATCCTTGCATTGAATACTTGATATCACTTCATAAACTATCTTGCATATTGCTACTCCTTTTAAGAATGAATCATTTGACTCTATGTAGCAATAGTAATCATCTTTGATATCCATTGTTAGTATTAAAATGCAAAGTCCATGTTAGTTTTATCACCTTCATACTCGGGACGAGCATGGGTTAAGCTTGGGGATGTTGATGCATGTAAAATGCATACATGAACTTTGCATTATTTTACTTCTATTCCAATCATATTTGCATCATATAAGGGTTATATCAATGTTTTATAATGATTTTGGGAATATTTCATAGTTTTCCCATTTATTTGGAATTAACCCTGTTTTCCAGAAAACGTCTTTTTTAGTGTTTCAGACTTTCCGGGAGCTTCGGGACTCCAAAAAGGGCAAGGCCAAAGAGCACGGTTCAGAATTTTCGAGACGAACGCAATGGGCTCAAAATGAAGGCCAGAAGCCCAACCAGCTGGAAATGAGAGGGCCCCACGCGGCCCCTGTACCTGGGCGCGTGGGACCACCTCTTTTGGGCCTCGAGGCTCCGCCGCCGTCGATTTTTGCTCCACCGACCTAGTCGTGACCTAAAAACGCCTATAAAAATTGTCCCCCGACGTTCTCTGGAAGGAGCGCCGCCGAAACACAGAAACACCGAAACGGAGATCTGAAGCTGCAGATTGGAGGGGGAAAACTCCGGCGGGGCGCTGCCGGGGTGGTCTCCACCTTCTCCAACGACTTCTCCACCGTCTCCATGATGAAGGGGGAGTAGTCCACCCTCTGGACTTGGGTTTGTGGTGGTAACTTATGTATCTCTCCTCTCTTTGAGCTTCACTAATTAGTACCGTATGAGCTGCTGAACATGATTACGGTCATCTATGTAATTCCCATGGTGGATATTGTGGTGTGAGATAATATTTGTTATGCATTTACTGTTGTGTTGGATTTTTTATGACTTGTCATACTTTGGAGATATTCTATGATGCATGTGATGGTTTGATTTATGCATAATGCCTTGTTTATCTTTATCATGAGGTGATTGACACCACCAAGTGTAGATAGATGAGAGAGATGTGGTAACACACACGAAATATAAATCATTGCACTAGTGTCTAGAATATTGTCCATTATGAAGTATGATGTATGTGGGTACGGGATGGCCGATGTGACACGGCACAGGTATTGAGTGACACAGTACCGCCCAACATCCTTTATCTGGGGGTAAAAAGAAAGAGTATGATGTGGGAGTGAGAGCAACCACGCTAGCCTTACGAGGGTGACCTAGCAACACAAATGAGTACTTCTTTCAACTATGTGTTTTAGGACATGTAGCCGTTATAAAAGCTACCATTAAAACATGATAATTATGTGTACTTTATCTATAACATGATAATCACCATAGATGAGAGAGAGAGGATTAAGTGAACCCATGAACCCATGTCCATTGTTCCTATAAGAGAAAACTTTTGTCTTGTCCTCTTGCATTGAAGAGGATTGGGACACTTTTACATTCTTGCTTGGTCACATTAAACTTCCATCCATCAAATCAACCACCTTGCTCCTTAAACTTGTTTAGTGCATAATCAACTAAAACTCGTGACACTTTAGTTGTAGGGAATAGATAACTTTTCCTTCTTGCTCCTACGGATCGATACCTTACTTCCACATTGAGAGGTGCTATAGTGATCCCCTGCTCTTGGGGGTTATCAGTTGGCTGATTGATCTCTTGCTCAACCAAGTGGTGGACTTGTTTGATGTTCTCATGATCTCATCTGAAGACAGGTTAGCGAATTGATCATCCTAGGATCACTTCGTCCCTATATGACACCCACCCCTCCTTTGAGGGGGTGTTGTCGACCAGATGACAAAAGTTCAAGGTGTCTTTTGCCTTGCTTGGTTAGATTAAGACTAGAAGAAAAGGACGCGTGTTGCCGCGTCCGCTATAGTATTCTACTATATACAACAGACGGAAGAATCGCAACCTTTTCATTCGGCCACGTCGCAGGCTATCCACGGCCGTCAGATCGACCGATCGGACGGTCGAAAACAACCCACGTCGGCCCATCCGCGCGCGACACTGTTCATGCCGAATTTCTGCCAATCGCGTTGCGCCACATGTCCCCGGTCACCCGCCGGTCGACCCCGTCACAGCAGGTCACCGCGCCAATTCGCACAAAAGCCCCTCGAAAACCCAGCATCGAACTCCGCAGTCCAGCAAAATTCGCAGGAAAGGGTGTTTCCGTAATTACCGGAAAACTGGAGGACTTTTTGGAAAAGTATCCACGCAACTCTCTTCTCTCCTTCCTCTCACGCACGCCGGCGAGGTCACCGCGGCCGCCGACGCGCGGTGCCGCCGATACGCGCCTCCCCGCACGGATCCACGCACGCGGCGAGGTCCGCCGTCTTCCCCTCCACCTCCTCGCCGACATTCGCGTCCTGGGGTGGCCGGAATCGGCCAGATTTGTCGCCGCCTGTCCTCCGGGTGCGCCGCCGCGATTTCGGCTGCCGGCGGCGGCTCCGGCGGCCATTTGGTCGGACGCGCCGCCCATCCGGTGCGCCTCGGTCTCCCCTCGCTTTTCCGCGCCGTTCCAGCCTCGCGCGCGTGTGCCGCCGCACGGACGCGAGCTCGGGAGCTCTGGCGGCGCTCCGGCGATTCCCGTAGGGCTGACGTCATGCCGACGTCAGCGCGGGGCCACACGTCAGCGACATGCATTTCCGAACCATTTTTCCCCAGAAAAAAAATGACGTGCGGGACCCACTGTCAGTGGTACAAAATTACAAAAAATCCTTAAAATTCAAAAAACCACAAGTTCCAAACCGGTCATCGAACAACTACAAGCAAAATATCAAAATTTACAGCAAAAAAAGGTCTTTCCATACATGTTTAAGCAACTTTAAAAAAAAATACAACAAGTTGTATATCTTTTTATGTTAATTGGAAAACATTTCTACAAATACCACTACCAAACATCAAACATCAAATCTACATACACTAAAGTTAAAAATCTCTTTCAAATTTCAAATTTGCGTGCTTCAAATTTTCTTTCCTCTTTGAAACCTACCCGGTTTCCAAACGTACAAACAATTCAAATCAGGAAAACTTCAACTTTACAAATTATCAAAAACTCAAAGTTTTTACATTACAATTTTTCCAAAACCAACAATATGCAGAGTAATTTTTAAAGTGCAAATTACCACAATTAAACAGGCTCATTAAAATAAATAATGCTAATTTACGCCATATAATCAAATTACAGATTCGCATCCAAATGTTTCAATATTTTTTAAAACGTACTCACTTTTATTAAACAGAAAATTTATTCAAATCTGAAAAACACTCCAACTTAACCAATTAGAAAAACAATTTCCAAATGCAAGCTCCTTTCAAGTTCAAATCCACGGGCGCAGCAGAACACTTTCCGAATTCAAATAATACTCATATTTCAACATGATTTTTAAAAAAACATATTCGAAAAAAATTCAAATCCACGGGCGCGGCGGAGCCCGCGCTTATCCCCTAGTAATGAAAAATAGATGAACACATTTTTTATTGAAACATATATAAAAGACGATAACAATAATGGAGAAAATAGTACCATTGCCTCACTCTCTTGCAACACAATCACTTAGACGTCCTCACATACACATAGAGAAATAGATAAGGGTGAAGTTGTAGCAAGGTTAATTATGAGTACACTACTAAACAGAGAGAATATGCCGCCACATAAAGAATCTTAAACTCTGCATATACTTATTTAGACGATCATGATACGATCACAATTATGAAATGTCACGCAAGCAAAATTGTGTAGACCAACAAAAAAAAGAACAAAGTTCCGACAATTTGTATACAATGTATGATATAATGAACATTACATACTCGAGAGATATATAGCAAAGATTTGAATAGCCATCGAGGTCCTACAGTAAAGGTCCTTGATTTTATTATAATGAAATCAATTAGACTTATGTGACATAAATTATCAAAAAATCAGTAATAGTTGGCGTAATTATGTCATGACATAATTAAATCAGTTGCATCGAGTAAAATAGAGGAACATTCCACCGATAAACACTAGATAATGCACAAAAAAAAACATGCGAGATCTTAAATGGTTTACATGCCATCTTAATATGTGTATCGGATCCGGATTACATAAAATACAATATAAACAAAACTAAATGGCATGAATACCACCAATAATTTTGAGTATATATCTAATTGCAAGAATGCCCATCTATGAACATATAATTTCTCATGTTCGCCACACGGTTAACAACATATGCTATTTTATCATTTACACTCATGGGTCGACTTTTCTGCACTCTAATGACCGCAGCTGAGGCTAGACACACATAGGTCGTGTATGCATGCAACCATCTACCAAATACACAAAGACAGTTGTTTACATAATCTTACTCGTCCTAAATATAAGTGAGAGATAAGCAAACATACTGCAGAGAAAAGGTTCGCAGAATACTCACATCATTTTTCATTAGTAATTAGGTGGCATCGAACAACAAGGCGTCTAACTCATCCTTCCACCCCCATTCGCCATCGACTTGTCGCTCACGTTCTCAACCGCAGTACTAACAGCAAGAGTGGCAGCGGCAGCCGATGCGAGAGGCGACATGGATGCTCATCCAACTACTGCGAGGGTGTAGCAAACCCTTCAGCTCACGGGCATTGTGTGTCCACAAGAATATGCACTAAAGGTGAGGTGAGCGCTCATGGCGCAAGTTGACAATGGCCTTGATGTGCGACATCGGGGACAGAGGTGCCCTGTAGTCCTAGGAGCTAGCCAGAGGTGTGTGTGCAGAGAGACGGGCAAAATTTACGGCGGAACGACTGTTTTCGGTAGAATACGGCTCGAGGGAAGTGGAGGGAGAGAAATGGTTTCGTGTGGCACAATCTGTGCTAGGCTATGGGGGTCGCTGGTGGAAGAAAAAGGATAAGGGAGAGAGTTGTCGGAAAGTGTCACTAGTTCTGAACTGACCACATATCCTTTTAAAAATATCGAAATGGCATGTCTAGGTTTCATTTTTTTAAATAAAGCTTACAACTATGTGTACGTTTTGTTAAAAAAATATTTTTTTATTTCGGGCTACACAAAAAAGAGAAATTTTGAGGGGAAAGGAAGCTATTTTTCTTTTTTCACAACCACAATTTTCTGTTTTCTGTAGCTAGGGATATCATTATTTCACCATAAATTTGGTAGACATGTACAAAATATGTGTATATATCCAACAGAATTATTTTCATACTTAATTTTCATATTCGAGGGCTGTGAACTATAAATTAAGAGCTAAGTGGGCTCCACCTTGATGTGGTGTTGCTGCTCCATTGGAGGACATGTGGGATCAAGGAGACGTTAGAGAGTTTAGTATTTGTAAAACATGTGTATATATCAAGCATAATATTTTTCATACTTAATTTTATTATTTGAGAGTTGTGAAGTATAAAGTAATACCTAAGTGGGGTCCACCATGGTGACGTGTCGCTGCTCCATTGGAGGATATGTAGGAGTAAGGAGAGGCCACCAATTATAGGGAGCTTATTATTTGTAAAGGATGGAAACTGAACACTCCCTCCTTTTGGTTGAGTCGGAGAGATCTTTAACACCAAGCTCTTTTTTTTTTTCCGGTGTAGTCTCCTCGAGATTCTCATGTTGTATTCTTAGATCTTGCAAGTCGGCCTCCGGTCTCGTGGGTTGACCTGGCATCTTCCCGAACCAAGAAGCTCCGAAAACAAGCTGCATGCGTTCAGATGGCGGCTACAGTAGAACATTCCAATCAGTGCACTGTGTTTTGACCAGTCGAAGTGGAAACCAGAAGAAATATAGAGGCGTGTCCCAGGAAGTAAGGAGTACAAAACCTGTGGCAATGGCTTTTCCGCTCCGCCATCCACATCGCGTTAACCTTTCTTCTCGCTCATATCATGAGGGCCTTCTAGCTGCTCGCTGTCGCCGGCGCCGCGCTGCTCGCCGCGGCCGGCGGGCAGCAGGCCAGCAGCGTGCCGTCGATCGTCACGCGGGAGGTGTTCGACTCCATGCTGAGCGGCCGCAACGGGACCAACTGCACGGGCGGCGGGTTCTACACCTACGACGCGTTCGTCAAGGCCGCGAGCAAGTTCCCCAGCTTCGGCGCCGTCGGCGACGAGGATACCCGCCGGCGTGACCTCGCCGCCTTCTTCGGGCAGACCTCCTACGCGACGGGCGGTACGGACGTTACCCCCACTGCGTTTTTCTGCCATATATTCACGATGCTTGTTGTGCTTGTGCGTGCGCAGCTTACTGCTACGTGGAAGCGAAGGACCGGGGTAGCACGCCCTACTACGGCCGGGGACCCATACAACTCGGCAGGTAAGACATGTTCGATCTGCAAATTCTGCATACATTTTCCCTCCCTTCTCGAATACGTGTACTCCTAAATTAGTAAAACTTATGAAAATGTCACGAATCTTTTAGGAAAAGTGCCAATTTATGACACTTATTCACAGATTTGTTTTGAAATGAGATTTCAAACTACACCAATTTGATGTCATGTATGCATCTACTCTTTCTATAAAATTGATCAAATTTTAAATTCAAATTTAGAAATACACTTATTCACAGAGGGAGTAGTTTTTCTTCCAAGACTGTGTTTAGCCAACTTTAATTCAGTGCAGTTCCGTAAGTGCTAATGCACGGTTTGCAACCACAGCGAGGGAAATTACCAGCTAGCAGGGGAAGCGCTGGGGCTGGACCTGGTGGGCAAGCCAGACCTGTTGTCCACCGACCCCGTCGTCTCCTTCGAGGCGTCCATCTGGTTCTGGATGACGCCGCAGCCACCGGTGCCGTCGTGCCACGCCGTGATGACCGGCAACTGGACGCCGTCCGCCCAGGACCACGCCGCCGGGTTGCTCCCAGGCTACGGCATGACCACCAACATCGTGAGCGGCGGGGCACAGTGCTTTGGCATGACCTCCGAGGCCGCGCAGGACAGGGTCGAGTACTACAAGACGTCCTGCGACACGCTCCAAGTGAGCTACGGTAACAACATGTTCTGTAAGAACGATGTGTCGGCACAACCGCCGGCGTCGTCTTCACATCCTCCAGGACGACCACCACCGGCAGCAGGTCAGTAGCCGTATCTGTACACGAGTGGAGCTGGGTCTTCTTGCAAATACTACCTCCATCCCTACAAACAAGACGTTTAATTTTTTATAGTCAAACAATGTGAAGTTTGACCAAGTTATAGAAAATATGAATAATTACTAGTAATAAAATATATTTAATGACGAATCTAAGAAGATTAATTTGTCGTCTTGCCTATAAGTTTGGTTAAACATCACATGGTTTGACTTTTGAATTTTTTTTGAAGACTTCTGTTGTGTAACAGAGATAGTAATATTACATTGAGACTCCAGTCCACTCATTCTTCAAATTATGTTACGTAACAGAGATACTAGCAATATTGCATTGAGAGTCCAGAATCCAGATAACTCATTCTTCAAAATTCCTCGCAGAATCATCGCCTCATGTGCCTCCTCCAGCTCCAAGGACCGGGAATGGACTTTGATTGGCATTTCTACCGGTTCTGTGTCGTTTCTGATCATTATCGGCTCCTTGATCTGGCTCTTTATACGGCGGCGGCGAAGGCAAAAGCCGGCTACACTACGTGAGGAAGCGACAGGACGGGGGTTTGAAGAGGAAAATAATTTTCTCGATGATGATCAGGCCATGGAAGACGATTTCGAGAAAGGGACCGGCCCCAGGAGGTTTCTTTACAACGACTTGGTCGTTGCCACCAACAACTTCTCCAACGGTAACAAGCTCGGAGAAGGAGGCTTCGGCTCCGTTTACAGAGGATTCCTCAAGGATCTGAACCTTGAGGTGGCTATCAAGAGGGTCTCCAAGGGCTCCAAGCAAGGGAGGAAGGAGTACGCCTCGGAGGTGAGGGTCATAAGCCGGCTCCGGCACAAGAACCTCGTGCAGCTCATTGGCTGGTGCCATGTAGGCGGCGATCTTCTCCTCGTCTACGAGCTGATGCCCAACGGCAGCCTCGACAGTCATCTCTACGGCGTCAATAACGTTGTGCTCCCATGGACGGCCAGGTATGAGATTGTGCTCGGGTTGGCCTCTGCGCTTCTCTACCTCCAACAGGACTGGGACCAGTGCGTCCTCCACAGGGACATCAAGCCAAGCAACATCATGCTGGACGCGGCATTCAACGCCAAGCTCGGTGATTTTGGGCTTGCCAGGCTTGTCGAGCGTAGCCGAAGAATATCGTGGACGACAGTTGCGGCTGGCACAATGGGATACATGGACCCAGAATGCATGATCACCGGGAGGACCAATACGGAGTCTGATGTCTATAGTTTCGGCGTCGTCCTCCTCGAGATCGCCTGCGGCAGGCGGCCTGTATTGGTGGCTGAGCAGGAAGATGACACGGTCCACCTAGCTCAATGGGTCTGGGACTCGTACAGTAGAGGGAGGATCCTAGATTGCGCAGATACGCGACTAAGTGGAGAGTTCGATGCTCGAGAGATGGAGTGTGTCTTGCTCGTCGGGCTCTGGTGCTCTCAGCTTGATCTGAAACTGAGACCGTCTATCAGGCAGGCCGTCAACGTGCTGCGGTTCGAGGCGCCGCTGCCGAGCCTCCCCGCGATGATGCCGACGCCAAGTTACATGCCATCGGTTGCTACGAGTACTTGCGCATCCTCGACCATCACAGGCGGCGGAGCAGCAGCGGCGACACTTCCACATCTTCGCTGCCAGCAACGGCGCGGGCATCACACAACCAAGATTGACTGAAACATCATCTTTCTTTGCTGACTATTTGTTGTGGCACTGCTTCTCTTGTTATAATATAATTGTGCTAATGTACAGAAGATTGCGTTAAGGCCAATGATAGTTCGTAGGTAGTCCTTGTTTTGTTGTCACCACAGATTTGATAAACAAGGTGGCCGAATTTTTATGGTCTATCAATACGATTGTTAAGCCATGTTTACAGTTAATAAGAGAAGATGAAGGTTCAGTTAACGAAACACAATAGATTAACAATGGAAGGAAAAAGTTGTTGATAAACCCTGCTGGTCCAGTTAGGTGGTACAGTAGCTGGTACTCCATCAGTTTCGTATGTAGTTTCAGTTTTGTCGGGTTAACACTTAGCCGTTTTTCAATTAGCGTATCCGCCACCTCTAATCTCCTGCCACCACGTAGGAATCTAGATGTGGTCGGCCCCCGCCGCTATCGCTGGCCGGGCAGCTTGCCACCGCTGCCCGTGGCCGTCTCGCCGCACCGCCTTGTTTGAACTTTGGCTGACGCCGCCTGGCCTTTTCTCGAAGGTCCATCGTCATTTCGGTGGCCCCTTTAATTAATGGCAAACCCGCATCCCCGCGCTAAGTTTCTTACTCGTGAGTGCTCGCTCCATCCTCAACGACTTCTCCATGGAGCTCCATGTCGGTCGCGTTGACCGCCCCGTCTCGAGAGGTGGATAACGTTTCAAGTGGGATGGGAACGCCACTTAACCCAGTGGGAATCCACCCCGCACATCCCAACGCTAATTCCCTCGCTGCGAGCGTTAACCAGTTAAGAGGGCACCACTGGATCCCGTGGCTAACGCTAATTGATCTCCCACTTGTCCCGTTAATCCCGGCGGGCAAAAGAAGGTGGGAAACAAACGTCCCATGTCTGTCCCATTTGCATCATTAGTGGTAGAGGGTGGAAGTGGTGGCCAAGGGAGATGGAGGGTTCATGGCGTCGCTTGGTTTGAAAAAATGGGAGGAAGCAGGAGACATAAAGGGGATAGGGTCCAGTGGCGGAGCCAGGATTTGAGTAAGACCCGGGCCAAAAATTCTGCTAAAAAAAACTAAAAAAAACTCTAGCAATGGCATAGGAATTTGGTATTATTGCAACAAAACTCTAGCATGGTTCGGTTTCGAGATAGATGGATAAAATATCTTAATCTTCAGTTCTTAAAAAATGTAATCGATGTCGATTTTTTAAAATGAATGCAATAAGTCATGAATGCAATTACAAATAAATAATTGCAATCAGTTCCATAGACAAATCGAGGGCAATCAGGAATTCAAGATAAATTACCTATAACCAGTTACCGAGGAGAAATTGATCGAAGGCACCAAACTAGAACTAGAAGCTCACTCGGTCGCTCCCCTGGTTCTGCTGCTTGACTGCTTCTGCAGGTAACATCGATGGGGAAATGGGCAGGGCCGCAGGGGGCAGCCTCGGCCCGGGGAAGGGGACTGGCCGGGGCACGGGCATGGCAAGCTGGCCTTCCGGCTTCGGCGGCAGGGGCGCCGGGACGGAGCTGGGTGGTGGACTGGCGGCGGCTCACGCCCTTCTCAGCCTCTGGGCTCCGTCGGGGTCACGCCTGGTGAACATGAGATGAACGAGCGAGGCAGATCCGCTGTTTTTGCTCGTCAGTGAGCGGCCAAGTTAGGCCAGTCCTGGGCTGCGCCTCGGGCCACATTTTTTTAATCCTACATGGTAACCATAATTTTATGCTGCACCTCGGGCCATAGCCCAGGTTGCCCGGGGCCCAGCTCGGCCCTGATAGGGTCTACATGCACTATCTAGGGGAAACCTATATGCCGCCCGTTAGCGGCGCGTATCGTTAGCGTCGCTAACGGGCACCCTCTGGCGGGCCGGCCCAGTTTGGCGCATCGGGCGCCTTCCATTCTTTCTTTCGTTTTTTTTTTCTTTTTCCGTTTTCTTTTATGTTTATGTTTTTTGTTTTCCCTTTTTTCTTTCCTGTTTTATTTCGTTTCTTTTCTGTTTTCGTTTTTTTCGTTTTCTTTTTTGTTCTCGTTTATTTTCCGTTTTATTTTTTTCTTTTTCTCTTTTTTGTTTATCGTTGTTTTTATAATTTTTAAATTTTAAAATGGTTCCAAATTTTAAAATTGTTAATTTTTTAAACAGTTCTATTTTGAAAAAGGTTCCAAATTTAAAAATGTTTCCAAATTTGAAAAATTATTTATTTTTTGAAAATGGTTCCAACTTTAAAAATTGTTCATTTTTGAAAATGGTTCCATTTTGATAATGGTTTCAAATTTAAAATTGGTTCCAAATTTGAAAATGGTTATGAATTTAAAATAGTTCCAAATTTAAAAATGGTTCCATTTTGAAAATGGTTCCAAATTTAAAAATAGTTCCATTTTTAAAATGGTTTCATTTTTAAAAATGGTTACGAATTTAAAATGGTTCCAAATTTGAAAATGGTTCCATTTTGATAATGGTTCCAAATTTAAAAATGGTGTCATTTTGAAAATGGTTCCAAATTTAAAAATGGATCCATTTTAAAAATGGTTCCCAATTTAAAAATGGTTGCGAATTTAAAATTGTTCCAAATTTAAAATGGTTACAAATTTGAAAATTGTTCATATTTCAAAATAATTCCATTTTGAAAATGGTTCCAAATTTAAAACTGGTTCCAAATTTAAAAGGTTCCCAATTTTAATTTTTTCATTTTATAAAACCGTTCCATTTTTGAGAATGGTTCCAAATTTAAAAATGGTTCTGAATTTAAATATGGTTCCGAATTTAAAATGGTTCCAAATTTAAAAATGGTTCCATTTTGAAAATGGTTCCAAATTTAAAAATGGTTTCGAATTTAAATGGTTCCAAATTAAAAATGGTTCCAAACTCAAAAATGTTTCCATTTTGAAAATGGTTCCAAATTTAAAAATGCTTCCAAATTTAAAATTGGTTCCATTAAAAAATGTTCCGACATTAAAATGGTTCCAAAATAAAAATGGTTCGAAATTTGAAAATGGTTTCGAATTTAAAATGGTTCCAAATTTAAAAAATGGTTCCAAATTTAAAATGGTTCTGAATTTAAAATGTTTCCAAATTTAAAAATAGTTCCTTTTTGAAAATGGTTCCAAATTAAAAAATGTTCCAAATTAAAAAATGGTTCCATTTTGAAAATGATTTCATTTTTAAAAATGGTTCCGAATTTAAATGGTTCCAAATAAAAAATGGTTCCAAATTTGAAAATGTTCCAAATTTAAAAATGGTTCCATTTTGAAAATGCTTTCAAATTTAAAAATGGTTCCAAATTTGAAAATGGTTCCACATTTAAAATGGTTTCAAATTAAAAAAATGGTTCCATTTTTGAAAATGGTTCCAAGTATAAAAATGGTTTCATTTTGAAAATGGTTTCAAATTAAAAAATGGTTGCGAATTTAAAATGGTTCCAAATTTTAAAAAAATGTACTGCAAATGGTTCATCAGATTTTTAGAATCTACAGGTTTGAGAGTACAGCAGATTTTCCAACCTTCTTAGGTTTATTGTTCATGGTTTCTATTTCAAATTTCATTTTGGATCAATCGTTTCATGCATATGTTTATTTAAATGTACTAGAGTACCACAAAAGCGCATGAAACTGTAGTACGACACGGTCAATAGAAGCAGTAGCACGCAACGCGAAACGCATGAAGCTGTAGCACGAAACAGTCCATAGAAGCAGTAGCACGTAACGAAACGCACGAAATAGTCGGGGAAACAGGTCCGGAACTGTTCAAACGAGCGCACGAAAAGAATGGGCCGGCCCACGAATCAAAGCACGCAGGCGTCGCGTCTCATAACCGCCGCTAACTAGCGTCAAGACCAAATCATCTAGATTAGGCCAAGTTTATGGCCGAAATTTAAAGCAAATCATCTAGAGAAATACCGACGCACTTGGAGACGATGATTTATCCCGAAGTTCACTTCCCAATGGAAGCTACGTCTCCGTTGGAGCGGTGCGGAGTCACAAAGTGATCCCCGAATAGCCGTCAAATGGCACACCGTAATCTCCTTCGTGCCTCTACCAATGTAGAGTGCCACGAACCACTATGGGACACTCGAGGGTGGTCACCGAACCCGTACAAGGATGAGGCACACTCCACAACTTAATTGGAGGCTCTCACCGAATTCCCGCGGCTCCCAAAGCCACAAGAAATACAAGGTTGGGGCGCGACTCCACAACTTAATTGGAGGCTCCCAACTATCCCGCGAGCCACCAAAACTCCGAGATCAACAAGGACCGTCTAGGGCACACCAAGTACCCAAGAGGACAAGCTCTAGGGCACCCCAAGTACCCAAGAGTAACAAGCTTCTCAACTTCGATTTCCACGTATCACCGTGGAGAACTCAAACCGATGCAACCGATGCAATGGGCAAGAACACAAGAAGTGCTCAAAATCCTTCACTCTCAAATCCCACCAAAGCAACTAATACTATTGGGGGGAGAAGAGAGGAAGAACAAAGAGGAACACCAAATTCTTCCAAGATCTAGATCAAAAGGCTTCCCCTCACTTTGAGGAGAGATTGATTGGTGGAATAATAGATCTAGATCTCCTCTCTCTTTTCCCTCTAATTGGAGGCAAGAATCATGGAGGGATAGAGAGATAGCAAAGCTCAACAAGGTCAACAATGGTGGCAAATTTCGAGCTCAAGAGTTGGGTCTCCTTGGAGAAGAAGACCCCCTTATATAGGTGGGTCAAAATCTACCCGTTGGCCAGAAAAACGTGTACGGCCGGTAGTACCGGGCTAAAAACCCCGGTACTACCAGCCCACACAAACAGACAAGGCCCGGTAGTACCGGGGGTGCTAGGGGCCGGTACTACCGCTTAGGAACACTAAAAACCAGTACCGAAACGCGCTTCGCCGGTAGTACCGGAGGTTATTTCCGGTACTACCGACCATGTAAACTGCAGAAAAATACCGACACGAAAACGAGCATAACTTGAGTATCCGAACTCCGTTTTCGATGTTCTTGGGCTCGTTGGAATCACCACAACGAGCACGACAAGATGATGCAGGAAAACATCATAGTCCAACAAGGGAGTATAAAACCAAATGTAGAAAGGTGAAACCTCTCTATAGAAGATGAACCGGGAGAAACTCCAAAACCGAAAACGCAACAAGTTTTTCATACGAAATCCGTTTTCGGTGAACTTGAGCTTGTTATGAAGGTCACAACAAGCTCCAAAACCTCATAAAGAGATAAGCCAAATAAGAACCAAGAAAGATGATGATGCTAAGTATGCACAGGTTTGAGCTCTCTCCAACTGATACGCTAAAGCTCAATCGAGAGCCCCTCTTGATAGTACTGTGTCTATCCAATAACCCGGTCTCCCGACTAACAACATGAGACCGGTAAAATAGAAACCCTATCAAGATCATACCTTTGCCTTGCGCATTCCACTTGACTAGATGATGACGATCTTGATCTTCTCAAGTGGACCACCTTTCTTGATTGCGCTTCGCTTGGTGAAGATCCACATATTTCTCCCCCATACTCCACTATGGGAGAGCCTCTCATCGGCACATCTTCACTTGACCATTATCTCCAAATGGGTGGCAAGCTTCAAACATATAATATCTTCGAGATACTTCTCTTGAACTTGCACAACTCAATCTTGATGACGATCACCACTTGACGTCATCCTTCATGGGCTATATGAAATCTTCATTTGATGCAAGCCCATGGAAAGATACCTAACCACACATAGAAATGCTACACACATATCATGGGTTAGTTCACAAAGCTATATGGACAATTGCTTACCATACCAAGAGATACATGATCCCACTTGGTACATCTTGTAGCTTTGTGTGTCGATCAATATCTTGATCAACCTTGTATCTTTTCTTCTCTTTTCAATAGATGATGACTTGAAGATAACCATGAATGATCACCTAATCCTTTTCTTCAAGACATACTTGCAATATGCTCAACTCGCATATGACCAATCATCGGATAACTACTCGAATAACAACTTGGTCATCACATACTCTTGTTCTTGATCATATCAAATATATCCATACAACTCGATGATCTTGATGCCAAATACTCCATTATATCAATATCTTTATGGCATCAACCTTGAATCCAACATATGGAGTTCAAGCATTTGCCTATGGACAAACACTACAAGAATAACTCAATGCAACCATTAGTCCATAGGGATTGTCATTAATTACCAAAACCACACATGGGGGCGCCATGCCCTTTCAATCTCCCCCATTTTGGTAATTGATGACAATCTCTTTTACAAGGGTTTATATAATGAATTAAGCAACCATGCAAATCAACAAGCATGGATGCATGAGCATGAAAGGTAAATGCTTATGACCAAAACAAAAGCATAAAACCAAATTCCCTTAAACCCTATAAAACTTCTCCCCCATTGGCATCCATTTCCAAAATGGGCGAAAAATCTTAGAAGGTCAATATAGTATGAGCTCCCCCATATGTGTGCATTTCTCATAATATGAGTGGAATCAAATACACATATATCCAATGACGAATAGTTGGAGATAGCACAAACTATATTGATGATCCAAAGATTGCAAAAGAATGATATGGAAAACTTTTTACAATTCTTCAAATAAAAATTAAGCAATCACAAAGATCCAACTAACCAAATAAACACAAGATATTATGATTTGAGCAAAAGAGTATTTTAAAGAAAATAGAGGAGCTGCCCAATATTTGTACACAATTTAGAATTATTGTATTTGAATACAAGATGTACAAAAATGGAATCCTCACTCCTTCGGTATCCTCTAAACACAAAATCAAATGGATTCACAACCTCAATAAGATGCAAAAAAAAAACAAAGCTTGTGTCATATCCCATGGTGAAGATTATTGGCTTGTAAAGACAAGCAAGTGGTCAAGGATATTCACCAAGATGAGAGCACCAAGATGTGATAAAATAGGATATGCTCTCATAACCCAAATTCTTTTCGGAGTCACACCAAAGAATTAAAAAGAGAATAAAAGAGGTGACACCGAAGAATTAGAATATCTAGTAAAGATGTAATTTCTCTCATGTATATAGGTTTCTAAGTGTACAACAATGAAGATATATATCCACAAGGAAACATGTACACATAAAATTAGTTACTAAAGAAAAGAACAAGATATCCAAAATAAAGTCATATATTATACACATATGATAGTTGTGTAGGATCATAGCCCATAGCTCAATGATTTCATATTGTGTAATAATGAACTTCAAATTCAACCTCAACACAAGCATCACAAATATCACTAAGGGAAAAAGAGATAGTTGGGATGCATTGAGGAAAGCAACAAGTATCATAAGAGCCGAATAGAATTTGCAATAGCTATAACAAAGGCAAATAAATACTTTTCATGCCATGATGAAACCTACACAAGGTTCAATGCTATAAAAGTATGCATGAGGTGGATACTTGTTACCGAGATGGCATGGGGTTGATGTAGTAGATAAGAATTTATCAACCATCCTAGATTGGCTCCAATAAGCATGTGGTGAAGACACTTTCATTGTAAATGAGACAAGCATCCAATGCATCTCCATGTACCTAAAACACATTCAAGTAAAATTGTTCCCAAACTAATTGGGTCCAAGTAGTTAGTCAAACTACAATACATAGAAGGAACTCCACATCAATATGTGCATATAGATATGAATTGAATTTCATGCACATCTTAGCCGATTTAGGATTCCGTGGAGTTTCCCCTATATATTGGCACAAAGAAGGAAAGCATGCCATAAAATAAACATGTAGTAGATATGCATGCCTATGACCTTCAATAACCAAAGGGAGATACAATTTGGACAAATATTAAGAGATCAAAGAGGGTCCAAATTATATCAAGGATCCAAATCAAAAATTGATTTAGAGAAGCCAATTGAAACTAAAAGCAAATCAACACATAATTGATAAGATACCAATTGGATAAAGATATCAAAATTTCCAAAAGAGATACCAAAAGAGAGAGATGTTTAATCAACGAATGATATAACCCACTCCCAAAGAGAGATGCCAATTGGGACAAACTCTCAAAAAGAAAGAGCGGGGTTCCAACAAATAAACCACACCCTCTACACTTTTCATGATGGTACAAAGTACCAAGCTAAAAAAAAAAAGTTTGTCTTCCATGAGACATGTCATCGGGATCAAAGACCAATGGAAAGGATCAAAATACAAATAGAATATAAATAGTGTTTAAAAAGATACATGATAGCTCTCCAACAAAAGTGCATTATTTTATGATCTTGTATTTGAATACACAATGCACACACATGGAATCATCGCTCTCAAATATCTATTCAAACACTAGTCATATATCAAGAAAAAGCAATAAGATCCAATACTAATGAAAATACAAGTTGTACTCAATAGGATAGCTCACCCAAGAATAGTGCATTATCTATAAGTAGCCTTTGAATGCAAGGTGCACAATGATGGATCAATGCCTCTCCTACACCAAATAAAACACTAGGAAAGTTTGAGTAAAGCAAAATGATCCACAAGAGGTAAGGGAGACAAAAGAGTTAAATCACATTAATTTTGGCAAGAAATAAGGCAATAAAATCAAGAGCCAACATGAAGACGATCTACAAATTTCACCACAATTATGAGCATCAGTTGCCATGGAAAAGGAGTATATGTAGAAATTTCTTAGTGGTGTATTGGTTGATTTTCAAGATCATCTTCGCAACCAATAAGCACATGGTGAAGGATAAGATTTAAGCGCGATGCTTATGTAGATAAATGTTCTTGATAGCTTCAAATATTCACGCGATAATGCAAAGCAACTACAAAGAGTGCTTTGAAGCAATCGGTTTTCCAAAGAGATATATGAGAACATATTAGAGGAAAACCTTACCAAGAACATTCATCACAAACAAGATCCAAAGTGTGAGTAAGCAAAAACATTTAAGCAAATGGAACTTGTTTGAGAAACATGCCACAAAGGAATAAGATAATTAACAATATCAATTCTAGGTGCAATACCTCACATGTTCACATTGTCTAGGTTTGTAATATGCACATAGCTTATTACTCCCCCATAATGTGATAATCCATTCATTCTCCACAAGAGGCAAGTAAAACCCAACTAGAGATGATTAATGAACATTATAGAATTTGAATTTCTCATGAGAAGGACATACCATATAGAGACTAGATAAAAATTGATATATCAACACTAAGTGGTAGTACTCATGTATATACATTTTTAGGATTGTGAAGTGCGCAAGCATATCACTCCCCCAAAATGGGATAGTCCATTAATCTCTCAAAAAGAGCCAATTAAGATATAAGCAAGTTGATACAAAAGGCTCAACACAAACTCACACATACATGGTGTGCAAACCAACATACACATACTTGATTGCTCAAGATAAGTAAGTAGAGAGCACAAACATATACAAACACTAGCAAGGTACAAAACCAAACACATGCAAGGGTGCAAGCAACTTTCAATGTATATATGATTTAAATACAAGTTACCGCAAGGAGAAACATTGCATATGTTATAGAACAATATAATCCAAATGACTTGGCTTGAGAGAATATAATTGATGAAGATCCCTTAATTCTTCATGATGTAGCCAAATCTCCAATGCCCTCCACAACACCTATTGATCAAGTTTTAGCTTGTTGGTCCCCAACCAAGTTGGATCCTAAGAGGTTAGTCACAATAGCTTGGCAACCCAAATGTTTCTTTTCTTGACACCACTTTGAGTACCAACATATTTGGCAAACACATTGCCAACCTTATCCTTCATAAGAGAGTAAGCATTATCAATTATGATAGGGTTGGATAAGGTGCCACTAGTGCATGAAGAAGCAAAGTGACCCTTCTCACGACATAAGTAGCAACATTTGCTTCCTCCTTTCTTCTTTGTTGAAATCTCAACTTGAGAAGGAATAACTTGATTCTTCTTGGGAAGAGGCCGTTCTTCAACTTGGGGAACTTTAGTTTGAACTTGATGCATCTTCCCTTGTTGCTTCTCACTAAGAGACATCTTCTTCAAAGAGTAAGATCTAACATGGTGCCCTTCAACTTTGCACTTGAAGCAAACAATCTTGGCCAAATTCTTGACTTGTTCATGGCCCTTCTTTTTCTTGTTATACTTGGACTTGTTCTTGTTATTGGAGTTGAATCCAAGTCCACTCTTGTCATTGGGGCGTCTTTGCTCACTCAACATGTTGTCTAGTGTGGACTTCCCCCCATGACGCTTTTCCAAGTCTTTCTTCAAAGAAGTGACTTGGGCCTTGAGCTCTTTTAATTCCTCTACATGGTTAGTATCGACAAAAACACTAGAGGAAGTTGAAGATTCATTGTTAGGGCAACAAGGCATGGAAAGTAATTCATCACAAGATGTAGTAATATTATGAGTGGATGAATTACTAGGACTAGCACATAGCAATAAAGCATTTGAGTAGAGGTTGTGCCATTGTCCACATGAGGCTCACAAGATGTTACCTTTGTAATAATAGCCTCATGAGCTAACTTTAGCTTATCATAGGAGACTAGAAGGTCCTCATGAGAGCTCGAGAGCTTCTCATGGCTTTCTTCCAAATTCCCATATTTGCTAGATAGCAACTCAAGTTGAGCCCTTAGCTCAACATTCTCCGTCAATATGGATGCTTCACAAGAGATAGAGTTAGTAGCACAAGCATCATTATTAATGGCAATAGGAAAAGGTAACTTAGCAAGCTCTTTTGAGTGAGAAGCTTTAAGTTGCGCATGAGACTCGGTGAGTTTGATGAGCTCACCCTTAACGACCCTAGAGCCATTTTCTAGGTGCTCAAAATTCTCAAGGAGTTTGGCATGTGCATCTATAAGCTTTCCATTTGTTACTTTGAAGTCATTAGCCACTTTAAGAGAACTATCATAGGATCCCTTTACTCTAGAAAGTTCGAGAGCATAAGTTTCCTCAAGAGACTCCTTGGTGGTTTGTTCTTCTTCAAGAGCTTCCTTGAGATCGGCGATCTCTTCCGCTATTATATTCGCGGCTTTGCATTTTCTCAATTGTGTCTTCATGCTCATAAATAAGTTTATTGCTCTCAATAGCAATAGTCAAGATTTCTATGAATTGAGCATGAGCATCTTTATTCTTAGCAATAGCATGAAGAACCATTTTACCCTTCTCAATAAGGGAAGCATCATTATCATCTTCTTCATTATCAACATCATTCTCATTTTGAGATATATTGGGAGTCAAGGTAGAAATTACCATTGATCCGCTTGCCATAAGGCAAAAGTGTGAAGTGGTTGGTGATGATGAAGCAAAACTTGAAGCACCATTCAAGTCCATGTCTTGTTCCATGGAGTGTTCGGTTTCCTCTACATTGTTAGCCAAACAAATACTAAAGGAAATAGAAGTATTATCAAGGGAACAAGACATAGAGAGCATATCATCACGAGGATTAGTCAAGCAATTTGTACATGATATGCAAGGACTATCAACACAAGCATGTAGATCATTTTTGGTTCTAGATGCGTTTAAGTCCAAAGATAAATCATCGCAATAAGATAGAGGTGAAGTATCATCAACAATAAGCTTACTATCATTATTGTAATATCTATCACTACTCACCATTGCATTACTTTGTGGCTTGCCACATGTAGGTGTCGGGGGAGTATCCCCGGGTAGGGTCAAGGCTTGGCATAAGGTGGAGTTCGAAGTTGTGCCGAGGTACGGAAAGGGCCGACCTGTTTGGGCCTGGGAATGTCCGAGCTTCATCTTGACCTGGAGAATACAGGCCGACCTATCTTGGCCCAGAGGGGTCCGAGTATACTGTTGGCCAGGGCCGAGGTTCACTGTCCGAGCTATGTTCAGCCGACCTAACTACCTCAGTGCAGTGGTTTGTGTTGTGAGAGCAGGAGAAGCTGTGGGGAGGAAGTAAGATCCGACCTGGTAAAAGATATTAAGCGCAAGACCCGAGGTACGGAGCCGTCACATCCGTGCCGAGCTAACCGAGGTGATGGCTGTAGGTCGGGCAGGAGTCAATGCTCCTGTCACTTCCAGCCGGGTACAAGAGCGCCTGACACGGGAGCGTCTGTCAAGGAGCCTGGCAGAGGCGTGCCCGGGTTCGGCGGGCCTGCACGTCTCTGACCGCTGACCACGCGGGATCTGGGAAAAGGCTACGAGGTAGCTCTGCCAGGCCACGTCCTGTCTCGGTCAGAGGGGACATGCTAGTTCTGCCGTTAGGCTACAGGAGATGGGCAAGCCACGTCTTGTCCCTGACCGAGGTACGGTGGTACGGTGGTGACCGTTGCAGAGGCATGGCAACAGTGTTCGCGAGGGGCACAATGGTAACCCGGCTGGCCTATATAGTGGGCTTCACCCCCTCCTGCTAGAGAGATCCCCCCCCCGCGCTGGAACTAGTTGATCAAGAGAGAAAGAAAGAGAGAGAGGAAGCTCGGAACACCCCGGAAACACCTCGGATTCAGCTCGGAGTGCCTTCTTCCTCCCGTCTAGCTCCATCTTTTACCTCAAGTTCTCACCATTGTAGCATCATACAGCTCGAGGAGCAGCTTGTACTTGTCACTTTGAGCTATACACTGAGTAGGATAGTGCTGCAGTAGGGGTGTTACCTCCACAAGAGGGCCCCGAAGCAGGGTACATCGTGGTGTGCTTTGTGTTCTTGCTTTCTTGGTTCTTCGTTCGTGTTCTTGCGTGTGCACTTCTTGAGTGCATAAACCCTCCCCGGATTCCCCCAACGACCATTCGGCCCCATCTTAGCCATACCTATGGCATCTGCCGTGATCCCACCACGACAGTTGGCGCCCACCGTGGGGCAGATTGAGGCGTTGGAGGGAGTTTTCATCCGGACGGGCTCAGGCGAGCGTGTTCTTTCCGGGCTTGTCGCCAAGATCGGAGAGTTCACCTTCATCAGCGACAACGCGGGGTGTTTCGCCGGCAAGCCCTTCCCCGAGCACGGCTTCACCATGATGCTCGGCAGCTTCGTCACATACGTTGCTGTCGAGGTTGTTCGCGGGTACCCGGAGCAGGTGCTCGTGGACGACGAAACTCCTCTCCTCGCGGCTTTAGGTCGGCGTATCACTCGCCCCGAGAGCTGCGTGGAGGTGATGATGACAGGTCCGGTTGACGCCGCTGGCAAAGTAGATGCCAGCCAATCCAAGGCGGCCGAGGTTGCTAAGGTGAGATCTGCAAAGCCCAGGCTAGAGAAAGAACTGCCTGGCACCCCAGAGCTGCAGGGCCGAGGTGCGACCCTGGTAGAGATAGTGGATACACTGGCAGACCCAGTAAATCCAGGAGTGGATATAGTGGTGACTGTGGCCGACCTAGAGGCAAAGCGTGTCCTGTTGCAGAAGGAGGCTGTAGCAATGATAACAGCTAGAGATGAGTTCAATAGAGATCTGCGTGAGTACAATGCGGCAAATGGCTTCACCCCGGTAGCAGTTGATACACATAGGGGAGCCGAGGTGCGGCAGAGAGGCAAGGGGCTCAATGATGAGATAAACAGGGAGGCTCGACCTACCACCTCGGCTAGGAGTGAGAGTCGCGTGTCGACTGGAAGGCCGGTGTATAGTTCCCCTGCTAAGAACCTCAGAGCTGCCGAGGCAGGCAGGGCCGAGCTATCCGGGTTAACTGGAGATGCATGGCGTGCGCAGCAGAAGCGAGTCAATGAGTTAGTATATGTGGCTAACCAGCAGAATGAGGCTCTCCGCAGAGCATATGCCGGGGCTGGTGATTCAGAGATGGTTTATTCAGCTAGGCCAGTTAGTCAGGTGTCCAAGGGGCAAGCCTCGTCTCCACTCGTCGGAGGAGCCGATCGAGCCCGGAGTGTCACCTCGGGTCAGAACAAGCAGCTGCAGATGTATGATCCAGTCTTAGCAGCAAAGCAGAAGGTGGGCCAGGGCAATGCTAGCCGAGCTAAGGGAAACCCCGGCCCAGGCAATGCAAGCCGAGCTAAGGGTAACTCCGGTCAGGGAAATCAGAATGGCGGGCAAGCAGCATCGGCTGGCCGAGGTAAACCACCTCCGCCCCCGAGGTATCAGCAACAACCCGGCAGCAGGGGCAATATCAGCGAGAGCCGGAGTATGTTCAGCAACCTCAGAACGTCGGTCAAGGCGATGACCGATATGATGATGGAGACTCGGCCATGGCGCGAGCTGGATACCACAGAGTGGATGGGGCGTTGGGACCTCGGATAGGAGGTCGGATGTTAGCTCCAGGCGATGTCCGTAACAAGCTGGATAGAATCTACTTGTCTGAGCAACTGGAGGAGGAAGGCCCTCCTGGTCCGGCGTGTTTTGGACCTCGGATCATGAAGGAACCACCACCACCAGTATCTCAGTTCCAGTTAGGTCGGAACACCAAGCCATACAATGGGAGCACCAAGCCACAAGATTGGCTGACAGATTATGTATCCTCGGTGCACATTGCGGGGGGCAATCGCCGATGGGCGGTCCGGTATCTCCCGCACATGTTGGAAGGTCCAGCTCGGATCTGGCTGAATAATTTGCCGGAGTATAGTATCAACTCCTGGATAGACTTGGAGCTGGCGTTTAACAGCAACTTTGCTAGTACATACAAGAGGCCAAACCGACCTCAGCTCCTGGCGGCATGTAAGCAAGATGATCATGAAACTGACCGAGAATTCTTAACTCGGTGGAGCAATGTTCGGAATTCCTGTGAAGGAGTGGTAGAGGCACAGGCCATTTCCTGGTTTGCAGATGGTTGTCGACATGGCAGCATGCTGTGGCAGAGGCTCCAGAGAGATATGCCGAGATCCCTAGCAGAAACAATCCGGGTTGCAGATTCTTATGCCTGGGTGATCCGATGCAGCCAGCAGCAGAGGCAGGAGCACGTAACAGAAGGAGGGAGCCAATAAACAACCGGCTCGGACCAAGGTGTAATGACCGCAGGAGTTCGGACAGAAGAGGAGGGAGCCGGACTATCCATACACCTCGAACCAAGTTGCAGCGGTGAACCCGGATCAGCCCGGAGCTGGAGGTGTCCAGAGGCCAAAAATCAATGGTCCGGCATTTAGTCCGAACCCGGAGCCACCCATGACCTATGAATCAATGATAGATGGTCCGTGCTGTTACCATACGACCGACCCGCGCAAGCCAGCCAACCATTCAACCCGGCAGTGCAGCTGGAACCGCAGAATCAGAGAAGAAGGGGCAAGGCCGGAGGAATCAGAGCAGGACCACCACCTCAGAGATTTCAGCCGAGGTCCCACCCAATCTGTCCGGAGCAAATGTTACCCCGATAACCACTGCACCTCTTCCGAGGCCTGCAGCAGCAAGACCCGTGAATGTTGTGAATGTCCGAGGTAATAACACAACAATGGTGCCGGACCAAGTCAGCAGTATGAATACCCCGGAAATGACTATAGAGAGGTCATGCGAGCTATGTGGTCTTTGTGACCGAGCCAACTGACAAGAAGAGCGTGCAGAGGCGTGCCATGGAGGTGAATGCAGTAATGCCGGTGGTGCCGACCTATATGAACTGGTCTGAGCAGGAGATCACTTGGAGCAGAAAGGACACACCTCGGATCATGCCGAGCCCTGGAAAGTATGCCCTGGTGGTAGATCCAACGTTGTGTGGGCCTACCAACAATGTGAGGTTCACCCGAGTTCTGGTGGACAATGGCAGTGCCATCAACATCATGTACCGAGACACAATGGTGAAATTGGGCATATCGCCTAATCAGTTGATGCCAAGCAGTTGTACTTTTCATGGGATTGTGCCTGGCGTTTCCTGTGCACCCATGGGCAAGATATGGGTGGATGTAGCATTTGGAACCAAGGACAATTGCCGAGTTGAGAGTATCGAGTTCGAGGTGGTGGACTTGGAGAGTGCATACCATGCATTGCTTGGAAGGCCAGCTCTGGCCAAGTTTATGATTTCCACCCATGTTGCATACCTGAAGATGAAAATGCCAGGGCCTAATGGGATCATATCCATCTCGGGTGACTACAAGCGAGCCATTCAGTGTGCCTCGGCGGGGTCTAATCTGGCCGAGTCTTTGGTGATCGCAGCTGAGAAAAAGAAGCTGCATCAAGTGGTGGCAATGGCGCAGTCAACACAGCTCGGCCTGTCCGGACTGATGAGCCCGGACTCAACTGCGGCGTTCGAGGTGCCCAAGGAGACCAAGAAGATCCCCATTGACCCGGAGCACCCAGAGCATATGGCCATCATTGGGACCGGGCTGGGCGAGAAATAGGAAGGCGAGCTCTGTCACTTCCTCCGTGAGAATCGGGATATCTTTGCATGGTCGCTAAGGACCTGCCTGGTGTTCCGAGGGAGTTGGCAGAGCACTCTTTATTTGTTAGGCCAGAGGTGAAACCGGTGAGGCAACCGACCCGTCGTCTCTCAGACGACCGAGACAAGTGGTGCTGGACGAGCTGGCTAAGTTGCTTGCAGCCGGGTTCATTATGGAGGTGCTGCATCCGGACTGGATATCCAATCCGGTCTTGGTGGAAAAGAAGAAAGACGAGCCAGCCGTGGTCAAGGTGTGGCGCATGTGCATTGACTTCACTAACCTCAACAAGGCGTGCCCAAAGATCCATTTCCATTACCTCGGATTGATCAAGTGATCGATTCCACTGCTGGTTGTGAACTGTTGTCTTTTATTGATGCGTACTCTGGTTTTCACCAGATACCATTGAACCCAAAGGATCAAATAAAGACTGCTTTTATTACCCCGTATGGGGCGTATTGCTATCGTGTCATGTGTTTTGGTCTGAGAAATGCCGGGGCAACTTATCAGAGGTGTATGCAGAAATGCCTGCACTCTCAGATGGGCAAAAATGTGCAAGTGTATGTCGATGATATTGTCATCAAAACTAAGGAGAAACGTACTCTCCTCGAGGATCTCGAGGAGACATTTGTGAATTTGAGAAAGTATCGGTTGAAGCTTAACCCGGACAAGTGCACCTTTGGTGTCCCGGCTGGAAAGTTGCTCGGATTCCTGGTGTCTAGCCGAGGTATCGAGGTTAACCCGGCCAAATCCGAGCTATTGAGAGCATGAAGTTACCGAAGTGTTTGAAAGATGTGCAGAAGTTCACAGGGTGCCTAGCCTCGTTGAGCCGATTTGTAGCTCGGCTAGGAGAAAAAGCCTTGCCTTTGTACCAGCTCATGAAGAAAAGTACCGGGTTTACATGGACCCCGCAGGCCGACGTGGCGTTCGGTGAGCTGAAAAAGATGTTGTCCACTGCCCCGGTGTTGGCGTCACCATTGCACAATGAGCCGATGTTACTTTACATTGCGGCCACAAACCGAGTTGTAAGTGTGGCAGTGGTGGTGGAGCGCGAAGAAGGTGGCAGGTCGGTGCAGAGACCGGTGTATTACTTGAGCGAGGTGATCTCTACCTCGAAGCAGAACTATCCTCACTACCAGAAGATGACGTATGGTGTCTACCTGGCGGTCAAGAAGTTGAAGCATTATTTCCAGGAGCATCCCATGACGGTGGTGTGCGAAGCTCCAATCTCGGAGATCATCGGGTGCAAAGATGCAACTGGCCGAGTTGCCAAATGGGCGATTGAGGTGTCTCCATATGCACCACATTATGAGAGAAGAGACGCAATTAAATCCCAGGCGTTGCCGGACTTCTTTTGTGATTGGGCCGAGATGCAGTATGAGCCACCCAGGCCGGACTATAATTATTGGAAAATGCATTTTGATGGGTCCAAGACAAAGATCGGGCTGGGGGCTGGAATAGTCCTCACCTCGCCAAAGCGAGATCAGCTGAAGTACGTGCTGCAGATTCATTTCTCAGCATCAAACAATGTGGCGGAGTATGAGGCCTTAATCCATGGCCTCAAGGTGGCAAAGGAGATCGGTATCCGGCGTGTAGAGTGCTTCGGCGATTCCGACCTGGTGGTGCAACAATCTTCTGGAACTTGGGATGCTCTGGATGCCAACATGGCGTTATATCGGTTCCATGTGCAAAAGATATCCGGGTTCTTTGAAGGGTGTGAGTACAGGCATATACCTCGGGCAGAAAATGATGCTGCCGACGTGTTGTCAAAGCTCGGTTCATCGAAAGAGGCAGTACCACCAGGGGTAGCCCTGAATCACTTGAGAACTCCTTCAATCAAACCTTCTCCTGAATCCGAATCTATTTTCATCCCGGCGGAGCAAGAGCCCGGACCTGTTCCAATGGAGGTAGACGTCGGGTGCGTTTGGTCGGACCCGGGGACTGCGTGGCAGAGCTCGGGGACTGCGCACCGAACCTCGGGGACTGCTCATCAACTCGGGGACTGGTCGCAGGATGGTGGAGGAAATAATGGAGGAGATTATGGTGGCCGAGCCAATGGAGGTGGACGAGGAACTTTTTCCTTTGCACCCGTGCCGGAGTGGGCGGAGCAAATCATGAAGTTCATAACGGAGGGAAGCATGCCAAGTGACACGACCGAGGCTAGGAGAATTCAAAGGAGGGCCAAGGCGTACACCATCATCAACAAGGAGCTCTATAAAAGAAGCGTAACCGAGGTGTTGCAACGGTGTGTCGAGCCAGCTGAAGGCAAGGAGATGCTTTTGGAGATCCACCAAGGAGAGTGTGGTCATCATTGCAGCACAAGAGCTCTGGTGGCCAAGGTGTTCAGGCATGGGTTCTATTGGCCCACTGCTCTTGCTGATGCAGAGGCCATAGTCCGGAGATGTGAAGGATGCCAAAGGTTTGCCAAGCAAACGCATATGCCAGCCTCGGCGCTCAAAACAATTCCTATCACTTGGCCGTTTGCGGTATGGTGTTTGGATATGGTGGGAGAGTTCAAACCAGCCCGAGGTAACATGACGCACATATTGGTGATGGTGGACAAGTTCACCAAGTGGATCGAGGTGAAACCAATCCGGAAGTTGGATGGTCATTCAGCAGTGACTTTCTTGAAGGAGATTATTCTGCGATATGGCTACCCCCATAGCATTATCTCGGACAACGGCACAAACTTTGCTGTTGGAGAGTTCGCTCGGTTTTGCATGAACAAGGGAATCCGGCTGGACATAGCCTCGGTGGCACACCCGGAGTCTAATGGACAAGTGGAAAGATCAAATGCTCTAGTGTTGGCCGGCATCAAGGCTCGGCTCATTGAACCACTGCTGAAAACGCCGGGGTGTTGGATAGATGAGATACCAGCAGTACTGTGGGGTCTAAGGACCACGCCAAATCGATCAACTGGCTATACGCCATTTTTTATGGTCTATGGGGCAGAAGCTATGCTACCCACTGACATCGAGTATGATGCGCCCAGAGTGGCAATGTACACTGAGCCGAGGCAAAAGAGGCTCGGGAGGATGCAGTAGATCTGCTTGAGGAAGCAAGAGAGTTGGCCTCATCTCGGTCAGCAATATACCAACAAGGTCTCCGACGTTATCATAGCCGGAGTATCAACCCTCGTGTGTTTCACGAGGGAGATTTGGTGCTGAGGTTGGTGCAGCGCAAGAAAGGCCGGCACAAGTTGTCACCTCCATGGGAGGGACCGTTCATTGTGACCCGAGCTCTGCTCAATGATTCCTACTATCTAATAGATGCGCAGGAACCAAGGGAAGATGGGCTGGACAACCCCGGATCAGAGGTCAGGCGACCATGGAACGTAGCTCTACTCCGACCTTTCTACTCATGAAAGGCGCAATGTATGTACCTCGGTTAATCCTTAATAAAATGTCGGCACTCCGAGGTTGAAGCTCGGGGACTGCCTCGCTCTTGTGCTTGTGTTTTATTTCTGTTTGTCAGTTTCGTTCATATGCCGAACTATTTTGAACCTCGTCTCAAACTTCAAGTAATGTATGCTGTGTAACTAATCTTGTGACTCGACTGGCATCTGCCTAAATGGTAGTCAAGAGCAAAGATGAAAAAACGTGGGAGACATGAAAATGAACTCGGGGACTCGGTCCAAAAATATAGTTCGGCATGTGTCGTTTACTAACCCCTGTCTTTACCTTTCGTTTATGTCGGATGGTTTTGAAACACACTTCGAGATTTGCTAAGTACTGTATGCTATAAACAACAATCTTGTGACTCGACTGTCGAACGCCTAAATGGTAGACAAGAGCAAAGAATGCCAGATATAGTAAACACGAAAGTGAACTCGGGGACTCGTTCCAAAAGGGTTCGGCATAAGTTCTTAGAAAAGCTTGGTTCGGATAGCAAGTTAAAAGTAATGGTAGCAAAGCAAACTACTTAAGGTCTGTTACATCTGCACCCGGCATACCGGGGATTTAATGTTTTGCTTAAGATAAATTCAGGCCTCGGAACCAGAGACCTCGGTCGCAGAAGTGGTGGCAGTGGGAGCCTCGGGCGCAGCAACCTCGGTCGCGGAAGCAACCTCGGTTGTGGGAGTTGTTGCCGGGGTGTCCGTCACGTCGGAGGAAATCACCTCGGTGGCTACAGCTTTGCCGGACTTGCCCTTGGAGTTCGGAGGTTCGTCGAAGCTGAAGTCATCATCAGAGCCTTCAGCCACCTCGGTTGTTTTGCCGCCTTGCCCTTGGAGCTCTCTGGCTCTTCAAAGTCAATGTCCTCGCCTTCAGAACTTTCTTCACCAGACGCTGCTTCCTCGTCCGAGCTCTCTTCGTCCTCAGAGTAGAGGCGCCCGTCATCAAAGGTCCGGGTGTTTGCGTAACTAGCAAAGCGGTCGGCTGCTGCTTGGCGTTTCGCAATGCCATCCGGGTGGAGTTCCAAGGAGAGCCCCGCGCAGGGAGGTAACAGTGTGGATCTCAACATCTCATACCAGGACAGCACGAACACCAGGCCTTGTCCGCTCCAGCCCGAGCTGACGAGCATCTCCACTCCCGAAGTCTAGCCTCGGCTCCTTTCAGCTTCGTGGCGAGCTCGTCGATGCAAGTGGGAGTCTTGACCTTGGGCCAGAGGGCACGGTGGACCTCGATGGCAGCATCAACAAGTTTAGTTCCAATGGCTCGGAGCGGCCTGATCCGAGCATTAAGGGCGACAAGGTGGTCCTGGATGTCCCAGCTGTCGCTGAGAGTTTCTGTCTCAGCCCTCTTTGCCCGAGCTGCTTGAACTTCGCGGATAGCCTTGTCCTTGGAGTGCTCGAAGTTTCTGAAGAGGACAAAAAGGCTGTCGCTGAAATAAGGCATACGGTGGCACGGGATGTAGGTCGGCAGAAAATAAGGAAAAGGTGAGAAGGAACTTACTGTCCATTTGATGATTAATCCGAGCGAGCTCGGACAACCAGCTTTTCGAGATAGCTCGGAGGGCGGTAAGTTCGGCTTCGGCCGAGGTGGCACGGCTCTCCAGGGTCTTGGCAAGATTTTGCTGCTGTTCGGCGGCCTGGTCCTTAACCTTCATAGCGTCCTCCGCAGCAGTCTTGGCTTCATTAGCCCGGTTCAGCTCTTGTTGCAGCCGAGCTATTTCATCCTCGGCTGTCTTCAACTTGGAGGCGTAATCCTTGTCGCTCTGCTCCTTAGCGGATAGAAGAGTCCGGTGAGACTTCTTCAGCCTGTTGTGATCCAGCAGGAGGTTCTTGAAGACCTTTGTCCGAGCATTGTTGCATTCCTGAAAAAAGAGAGAGATCAGTTCGGATAAATCCGAGGTATTTCTAGCACCCGAGGCCCAATTGAGTCCCGGGGACTTGGCATTGGCCTCGGGGACTCAGCATGGGAGAAATGACAAGTTTTTGAGATTCAAGCCGAGCAATTTTAACTCGGTGGAGTGTCAATTGCTCAACCCGAATCTCGGGGACTGGGAATAGTGTATGTTTGTCATTTGATTTCAAAGGAAGAAAGAGAGCTGTGTAAAGAAACTTACCGAGGCCTTCTTGCTGCAATCAAGGACTGCAGTCTGCATGTTATAGATAGATTGGAGCACGGCGCTGGGTCCAACTTGATGCTCAGAGCTCGGGTTGGAGGAGACCTCGACAGTGTCAGCCGAGTTCCAGTCCATGTCATAGTGCTTCTCCGAGCCTAGGCTGTTCCCGCTCTTGGTCCGGAGTTGCCCGACCTCCCAGCTGCTGATGTCCGGCTGGGTAGTAGCAGCGAATAAAGCTCGGGAGGTGGCGACCTGAGAGCTCGAGGGCGCGGCCTTGGTCAAGGTGGACCTCGGCGCAGAAGCGGGAACATGCGGCACCAGTTGGGTGCTCGCAGTCAAGGGGCCTGATGACGGTGGCGGCATCGGAGTTTGCTGTGGCTGTTTGGGGGGCTCAACGTTTTGAGCTGAATCTTTCTGCTGCTGCTGGAGCTTTTGCTTCTGCAGTTGTTGTTGTTGTTTCTTCTTTTGCTGCTGTTGCTGCTGGTTGCGCGCAGCTTGAGACTTGGGGGACAGCCGAGGCTCCTGCACGCTTTAACCGGAGTCTTGGCGCGATCTGTTCCGCATCCTTCTGAGGAGGTGGAGGAGTCTGATCTCGGCGGGGAGCAGAGTGCCCCAGGCCGGAGTCAGAGCTCGGCGGTGGAAGTTCGGCGGAGGAGACGCGCGCCGGGGAGGAGATGGTCTTCTCCGGGCTGGTGAGGTCAATGGACGGTCCTGGAGGAGAGGCTCTGGCGGGGCTGCCGAGGTTAACCTCGACCTCGGTTGTCTGGGCTTCAACCACTGGAGGCAGTGGTGAGTGTATCGAGCTATGGCTCTGTTTGACCTGCCGAGCCGGGCTAGACGAAAGAGAAAGATTAAGTTAGAGTGTAAAAAGCTTAACCTTGGAGCAGCGTGAGAAGTAAGGAGGAGCAAAGGTCACTTACGCATCTTCCTCCACGGGACCTCGTTTCTTGCGCCGCGCCGAGGTCTTCTTGGCACGCTTGGCTTTGGGCGCTGCAGTCTCCGAGGTCTTGGAAGCCTCGGCATCCGAGGTACCAGGTCCTGGGCGCTTCCGGGAAGCTGCAGACGCTGGATGAAAGTTCTTATATGTTGGAGGAGCATATGAAATGGGAATAACGTTGACAGGTTCCAGAATTTGGCAATCGTCATCGTCATCATCGTCGTCAGACCAGTCTCTGATGGAACTGGGAACTTGTTTCTTACCCGGGTTGGAGGAGCCAGTCTTTGGGGCGGACCTCGGAACGGCCTTAGGGATCGGAAGGTGATCCTCGTTGTCCGGGTCTTCAGTCTCTGAACCTTCCAGGGCGAGGCGGGCAGGAGCCCAGTTCGACGGCTCCGGGCCGTCCTCGATCAGCTGCCGGGCGAACCGCTGCAGGAGTGGCAAAAAAGAATTGAGTTAAGAAGCAACCGAGGTGTGCAAGACCGGAGCGTAAGCTCGGAAATTTAGTAAGTACTCACTTGCTCCGGAAGATTTTCTCTGTTGTGAGGCTCCACGCCCCATGTCCACTCCTCGTCCATCTCAGTCTGGGCAACGGCTTTGACCCGGCGCCAAACTGAGGCCTTGGAGAGCGCCTTGCTGCTGATCCGAGTAGGATCGAGTAGACCTTCCATATGGCAGATCTTATGGGCTCGTTGTTGAAGGGGGCTGACTCTTCGATCCACAAAAGTCCGGAGGATGTCATCGGAACCCCACCCTCTTTTCTTGAGATCCAGCATGTATTCATGGATCTCTTGAACCTCGGCGTAGGCGTCCTCCGGGTTGAAATCCCAATTGAGTTGTGCAGTGGGAGGGCCGAGCTGGAAGTCCGGGAGGTTGATGAGGTCGACAGTATCGGGGTTCCTCACATAGAAAAAGGATCGATTCCACTTCTTGCAGCTCTCCAGGCCTTTGATCCGTGGGAACTCGGAGCCCAGCCGGGGTGAGATAGCGGCCGCACCACAGGCAGTCATATCCTTGTTCACGACCTCCTTGTTGGGGATGCTCTGTTTCTTCAGCTGGAAGTACTTGGCCCAGCCCTCAACGCTCGGCCAGAGGCCGAGTATCCTTCAGAGAAAGCTGCGTAGCACGACAGCTGTAGTATGGAGTTAGCTGGGAGGTGGTGCGGCTGCAAGCCGAAGAACTTCAGAAATTCTCGAAAGAACTTGCTGGCCGGAAGTCCGAATCCGCGCTCGAAGTGAGAGACAAACACCACTTTCTCGCCGGGGTTGGCGATCGGTTCGCCGTCCCCAGTGTGAAGCCGATACAGCAGTTCGGCTGGGATTCGATGAGTTTCTTTGAGCCATTTATATCGTCGTCGGTGACGTCCGAGCCATCCCATCCACCTCTCTCGCTGGCAATTGCCGACATGTTGGCACTTTCCTGCAGAAAAGGGAGGTTCAACCGGGGTAAGTACCTCGGACAGTTCAAGGTTCCACCGGGGTAAGTACCTCGGACAGTTCAGGATAGCCGGGGTAAAATACCTCGGATCAGTCAAAACAGCCGAGCTAAAGAGTTTTAGGCGGGAAACATGTTTCTACCATGGCGAGATGCTAGCAAAGATCTACCGATGAGCAAAAAGGGAAATAAAATCAAGTTCATCCAGGGGCAAAACTGAAAGGGCAGTGCTACGGATGCATCTGGTACAAGTCTAGAGGAGATCTAAAAATGGCTAAGAGAGTGCAAAGATAGAGCATCGGGTTCCTCAAGTTCATCATATTCATCCAGATCCTCGAGTTCATCGAAGGATGAACCGTTCATGGCTACGGCAACGGAGGGGAGATAAGGAACTCACCGGGAAAGATCGACGATGGAGCGGCGGCGCAAGGCGCGGTGCGCGTTCCCGGCGAGATTCTTCGAGACGGCGAGGTTGCAGCGGCGAGTGCTCGACGGCGGCGATGGAGACAGAGGGCACGGTGCAGTGGGCGCGGAGCAATGGGCGATGGAGGAAGAAGATGGTGAAGTTACCCGTGGGGCCCTACTTATAGCCGCGTGCGGTAACTGCACGCATTAACTGCACCACTACCGCGCGGTTATCGGGAAGGCGCGGGATCGTGTGCGGGTGGGCGCACGGTTACGCGGTTTGTGGCCGCACGATCGGCCACATCGTGGGCCGCAGAGTGGCAACCGCCCACCCCGGATTTCCTGCGCTGGTCAGCGCGAGAATCGAGGGGTCGGGGGCGGTCAAGTACTTGAGTGCGCAGGTGCGCTGTTCGGTGGGTCCGGCTGACGAGGGCGGCGTGTGGTCAGAACCTGTCTTTCAGAGGTCCGGATTCCGAAGCCCGGGCAGAGATTCTTCGCCACGTGCCTCGGAAAATCTTGAGGCAAGATTGTGCTGAGTCAGATAGCTCGGAGAGTTCAGTTTGCATATCTACCTCGGATTGGATGGTGGTATGTGGGAAGTACCTCGGCGGAACTATGTTGGAGGTCGGTTTAGGAGGTGGTGTCTTGCTTGTTTTGAACCTGCTACGGCCCTCCGTCCGAGGTCGTAGGACCGCACCAGCTTCGGGGACTAATGTCGGGGGAGTATCCCCGGGTAGGGTCAAGGCTTGGCATAAGGTGGAGTTCGAAGTTGTGCCGAGGTACGGAAAGGGCCGACCTGTTTGGGCCTGGGAATGTCCGAGCTTCATCTTGACCTGGAGAATACAGGCCGACCTATCTTGGCCCAGAGGGGTCCGAGTATACTTGGCCAGGGCCGAGGTTCACTGTCCGAGCTATGTTCAGCCGACCTAACTACCTCAGTGCAGTGGTTTGTGTTGTGAGAGCAGGAGAAGCTGTGGGGAGGAAGTAAGATCCGACCTGGTAAAAGATATTAAGCGCAAGACCCGAGGTACGGAGCCCGTCACATCCGTGCCGAGCTAACCGAGGTGATGGGCTGTAGGTCGGGCAGGAGTCAATGCTCCTGTCACTTCCAGCCGGGTACAAGAGCGCCTGACACGGGAGCGTCTGTCAAGGAGCCTGGCAGAGGCGTGCTCCGGGTTCGGCGGGCCTGCACGTCTCTGACCGCTGACCACGCGGGATCTGGGAAAAGGCTACGAGGTAGCTCTGCCAGGCCACGTCCTGTCTCGGTCAGAGGGGACATGCTAGTTCTGCCGTTAGGCTACAGGAGATGGGCAAGCCACGTCTTGTCCCTGACCGAGGTACGGTGGTACGGTGGTGACCGTTGCAGAGGCATGGCAACAGTGTTCGGCGAGGGGCACAATGGTAACCCGGCTGGCCTATATAGTGGGCTTCACCCCCTCCTGCTAGAGAGATCCCCCCCCCCCCCGCGCTGGAACTAGTTGATCAAGAGAGAAAGAAAGAGAGAGAGGAAGCTCGGAACACCCCGGAAACACCTCGGATTCAGCTCGGAGTGCCTTCTTCCTCCCGTTTGGCTCCATCTTCTACCTCAAGTTCTCACCATTGTAGCATCATACAGCTCGAGGAGCAGCTTGTACTTGTCACTTTGAGCTATACACTGACTAGGATAGTGCTGCAGTAGGGGTGTTACCTCCACAAGAGGGCCCCGAAGCAGGGTACATCGTGGTGTGCTTTGTGTTCTTGCTTTCTTGGTTCTTCGTTCGTGTTCTTGCGTGTTCTTGCGTGTGCACTTCTTGAGTGCATAAACCCTCCCCGGATTCCCCCAACGACCATTCGGCCCCATCTTAGCCATACCTATGGCATCTGCCGTGATCCCACCACGACAGTAGGTGAAGTAGAAGAAGTTGAGAACTCATCACGGCCGGAAGTGGAGGGACAACAATCATCTCCACAATTCTTGGAAACATCATATTTATCTTGAAGCTTGGTCCAAAGCTCATGATCATTCCGAAAAGGAGAGACCGACATAATAACTACATCGCTCAAAGCATTGAAAATCACATTAGAAGCTTGAGCATCTAGATAGGAATTATTCTCATCCATTAAAGATAATCTTTTGGGATTCCTTGGAGGAGAATAACCCCTATATAGAATTCGCTCTATGTATGGGTCAATGACCCGAATAATATCAAGCATGCGAATTTTCCAAACATCATAATTTGTGCCATCTAATATAAAAGAAGCATTGTGCACTAGTTCACTAGACGACATCTTTACTCTCGAGGCGGTGAAGCCAAAAACGAGAGAACCTGCTCTGATACCAATTGAAAGGACACGGATGTCGCCTAGAGGGGGGGTGAATAGGCGATTTAAAATTCTTTACGGTTTAGGCTTGAATAAATGCGGAATAAAACTAGTGTTTAATTTATCAAGCACAAAACCTAAACAAGCTAGGTTTACCTATGTGCACCAACAACTTATGCTAAACAAGATATACAACTATGTGATAGCAAGATATATTACTTCAAGCTCGATGGCTATCACAAAGTAAATTGCATAAGTAAGAAGCTCGGGTATAGAAATACCGACGCACTTGGAGACGATGATTTATCCCGAAGTTCACTTCCCAATGGAAGCTACGTCTCCGTTGGAGCGGTGCGGAGTCCAAGTGATCCCCGAATAGCCGTCAAATGGCACACCGTAATCTGCTTCGTGCCTCTACCAATGTAGAGTGCCACGAACCACTATGGGACACTCGAGGGTGGTCACCGAACCCGTACAAGGATGACGCACACTCCACAACTTAATTGGAGGCTCTCACCGAATTCCCGCGGCTCCCAAAGCCACAAGAAATACAAGGTTGGGGCGCGACTCCACAACTTAATTGGAGGCTCCCAACTATCCCGCGAGCCACCAAAACTCCGAGATCAACAAGGACCGTCTAGGGCACACCAAGTACCCAAGAGGACAAGCTCTAGGGCACCCCAAGTACCCAAGAGTAACAAGCTTCTCAACTTCGATTTCCACGTATCACCGTGGAGAACTCAAACCGATGCAACCGATGCAATGGGCAAGAACACAAGAAGTGCTCAAAATCCTTCACTCTCAAATCCCACCAAAGCAACTAATGCTATTGGGGGGAGAAGAGAGGAAGAACAAAGAGGAACACCAAATTCTTCCAAGATCTAGATCAAAAGGCTTCCCCTCACTTAGAGGAGAGATTGATTGGTGGAATAATAGATCTAGATCTCCTCTCTCTTTTCCGTCTAATTGGAGGCAAGAATCATGGAGGGATAGAGAGATAGCAAAGCTCAACAAGGTCAACAATGGTGGCAAATTTCGAGCTCAAGAGTTGGGTCTCCTTGGAGAAGAAGACCCCCTTATATAGGTGGGTCAAAATCTGCCCGTTGGCCAGAAAAACGTGTACGGCCGGTAGTATCGGGCTAAAAACCCCGGTACTACCAGCCCACACAAAACAGACAAGGCCCGGTAGTACCGGGGGTGCTAGGGGCCGGTACTACCACTTAGGAACACTAAAAACCAGTACCGAAACGCGCTTCGCCGGTAGTACCCGAGGTTATTTCCGGTACTACCGACCATGTAAACTGCAGAAAAATACCGACACGAAAACGAGCATAACTTGAGTATCCGAACTCCGTTTTCGATGTTCTTGGGCTCGTTGGAATCACCACAACGAGCATGACAAGATGATGCAGGAAAACATCATAGTCCAACAAGGGAGTATAAAACCAAATGTAGAAAGGTGAAACCTCTCTATAGAAGATGAACCGGGAGAAACTCCAAAACCGAAAACAAAACAAGTTTTTTATATGAAATCCGTATTCGGTGAACTTGAGCTTGTTATGAAGGTCACAACAAGCTCCAAAACCTCATAAAGAGATAAGCTAAATAAGAACCAAGAAATATGATGATGCTAAGTATGCACAGGTTTGAGCTCTCTCCAACTGATACGCTAAAGCTCAATCGAGAGCCCCTCTTGATAGTACGGTGTCTATCCAATAACCCGGTCTCCCGACTAACAACATGAGACCGGTAAAATAGAAACCCTATCAAGATCATACCTTTGCCTTGCGCATTCCACTTGACTAGATGATGACGATCTTGATCTTCTCAAGTGGACCACCTTTCTTGATTGCGCTTCGCTTGGTGAAGATCCACATATTTCTCCCCCATACTCCACTATGGGAGAACCTCTCATCGGCACATCTTCACTTGACCATTATCTCCAAATGGGTGGCAAGCTTCAAACATATAATATCTTCGAGATACTTCTCTTGAACTTGCACAACTCAATCTTGATGACGATCACCACTTGACGTCATCCTTCATGGGCTATATGAAATCTTCATTTGATGCAAGCCCATGGAAAGATACCTAACCACACATAGAAATGCTACACACATATCATGTGTTAGTTCACAAAACTATATGGACAATTGCTTACCATACCAAGAGATACATGATCCCACTTGGTACATCTTGTAGCTTTGTGTGTCGATCAATATCTTGATCAACCTTGTATCTTTTCTTCTCTTTTCAATAGATGATGACTTGAAGATAACCATGAATGATCACCTAATCCTTTTCTTCAAGACATACTTGCAATATGCTCAACTCGCATATGGCCAATCATCGGATAACTACTCGAATAACAACTTGGTCATCACATACTCTTGTTCTTGATCATATCAAATATATCCATACAACTCGATGATCTTGATGCCAAATACTCCATTATATCAATATCTTTATGGCATCAACCTTGAATCCAACATATGGAGTTCAAGCATTTGCCTATGGACAAACACTACAAGAATAACTCAATGCAACCATTAGTCCATAGGGATTGTCATTAATTACCAAAACCACACATGGGGGCGCCATGCCCTTTCACCCGTAACAGCAGTCAGTAGGTCCAACATTTCAGGTCATGGGGTGGGGCCTGTGTAGTATCTTTGACTAGGTGGAGGAAAAAAAATACAATTATGTTGTTGTCCGTCTATAGAATTAGCGATAGTCTATTCCCGTAAAAATCGCCACCTATCGACTGCTCCTCTCCCGTTGTACGATGGGGTGTCTGCAGGACTGCAATGGGCAGTTTTCCTTCCGCAATCTATCCAAGTTTCCTATCCTCCACCTCCGGGTTCCTGGGAGATGTCACCGGATATTTAGGATTGCTACAGACAACTAAATAGACAATACACTAGCTCACTGTAGCTAGTGTGTCTGTACTGCAATCTATACGTGACATGGGTAGGAATTATAAACACGGTATGTCTAGACTATTGCACATGCCCTAATGGACGCGGATCGCCCATGATCGATCGGAAGACATTTCGGTATGTGATCGAGTTAGGTTGTGCTGGGCGGCTCATGTAGCTCTTCAAAAGTTTCAAGGTTAGCCTAGCCCACTTTGTTTACATATGTTTACTCATGAGTCTTCATCGAATGTTCGAGGTGTGGAGTCGCAAAGACCTACACTAATGTAACATTATGTCTTTTAGTTGCTCACTACTATGTAACTTTTTGTTAGTTGAAGGGTCTGTTTTTTTTTTTTTGCGGGAAAGTAGTTGAAGGGTCTGTTGTCCGAGTGTTTTGCAGTCCAACGTACTTCACCCGTCCTAATTTGTAAGGTATAATTTGTAAATCTCTTTACCCAAGGTGCTACCTAATTGGGGCTAAAAACTTGCATGTATTGGTGGGAGAGCCAACTTGCCAATTATAGAGAGGAAATTAAATTTAATTGTGCCTAAGAGGTGAGTGTTTTGGGACAAATTGTATTTGGAATTGTGCCTAATACAGGAGGGAGTACTGCTTTTAAATGATCAGTATAAGTTATAAATTGGGACATGCGTGGGTCAATTTCCACAAGGACAATCTGGTTAATTCACCTGGCGGGATCTATTTGCAATTCCGTTTTTCACAAACCAGTCAGTCACAGCAACTTTGTAGCAACAAATAGTCAAATTCCTCTTCTTTTGAGAAATCGGTAATCACAATTTATAGGGCACTCACGTAGTTTAAGAAAACATTTTGAGCATTAATTTAGTCAATAAAATTTAAATTTTATATCACTAAAATTATATCATTAAGAACTTCCTTTGAATATAAAGCCAATGGTATAATTTTTGTAGCATATAATTTATATTTTATTGACCAAATTTAATAGTCAAACTTTTTATTTAGCTGTGATTGAGGGAGTATGAATTAAGTTGCCAATACAATCATACTCGGATTTATACTCAGGTCCTCTTCTCAATTATTACTAGCAAAATGCCCGTGCGTTGCAACGGGAACACATCAAACTGACATATTCACCATGCAGCCCCACAATGCCAACTCCTGGCTCTAGTAATTGCCTATCGTGTTAGTGTGGTTGAGAAACAAAATATGTTATTAATAACGAATAAGAATTTGGAAAATAGGAGAAGAATAAAGTAAGTCAAGCAAATAAACAAGTATGGTATAATTAGAAAAAAAAGGCAGACCAATAACTGAGAATCGAAGCTACCTCATGTTTCCTAACACAAGTATCCTGCACAGACTACCAATGACAGCCACTGTTTCTTAAAAACAATTTTAATATTATATCATATGATTAGATCACAAGGCAGGCATGTGATTGAAGAAAAACAAAGTAACAATTCTACAAGGAGCATGTTTTTTTTTTTTTTTTTTTTTTTTTTTTGCGAATGATACAAGGAGCATGTTATGTACAATGGATACCAGAAACAATCATTCTACAAACGGGTCTACATTACAATACAGGCCAGTAGCTATGTGTACAGTGTTAGATTTCCCATCTAACCTAGAATTAGGAAATTGATTAGGTAAATGTTCTTTTTAGTGCAGTATTCAGGACAAAATCAAATCCATATACTGATTCAGCTGACAAATAAACTCAAATATATATGTTTTGGGGAGATAAGCACACCATCGAGGTTGCCTGTACATGGAAAAGAACTTCCGATGTTGTTGTCTTCATTCCGCAAACTTAGAAACCTGAACCTTGATACTTGGTGTGTCCATGCGGACTGCTATGCACCACCGATAGTGTACCTTCAGAACACACCCAGTCAGTCTGAAGCTAACTCTCAATGCAGAACATGGAAATGGGAAGAACAGCTTCGGCATACCGTAGCAACACACATGCCAGATTACCAAAATTGTATACACTGAATGAAAATTGCCCACTTCATCAGCGATAAACCGACCAAATGGCACAACTCAACAGATTTGGAGACAGCGGTCAACTCACCAACGGACTTGTCGTCGAGAACCCGCTCCATCGTGCCAACGGCGGAGGAGGAAGCGCCACAGCCTCAATCCGCCTTGACGCCCCGCATCTCCCACGAAGCTTCAGATTGGCTCGTCTAGGTCGACGGCGGCCACCGAGCTACAGAACGCACTCTTCAAATCGAGGCGAAATCGGCGTACGCACCAGAATTGGGGAAGGCAGCGACGTGGGTCGGGCGTAGCCATGGATGAACGGGCTCTGGCGCAGTGAGAGAGAAGTATGGGATAAGGATGACGTTGCTCCGGCACAGTGAGAGGGAGGTATGAGATAGCAGTTTGGCGGTGGTCGGTGGTTGCTCTCCGGCCGAAGGCTGGCCGGAAGCATTGGCGGCGAGCGTCGCAAGCGAGACGACCAGGTCTGTGTTGGGGATTACAAACTGCGGCTTAATTTCCAAGCAAAATAGGGACTAAACTGTAAATCTCTGGACCAACGTTTCAGAACGTACTGCAGGTTGATTTCGGATTTTCCAAGGGGTGTTTTGTAAAATAGCCGCGACGTACCACGGTCGCTTAAGGATATTATATAGTAGAGATTCTTGCAGGCGAAGGAAACCGATCCTAACACTGCATCTCCTTTACCGGCCCGTTGTTCCGCCACGCCCTGCAGGCAGGCCTGCACGCACCAAACCTCAACGTACGACTATAAATACCAAGCCACGCCACACGCACACGGCTAAAACCGCGATGGCCGACGTCGAGAACCCAGACGACGGCGGCGGCGTGGTGGCGGCGGAGCCCGCCGAGTGCTGCAGGTGCGTGCTGACGTGCGCGGCGGGTTTCTTCTTCGTCGTGCTCGTCCTCCTATCCCTGTACACCGTGGAGAACTTCCGTCCAGCTTCGAGACTGCTGGGCCTCGCCACCGCCGTCCTGCTGATCTTGGCCTCTCTCCTCGCATGCTGGTTCGGCGTCGTCTTCATGATCCTCGTGGCCGAGTGGTACCTCGGCAATCCGCATGGAGGGCAGAGGTTCGTGGATGGCTTGATCCAGTCTGATCGAGGTTTCCTCCGGGAATCGATTCATCAGTATCTACTTCGCATCGATGATCCGCATGTGGATGCGTAGCCTGAACCTCCTTCCGGCAATTTGTTTCTACTGAAAATTAGTAATTTACATTGTGGTGCATCAATTATTGGTACTGTTGGCACTCTGATTGTTGTTCTCACCAATTTTTCACAACCATAAGGAAGATCATGGAGAGGAGGAGCACGCACCACCGCCTAGACCTAGAGGAACCAAAGGCCAGGGTGCAGAGGTTGCAGACGGCATGGATGGTAGCGACTTCGGCGTTGGGGTATGGGGAGAATATGGAGTACGGGGCGCGTCGGCCGGAGCAGGCCGACGCTGGACTTACCAGGGCGCGAGCCGTCGGCACTTGATGGCCGACGAGATCTGCCTAGTGGAGTTGTGTGCAAGATGAGAGGAAGGAGAAGGCGGAGTTTGCAAGAACGTGGCCGTGTCGTCGTGCTATCCCTGTTGCACCGACCCGAGTGAGCCGGACGATGGCGATCAGACGCGTAGGAGCTGTCCCCACTCTGTAAGACTAGAATGCGCACACAGTTATTTGATTTCGCGTTCAAATTAAACTTTACGCACCAATGTAAAATGTCCGGATATACACCCGATTTTTTCCCGGATTTTTGTTGACACTTTAAAATATTAATTTAAATGCCAAACAAACTATTGTTACTAGAAAAAGGCCATGCATGCAAATGCGTGAGCATGAGAAAGGGAAGACCGGCTATCGTAGTTTTAGCAAACGGGGTGTGTGTTTTTGTGTGTGTGTGTGTGTGGGGGGGGGGGGGGGGGGGGGTGGGGGGGGGTGGCAGGGTAGGAGTAAAAAAGATTATCATTATTATATATTCTTACCATCATAAATTAATCCATCATCGCATAGTAATTAAAGAGCTGCGAGATGACATCAATCATCCAACTTGTGACCCAAGCTAAATGGCGGGGAGCGGGGTGGAGCCGCAGCCCGCACCGGCACGAGAGAGTACGAATATCCGCACGGGTCCTACCTACATAGTAATTAATTAATGAGAGAGTGTAGTAAATGAAGGAGTCTTGGCCTGAGCGCATCCGATCTCGTCTCCATTCCTAATTTCCCGTATGTGCATAACACATTGCTCCGCCCCTCTCCTCCCATCCACGTTTCTTGCACCGAACGATCGTACATCTTGTGTAACTAAACTAAGTGCTCATACTTGATCGATCATGAAGTCACTCTCTCGTCTTGTACAACTTCGTTTCTGTTGGGTCAAGTCGTGTGTTGGGTATGCAGCATAATCCTACAAGTCAGGGCAGGTCCAACGAAAATCCGGACCTGGGGACAATCAAAATAAATATAATTTATACTAAACTTTTGTACTTCTCTAGATTTTACTTTTGGCACGTACAATATTATAAGTATAATTTTTTGTTTGTTCACATAATTTTCTTTATGGAAAATTTTCCCTACAATGCATAATCTATATGATTTATAGTTATTTATGTTAAAGATCTGTAAAAATATGAACTAACAAATATTTGAATAGCAGTTTCTAGCGTATGATTATGTATCCATATATATAAAATTGTAGATTATAAACTTAACCAATAACACTACCTTTCCGCTGTCCAATTTTTCTAGCAAGTCAAAGTTTAGAAACTGTTCATGCTCTAGACTTGGTATTGAAAAAACATTGGTTAGGGTAATCACCAATAAAAATAAAATAGTTTGTATTTTAATATGTTTGCATATTTGGATGTTATTATTTTATTATATGTTCTTATGCAACATGCTTGTTATCATCTAGTGTACACAACTCCACGGGTAGTTTATGAAATAGAAATGTATTGCTTGAAATTAAACATGAAAATCTAGCTATGTAGATTTCCAAAAAAACCTGCAAGAGTTATATCAGAAAGAGAATGCCATGCTAACTAAAATTCTTGTCGTCGATCACAGTGGTTTATTCTTAGATCCGAAGAGACCCTGTTGTGTGTACTTGGTTCAACAAATTAATCATGTTATTATGATAAGAGTGAAAGGCACCGGAGGTCACGAAGTTGCGCGAAATGGAAGGATTGGTCACCAAGTTGCGAAACGTCAATTCTCGGTCACGAAGTTGTGGATTTGCTAATTTTTGGTCATTCCGTCACGGTTCCGTAACGCTGTTGTTATTTTTTTTTTTTGCAAAAACCCCCTTCAACTTTTAGTTCTTCTAATTGCTAGTCCTTTATCCCAAATCTTCTTTTGCAAATCGATCCCTGTTAGGTCTGGCGGATGACGGCGCACTGCCGTGCCGCACAGCAGCCTGGCGCCTCCCATCCCGAGCAGTACAGATGCGTGCCTTGGTATGAGGTGTGCTGGATTGGAAGTTCCTCCGACTGCTCATCCCCAGGAGTACTCAGCGGGGCGTTGTGACGATTTGACTTCAATAATCTCCATGATTGATTTGAGCCACCAAATCTGCTTGATCCCTGCCTGCATCTTGATTAATTGGAGGCGCTTGAGGCAGAGCACGAGGCGACGGTGGTGCAGATCATCCGCGCGCCCCGGAGGCTCAGAACAACGCTCTCACCAGCGCGCAAGAACTCGTCCAACGACAGATGCTTGGTGTCCGCGTACTCTGACCTCGAATTGGCTGATGCAGAGCGTGCCACCATCTGCCGTAGACCATTCCTGACGTAGCAGGCCATCGCAGAGAGGCTCCTCCGCAGCCGCACCTTGTCGCCGGCAGCGTCCACCACCGGAAGTGGCAGCATCTTCTTGGCCCCCAGCAGCAGCGCCTCGAGCTCCGACCTGCCCACCATGCCCCCAGCTGCATCGCGTCCCGGCGCGCGGCGAGCACGAGGAGGTCCTCGTCGGAGCGCGCGCAGAGCGGCGCCGCGGCGAGCTCCGGCGGGAGCGTGAGGCGGCAGGAGGCCACGAGGGCGTCGAGCAGCCGTTGGCGGTTGCCGAAGGAGAGGCGGGGGAACTGTGAGATGGGCGAGGAGGCGACGGGCGCTTGGGCCCAGAGGAGGCGCGGGGAGAGCTCCTGCGGGATGGCGCGGACGGCGACGAGGGAGAAGAACCCCGGGAGCGCGGCGACGAGGACCCCGGAACCCCGAGAGCGCGAGCAGGTCGCGCGGGCGGAGGTGGGCGGAGATCAGGGAGAGGACGTCGTCCGGCACCGAGAGGATCAGCTCGGCGCCATCGTCGACGACGGCTATCGGGATCGGGCGGTTTCGTCTTGTGGCGTGTGCTTCCTCTTTTGCAGTTTCTTTTCTCAGCCTCCAGAAAAAAGTGTTTCTTTTCTACTCTGTACAAGGTACCATGACCATCCAGCTAGAAAGAAGAAGAAGAGTGACGAGCTCAGCCTCAGTTGGGCGTCATTTTTCCTCTTTTGCCGGCGCGCTCGCTTCGAGCACCGTCCCTGCTCGCGGCGCCCCGAAAAGGGCCTAACAATTAGGAGAAACAAAAGTTTAAGGTTTTTTTTTTGTAAAAATCAAACTGCCACGTCAGCGGGTTCACGGCACCACCGACAGAATGACAAAAAATTAGCAAATCCACAACTTCGTGACCGAGAATTGACGTTTCGCACCTTGGTGACCAATCCTTCCATTTCGCGCAACTTCGTGACCTCCGGTGCCTTTCACTCTTATGATAATGTACTCACTCCGTCCCAAAAATATAACATAGACACGATTTTTCACCATCAATATTTTATGTCTCTGACCACTATTTTTGTTCCTTGTTATGTTCTTTTTTGTTCCCAGGTGTATAACTATTTGTTCCTTTGTGCGAAATATTTATTCCTCTTATTTAAGAAATTAGTTCCATATTTTTTTTCCTTGTTAAGTTTGTTCCCACGTGTATAACTATTTGTTCCTTTATGCGAAAATATTTGTTCCTCTTATTTAAGAAACTAATTCCATAATTTTTTTGTTCCTTGTTATGTTCTCTTTGTTCCCGTCTAGACATTATCTGCTCCTCCGACATTATTTTTTCGTGTGCAGACATGATTTGTTCCTCAAACACTATTTTTTTGTTTCCAGACAATATTCTTCGTTCCCCTCTCGACATGATTTGTTCCCTGTCGATATGATTTGTTCCTTGTGCACTTTTTTGTTCCCGTGTAGACATGATTCGTTCCTCGGACACTTTTTTGTGTAGACCTTATTTATTCCTTAGATACTTTTTTTGTTCCCCGTGTAGACATGATTTGTTCCTCAAATATTTTTGTTTGTTCCCATGTAGACATGATTTGTTCCTCGGACAATTTTTTTGTTCCTTATGTAGACAAGATTTGTTCCCAAACACTACATTTTGTTCCTTGAGTAGACATGTTTTCTTCCTCAGACACTATGTTTGTTCCCCGTGTAGACAAAATTTGTTCCCTAAACAACTTTTTGTTCCTTTGTGAACATGATTTGTTTCTCGGACATTGTTTACTTTGTTCCCCGTGTAGACATAGTTTGTTCCCCATGTACACATGATTTGTTCCTCGGACATTTCTTTGTTCCCCGTGTAGATATAATTTGTTCCTCAGACACACTACTTGTTGTTCCTCGTGCGTTAAGAGTTTGTTCCGCTCAGTGCAAAATGTTGTTCCTTCTTCAATTAATTTTTATTCCACTGATACTAAAATTTTGTTCCACAGAGCAAAGTTGTGTTCCCTTAGTTTTCACAATTTTTTTGTTCCTCGCCTCTTAAAACGTTGTTCGCGCTTGGTCCAAAATGTTGTTCCTCCTTCTATGTGCGTTTTGTTCCATGGCTACTATCATTTTTGTTTCACTGAGCAAAAATATGTTCCTTCTGTCTCGATTGTTTTCCTCGCGCGTTAAAACTTTGTTCGGTCAACGCAAAAAGTTGTTAATTCTTCTATTTGTTTTTGTTACACTGATACTAAATTTTTGTTCCGCGGAGAAAAATTGGGTTCCCTTAGTTTTCGCAACTTTCCTCGCCTCTTAAACTTTGTTCCGCTCGGTCCAAAATGTTGTTCCTCCTTCTATATGTTTTTTTTTGTTCGGCGGAACAAAAATTTAGTATCGAAACAAAAATATGTTTCATGGCTACTATCATTTTTGTTCCATGGAGACAAAATATGTTCCTTTAGCTATCAAGATTTTTTTGTTCCTCGCGTGTTAAGATTTTGTTCCGCTCAATGCAAAATCTTGTTCCTTCTTCTAGTTGCTTTTGTTCTACCGATCTAAATATTTGTTCCACGGAGCAAACCTGTGCTCCCTTAGTTTTTGCACCTTTTTATTCCTCGCCTCTCAAAACTTTGTTCCGCTCGGTCCAAAATGTTGTTCCTCCTTCTATCTGTTTTTTGTTCCATGACTACTATCATTTTTGTTCCACGAAGCAAAAATTTATTCCTTTAGGTGTTAAAACTATGTTTCATTCTACGCAAAATGTTGTTCCTTCTTTTATTTGTTTTTGTTCTACAGATAGTAAAATTTTGTTCCACTTAGTTTTTGCACCTTTTTGTTCCTCGCCTCTTAAAACTTTGTTCCGCTCGGTCCAACATGTTGTTCCTCCTTCTATATGCCTTTTGTTTCATGGCTACTACATTTTTGTTACACAGAGAAAAATGTGTTCCTTTAGTGTTGCGATTTTCTTGTTCCTGGCGCGTTAAAACTTTGCTCCGCTCAACGCAAAATGTTGTTCCTTCTTCTATTTGTTTTGTTCCTTTTGACCCAATTTTCTGTTTCTTTTTGTTGCCGCAACACAAAAAAGTTTGTATTTTCTCTTTGATTTGTTTCTGGTTTTATTTATTCCTCATGACAACAGGTTTTTTCTTTTTGAAAATCTTGTTCGAAAGGCTTTTTGGTTTGACTAAATCGTGTTCTTGTCGCTCTTTTTCTTTTTCTTTTTTATATAGTCGATAGTTTTTTTAGATATATCATGCTTACGTGCATGTACATTTTTCATCTCCGTGAGTGAAAGGTGCAAGTACAGTGTAACACCTGAAGCATGCTTATGTATGTGCACGCATCGAGCTAAGCTAAGAGGGAAAAAAGTGTACAAACAGCGATTGCATAAGTGCACGGGCCAAGGCAACGGCAGCCAGTGCGGCGCACGTCTGTGTGCGTGTCCCTACCTAGACAGTACACATCCACGGCAGTCCGCTCGGGCCCACATCGGAAGTTAACAGACATGTAGATCAGTTTAAATACCTCACTCATCCACCTGTGTACAAGCAATGCGAGAGAAATATCAATGTATTTCTGACAACGTGGGGCCAGTGCAGGCTCAGCAAGTTGAGCGATCGAAGCATCTGAAATGCAGAAACATGACATATGTCCACAGATAGATGGGCCGCCTCTGGCAGGGCCCAATAGAGAATTCGTTGAGCGAAATGAGAGCCGGGATCGCCCGGGCGCTAGGGAGGGGCACCCCTGGCCTCATCCGGCAGGTGGACATTCAAGCCGGCATGGACTGGAGCACCCTGGCCGCCGCCGTCTCGCGTGTGCTCGTCTCCCACCCGGGCCCCTTCCGCTGGGTCCACCTCTCCTGGAACTTCATGGGCTCCAAGGAGGAATCCCTCGTGGAGTGGCTCCGCCTCTTCACTGCCAAGGGCGTGGAGAGCCTCGTCCTCGTCAACCGCCCCTGGCCCCTCGACGTGCCCCTACCGGAGTCCATCCTCCGTTGCTCCTCGCTCCGTCGCCTCTACCTCGGCGTCTGGCATTTCCCGGACACATCCGGCCTCGCACGCAGCCCCAACGTCTTCCCCCACCTTCAAGAGCTCGGCATCTGCCACACCATGATCAAGGAGCATGACCTCGAGTACCTGCTCGCCTGCAGCCCGCAGCTCAAGATATTCAGCCTCATCGTCAGCTACGGCTTCCCATCGCGCGTCCGAATCAGCAGTCACAGCCTCTGCTGCATGCTTCTCTGGATCTCAATGGTGGAGGAGCTGGCCATCGTGGACGCCCCACGTCTGCAGCGGCTCATCCTCTACTCACCTGAAACTGGACGCGTGCTCAAGGTCAAGATTGGGCATGCTCCTGAGCTCACCGTGCTCGGCTTCTTGGAGACGGCGACCCATGTGCTTGAGATCGGCAACACCATCATCACGGTCGAAATTCCCTCTTCATATATCTCATTTCGTAAATTGCTAGTCTTGCTAGCTAATTTCACTTCAATTAATCAAGTCTTTATTCATTGATTTGCAGGCTGGTTTGACAAATGTGAGTCTGAATGCTATGGTCCCAAGTGTCAAACTGCTAGCTTTGAAGGTCAATTTCGGGGTGCGCAAGGAGGCCAAGCTGATGTCTACCATTCTCAGATGCTTTCCCAATGTAGAGACATTGCATGTCATGGTGAGAATAGATTCCATCCACAATCTCCTGCATTTTACACCGTCTCTACTCTAGGCTTTAGTATCTGATTGTGTCCGGTTGCCTGATCGAATTAGTTGTTTGCTGATGCTGATTCTACAGTCTGCCAAAGCTGATGAGCCCACTGGCAAGCTCAAATTCAAGTTCTGGGAGGATGTCGACCCCATCAAATGCCTGCAGTCACACATCAAGAAGGTGGTGTTCAAGAACTTCCGTGGGAACCGTAGCGAGCTCGCATTCCTCAGGTTCGTCGTGAAGAGAGCACAGCAGCTGCAGATGATGGTGGTCGTGCTGGCAGATGCTGTTATCACTAATTCTTCATTAGGAGGGCTTAAACAATTCTGATTGCAAGTAGAACACCTAAAAGGATCTTAACAGAGGGATTAGGGATTGCTTACAAACTGTTGAAGAAGACGTGACTGCCTGCTTGATGCAGGTAGTACTTGTGGTGGAAGGAGTGGTCGAGGTAGTCGTCGCCGGAGCGCCGTAGTCGTGGAGCAGTCCCATGAACGCCGGCAGCACAAACCCTCCTGGTGGCTGACGGTGGAGATCGGTCTTCGGCTCCCTTTAGCGCTACTTTAGGATCGGTAGTTTCTTTTTGGGGTTGAACCTTAACGTGTCTATCGTTGGATAACACACGAGGGGTCCTTTTCTTATATATGTTAAGCGCCTGGAGCCGGACCGAGTCCAATAGTTGGTTAGCACCCCCGATTAAAGTGCGTGTTGTGGGAGTCAAGGTCCCCTACTTTTTCTCTTGGTTTGTTTGAACCGGAGATCAACTCCAACATTCTCCCCCTTGATCGAAAGGTAAACAAACATCATAAGCCCACTCGCAATAGAAATAACATACCAAAGTAAGGTGTTTACAGTGATCCATGAAATGTCACTGAACCTCAATACTTATAGTGTATCATTCTATCTTGAAATGGAAAACATATTACTTTATGGGAGTTGGATTATTTGACGGTCCTTATTCCAGAATCAAAAAGGCTTTCCAGCAACCCATGCTAGCAACTTAATCTTAATATTGGGTGGTAAGCCTTCAGTACCGGATCCATAAAAACATATAAAACTTATTTATATGCTTAACATCAATAGCTTGATTCTAGATTCTATCTTTCACACGTTAAAATATATTGTCAATGGTTTTGGCAACACCATTGACTTGTTGTTACTCGCATAGAAAACTGCGTGTTCATATTGCAGTAGGTGGTTTAAAAAATGTTGTCTACCACCATAATTTTGGGATAGAAACTTCTTGACATACAACCTGCTCTTTCACCTCTTAACATGCCACATGATAAATTGCATCATATTACTGATGCCAATAAAATCGTTCTGGAGCTTTTCCACGATATAGCTCCATATGCGAGGGTGAGGATGTAACTTAACGTGGAAACTTTAATATCCACACATCTCGCAGAAACTGTGTCTGAATAACCAACGATAACGAGGTTACCAGACTTCTTATTAGTGAGCATGTAAACTTTATTGCCTTGCATATTTGCAAGGCGTTTGGCGGCCTTTTAAGTGGTCCACTTATGGACTTTCTTGAATATTTGCCAATTATCCCGAACAAAATAGGGCTTGTTCATACTTGAATACTTACATTTCTTCTGACAGCCGAAGCATAAGGAACCGACATTATCTGATCAGCTCATAATGGTTCCTTGGACACTAAAATGTCCACCTTTATTGCCCTTAACTTGATTAGCAGGTGCGACAGAGTACTGGTGCATAATATTTTCTTTCGTACTCTATCGACGTATGTCGTCATAATAGAACGTATACTCCTTTTGGAGTTGTATCTTGGGAATCTCAGTACAAACAAAGTACTGGGCATCACCAAGATCCTTTGTCTTAAATAGACGATAGAAATTTCTTGACTAACCAAAAATATTCCATCTTTATAAGGTAGTAAACTTACTCCCCCTCATCCTATGGTATGAGTGTCATAACGCTCGTCTTATTTCATAATTGAAATTCTTTAGGCAACATACCTTATGTTAACTTCAACTGTATGACAAAACTTTATGGTTGAGTCATACGTACGCTCTTAATTTAGTCAACACAACAACATGTTATAATAATAACACAAGCGACATAACAATTCACTGAGGAAACTCTATTGAGTTCAATGCATCATTAGAGACAGAAGCCCTCTAAGACGATCATTAACACACATTATTAATCACAAGGAAATTGTTGATTATCAACACTTGCATTAGGTATTTATTCTCAACTTACCTGATGCATATGAACAAAGATCTAATGGAGTTATCCTTAAGATTCATGTTCATACGCTTCAGGTTCCCTGCTAATCACTTTATTTAGAAGATGGAAAATATTTCCAAAATCTTGATAACAATCAATTTAGTTCATAACCACACCACCGTTGGGCAGAAGATGGAAAAGAACTTCACGACTGCGACACATGATCATAAAACGACGTTGGTCAGGAATATAACCATGAGCCACATGATACTGACAAATTTGCCACTTGACTGAAGTGTGTGACAAATGATTATAAACGACGTTGGTCAGAAATATAATCATGAGCCACATCAACATTAGATTAGCAAGCTCGTCACTTTAACATTCATGTGTGCTTCATAATACTCATGAGGGAATAAATCCACATTAACTCGATAAAACAAGTCAAAACATTCTTCACTATAAACATTCATTCTCCAAAATAAGACTTCTCGTTGGTTCCATCCTACTTGGAGAATTATTACATTCAATTTTTTCTCATATTTAATGAGACATTCCATTATCATTCATTCTCCAAAATAAGACTTCTCGTTGGTTCCATCCTACTGGGAGAATTAATACATTCAACTTATCCCATATTTAATGAGACAATTCCATTCTCCCCTCGAATTGTGGTAAATATGACCACAAATTCGACGAGGTCTCATTATTCACTTTCATCTTGAGAGTGCCATGGCACATATCAATACTCAATTCATTCATCGAGGACATAAATATTCTCAACACATGGTAAGACAACATCAAAAGGTTTCATTACAAAGAACAAAAGGTTTATATAAATAAACAAAATGTCTTCTAATGCTTTATTCTTTATTGTCCTCCTAGCATAACCCCTTAAACCCCATTTGAAATGGGTAATACATCCTTAAAATATTCCTCAATAGAGGCCAAATACTCTTTGGCATATACTGAGTCGGGAATTGCATTCTTTATCTCAGAGGAGATGGTATGCTTCATCATAAGGAGTGAAACATCGTTCGACTTATTCCACTCAACTACCTTTTGGTCATACTTTTCCTTCTCCTCAGCAGAATTCACAATCGGAACTCTGGGAGCCTCTTCATATAGTGCAATGTGAAGGTCAAAAATATATACCAGGAAGAGTGTCCTTTCCTTCCATTTTTGAAGATCAGCACCAGTGTTCAAATGAATGAACCCTGTTTTATGGTCCATTGCTGTAACAAGGACAACATCTTTATGAGCATCAATAATAAACATCAAACTTGAATTGATCTAAAACAAGACAAGCTAATCGTGCTCTATCCGTATCACCGTTGGGCTGAAAACGGAAAAGAGCACTCAAACAAAAATGGGACATGGCAGTAATCAACGTTGGTCGGAATACTGTCATATACCATAAAACGTATGCTCATAAATGGAAACTCAAATCAAAATTTCTCTTTTGACCATAGAGACTTAAAACACATAATGATCAGAAAACTATTTTGCTAAATTAATAGCCATAACTAACGTAAAACACCAATATATATGGTGCAATCCAAAATGTTACTATAAAGTAGACACGTGGATTCATAATTTATCACTGATCATTTTCCATCAAACCTTGACACCATAATTTCAATAACGTAAATAAAACATGTCAAAGATAATCATTAAACTTTCAATGATATGATAACAAAAGTATCATTCATTTTAAACATTCTCATCATGACATCTCACTGAGTAATCAATAGATTCACATCCTCACTGGAAATGACATTATAAACATTCTCCAAATAAAATTTGGATATTACATCATGATCTCACTGAATAATAAACTTTTAATAGTCAATAAATGACAACTTCTGACCATGATATCACAATAGAATTCTCTAAACGTCATTGTTGAGAGAATCATCATGCTGAGCCTCCATCACCTTCTGTCAGTGCATGTCAAAAGACATTAATGCATCTGACATAATACTTTAGCATTATGGCTCATCATTATTAGGCTGCATAGTGCGCTGCGGAAAAACGAACCACACAGCCATTAAATCTTTCCTTAAGGTGGCCTCACCCATTAGAGATGATCACATCATTAATAAACACCATAAACATGGCATCAACTTAAACTTAATCTCAATAAAATCTTCGAACAAAATATCGATAAACTTTAGAGAGATACTCATAATTGTGCTCAAAAGAACATCATCTCATAAACATTACTCAACATCAAAATGCTATAAAAGAAATGGCTTACATTAATCTTATAGCACTATATTCCCTTATAAAAATAAGGCGTTTCTGGTGTAAACAGTGCATAAAGCCTTATTTGAAAACTTCTAAACTCAATAAATGCACTAAAAACAAAATCCCAAGGAAACTTCATCTTACAAAATTGCCATATCATTCTCAAATTAAATATCAATTTAACAACATTAAATCTCAACATTCATTGATATTTAAAATGATGCTCAAACTTTAAAACCTTATTCTAGGCAATTATTTTCTGTATTTAAAAACAGTGCATAAAAACTTAATCAGGAAACTTAAAATGCACTGAGATGGAAAACAGATTTTTTTTTTCATTTCTTATAATTTCGTCCAGAAAAGGAATAGAAGCTCACTGGAAATTGGCCCAGTAAAAAAAACATAATTAACAATACGGGCCATTTCCAACCTGGACTGCAGCCTCTTCCTAAATATGGCCCAACTAACCCCGAAGCCCATCTGCCTCCCGCGGCGAGCTAAGCCGTTGGATCAGATCCAGCGGCTGTCCTTGCTCGGCGGTGGAACAAAACCAGCAGCGCTGCAAACCCTAACTTCATTTCTCACCTCCTCCCCGCGTTTCACGCACCCGACGAGAGAGAGGGACGCCGACGGCTATGCTCTACTCCCCGGCGAAACTGGCCGTCACGGTGGCGACGCTCGACGGAGCAGCGTGCAGGGACACTGTCCCGCGCGCTCCTCCGACGAACGCTGCCACTCGTGTCGTTTCCCATATGGCGGCGGAGCTTTATGTGTGCGGCACGGCGGCCGCCGGCGCACCTTTCTGGTGATGAAGACGGCGGGCGCAGAAGCACACTGCCGCCGGCATCCATTCCGTGCCTCACGGCACGTCTATCCGCGCGTCCTCTCCGTCGGGAGGGAACGGCGGCGCGGCGTCCTCCTCCTCGCGCAGCAGTGGTTGCTGCACGGGCCCCGGAGGGAAAGGCGACGGCGCGGTGGCGTATTGAGGTTAGTATCTTCATCCACATGAGGGGATTTGTGTGCAATATTGCATTCTAGGGTTCGTCAACAATTTGGGGATTTCTGGCTAGGGTTAGGGTTTCGGGATAACAAAAATTTGGGGATTTTTCTCTTCTGGTCAAATTCGTGCTCCCCTATTTCCAATATCACTGAAATTTTGGTGCCATTCCCCTCCTTCTAATTGCTAATGAATCGGAACAGTACTAATCCTTGAACATTTAATTAAGCACAAAGAAAAATAAACATTATCTTAGGCTAATTACTTTGTTGAACATGATTATTAGCACTGCTCCGTAGCAAAAAGAATAATTAACATTATAATCAGGAATGCACATTGAATTTGGCCGAGGCTTAAAAACTTTCCCTAATCATACTTAGGGTTCTAAAGCAATCAGATCAGGCTCTGATACCAATGTTATCACTAATTCTTCATTAGGAGGGCTTAAACAATTCTGATTGCAAGTAGAACACCTAATAGGATCTTAACAGAGGGATTAGGGATTGCTTACAAACTGTTGAAGAAGACGTGACTGCCTGCTTGATGCAGGTAGTACTTGTGGTGGAAGGAGTGGTCGAGGTAGTCGTCGCCGGAGCGCCGTAGTCGTGGAGCAGTCCCATGAACGCCGGCAGCACAAACCCTCCTGGTGGCTGACGGTGGAGATCGGTCTTCGGCTCCCTTTAGCGCTACTTTAGGATCGGTAGTTTCTTTTTGGGGTTGAACCTTAACGTGTCTATCGTTGGATAACACACGAGGGGTCCTTTTCTTATATATGTTAAGCGCCCGGGAGCCGGGACCGAGTCCAATAGTTGGTTAGCACCCCCGATTAAAGTGCGTGTTGTGGGAGTCAAGGTCCCCTACTTTTTCTCTTGGTTTGTTTAAACCGGGGATCAACTCCAACAGATGCTTCACAGGAGGGGGTGGCCGCCAAGCTAAAACCTCTGGCTTGCAGCACCAAGCGTGCCAACAAAGACCCAGAGTTCACGATCCTGGTGCGCAAGCCGGGCAGTGTGTGGAGCTTCCGCGTAGCATCGGATCTCTCCCAGAGCGACCCTTTTGATTGTTGAAGCTGATCAAGGTGCTAGCTATAGCTGATTGTTCGCGTCTCATCTATCCGTAGACAAGGCACTTATTTAGATTATGAATTATTGGCTTATGTTTTGTCTAGTTGTAGAGTTTCTGATCCAGCAAGGAGAGTTCATGCAATGCCTGATGCTACTGAAAATTGTCCCAACTAACTACTTTGCAGACATTATGCATTTCATGTGATTTGCTGTGCTTGGTGCTGCAATTTTCTCGAGTTATTTGTTTGTGATGCTGCCTTTGGGTTGTTGATCCTTTAATGCACAGACGTTCTTCAATTGTTCGTACACATTAATGCTCAAAACTTCATGCTGAAGCATACGTTCATGTAAATTATCTATCTGTGATTATCTGCACCCAGGTTTGGTAATGCCAAGCGTTTTGATAGTCAGAACATAGACAGGGAAGACAAAGTGTATTTGTGTTACCACTGAAAGGTTAAGCTGCTGGCACAAATTAGTTTGCTCTTCGTGAAGTGCAATCATGAATCATGTTTAATTGCTTCCAGTTTCAGAAATGGTTATGAATGTGAAGTAAAATATAAGTACTGCCACCAGTACCACCACAAGCACAACTATAGGGAGTTAGGGACAACCATGTAGTAGATGACTAGCTTACTATTCTTGCATGAACAGCGTAAATGTTTATAGCTACCAAAATATGATATGTCACCATTCAGAGAACTGTAGGTCATATTTCTACAGAGCAAATATTAAGTGGCTCAATTTGACTACAGCTGACGTAAGTCGGTATTTAGTATAGAAGATATGAGACACTGCAGAAATTGCCGCAACAGCAAAAGGCCACACCTTCGAATGACTGCATAAAACTTCGTATCTAGTTTGGGCTCCATCAAAACAAAACAGTACAGAGCCTGGACCGCTTCCTTATCCCCATCTACAGTGTGATAAGGCGATTTCTGAAACCCTCCCGTGCTGACCACCTCGCCGCCGTCGATCCGTTTGATCCCTCGCCTCCGGCGGCCGCTCCGGCGGCGGGAGGTTGGGGGATCGACGGATCACGGCGTGTAAATAGTGTAGGTTGGTGTGGGTTGGCTGCTGGCGGCGCTGAGGAGGCGGTGGCGTGGCCGGAGAGCCTTTTGAAGACGGCGGTCCTCTCCTCCGATCTGGGTGTTCCGGTGGAGCTCTGGGCCGGATCCGCTGTCCCAGGTGCGTTCGTGGCTCAGCGGAGCTGCGGAGCGCATCTCCCCCTCGCCGGTGACCGTGAGATGGCGGCGCCGGTCGTTGACGTTCTTGGAGGAACTGTTGATGTTGTCCAAGCTGGCCTCGTCGAGCGTGGCGGAGGATGGAGGTGCTCAGGTGCCGAGGAACGTCGACTCCCCGGCCGCACGGGGGCTCCTTCCAGTCCAAGCTTGAAGGGGAGGAGACGCGGCGGGTTTCGCCGATTCTCTGCGACGAGGACGAAGCCAGGGCTCAGAAGGACCTACTTGTTTTTTTCTTTGTTTTCTGGGCTTTTCTGTATGAATCTCGGATAATGTAATCAGTTTCTCCTTCGCAAAAAAAAAAAACAGTACATAAAAAAGAAAAACTGAAATTGTCATGGTGACAGAACAAAACAGAAGATCTCGTGAATAGTTACACACTTCTGCAATTACAATCATACATATGACGGCAGTGTCTAGATCTAATAACATAACTGAATCACTTTTAAGACAATGGTAACTTCTTGTGGCATGCATTGAAGATTTGAGGAATATATGACCAATCTTGTTTCTTTATTGTAGCACAGGGAACTAAGAATGAGCTGTTCTTTGCACAAAATGAATTAGGAAAACAATTCAAAGAAGAGGAAACAGCAGTATAAGAAATTAAAATGGATCTTTCTAAACTTAGTGATCCATCTGAAAGAACAATATAATATGGTATGGAACCGTAGAGCAGTATAACAAGACTACGTAGTCAAGGTTCCTTTCTTACACGAGAGTAGACAGATTATGTCTCCTCTATTCTTCTCCAGATCAAGAAAAGAAAAATGTGTATGTAACAGGCTATTTACAACTTTTGCAGCTACAAGTGCTGAAAAGATCTCCCTACCACCAAAAGATACCTGTGGCAATGGTGAAAGTGGCACATGCGGTGTACCCATCAGGCGGGATAAAGATTTATCATGCGGAGTAGATATTTTTCCAACTAGTTTTGCAGTGGCAATATTTGTTTCATGCCCACCTAAACACAAAAAACAAAAGTAAAGCAAGTGGATTGGTGATCAACAAGGGAGAAGCAAAGCTCCCCACAAAAGAAAAATGTGGATTGGTGAGTGTGCATTCTGTCCTCCTAGGAGGAAAATACTTGTTCCATGCTTTCAATTCTGGGGCACGCCCAGAAGCTTTCAGCACCCTTTATGGTTCTTCATATTAATATTGTGCAAACCACAGGGTCTAAAGAAATCCCTGAAATCATGAACAAGACGGCAACCTAACTCGAGGAATCAGCGACTCTTCTCAATTCCACAAGCACTTATGTGCGTACAGAGAATTATCAAGCATCTTTGTATATTCATAAACCTTTGTCCTCTGTAGCTGCATTTCAGATATATTAGTGCAGCATGGCAGAAAAAATACAAGTAATGGACTCCCAAAATCCAGCCAATGTTTTCTACACAATGATTACTCAGTAAACGTTGTGGACCAAGGCATCTTCTGCAGTACACAACAGAAGAATGTTTTGAAGTAAACTTGCACTAAGGTTGAAAACTTTGCTGGTAATGGAAAGATTATAACAAACCTGAATGGCTTCAGGCTTGGCAAATATTCGAGGACACTTTAAGCGGTCTGTACCGATAGACATAACCTACCACTCTCAGAGTATGGGTCAATGTTCACTTCAGAGACTAAGAAACATTAGTGAGCAGCTGCAACCTGTATCAAATAGATCTGCATAGTCAAGTGTGTTAAATTATGCTTAAGTTTACTCTATGTGTGGATAAATAGGGTTCTGCTTTTGTATCATAAAATGGACCCAGTGGCTAGGACTTCAGTCCTGGTAGTCCTCCAGATATATAAGGCCTCCAAAAGGCAGCCAAAATTCTGAAGTAACCGTGGAACAGTCATGTATTTTCAGAACAGGAACAAGTGGTGTCAACTGTCAACAGATATAGTACTACTGCACTATCCAGTTTTGAGATCAGATGCCCCTAGAAAAAGTATCACCCAGTAGGCCATCCAAAAACAGAAGAGAGGAAAAAAACTGGTACAAACTGGTAGTAGCAATGAACGGCTTCCACACCCTTTAATATCTTATAAATGAAGCTACTACAGAAAGGATGAAAACTTCCAGCTTAGAAGAACTAGAGCAGGCAACCAACAGACTATATCAGAACTGCATCCAAATGGACATTCTGAAACTTCATATCATCTTCATGACTCAAATGAGAAGCTTCTTCCATGGAAAGATAGATTGCGGATTGCACTGAAAACTGCAATGGCCACTGAGAACAGAAAGATATAGAGCATGCTGATATACTCCTCGCTGGTACTTTTTTTTTTGTTGAGATTATCCTCGCTGGTACTTGAAAGCTTTGTGGCGCCATACAGAGTTAGCAATTCTCATAATCCTCGTTCTTGGCTAATGTAATTTTGAAATTAGTTGGCATTTCCCCTCTGCACGCGGCATCATAGTCTGCAGCGAGGTACGGCGCAGCTTTCTTGTGCGGGCATATGTACTTCTCGATGAAATTGCTACCGCTCAGCGTGACTGCAGTGTAGTAGCTTCGATGATGCTTCAGTAATCCATGTTCCTTCAGAAACTTCATAACATAGAGCCGGGGCCTTAGCCAGCCCTCTAGGCTAAGAGTGAGATATACCGGCCGATGAGCAATCTCCCCAGGTTGCAGCCCAACCTCAGAGATAAGGAACTCGGACGCACGCTGCATCCTGTCAGTAGAACATGCCAGCAATATTCTTCAACTCCTCCACTTTGGCGGTGATCTTTTCCTCGCTGCGGAATGCAACAGCATGCAGCACGAATCTGAACATCCTAGAGCCACAGGGCACACCTAGGCCTTCGGCGCACGCCACCATCGCCCGGATGCGCTCTGGTTTGGTGCTCAGAATACTCGGCAGACCTACGCACAGCTTGGCAATATCGGAAGCATGCAGTCCACACTCCCGTAGGAAAGCTACGTTGAGCTTGACAATTCTCTCTAGGTCAGAGCCGAGGAGGTAGGAGCTGCGCTTGAGCGACAAGATGAATTTCTCGAAGGAGCCAAAGAGGAGCAGGTAGTAATGCAGCTTGGAGACAATGGATATATGGCGGAATCTGTCGGAGGCGAGCGGGACGAGACGCGCAATCTCAGAACGCGAGAGGCCGAGGCCGGTGAGCCCCGCGACGTTGGAGGCCAGTGTTTTCTCCGTGTGGGCGCAGAGGAACTGTGGGTCCTTGGCAACGAGGGCGGCGACATCGGCGCTGGGGAGGCCGAGGCCGGCGAGAAAGGCGAGGACGGCGTCGGGCTTGGAGGGAGACTTGAGGTGGGAGAACTTGGTCGAGGCCTTGAGGGCTTGGGCTCGGGTGAGGCCGCAGGTGGCGACTAGGTAGTCCTCCACGGCGAAGCCGGAGCTTGCCGAAATTGGGGGCGCCGGCGCCGCGGTTGAGAGGAGGCGGTGGAGAGAGGATATGGGAGAGGCGGAGGGAGAAGAGAGGATGTTGGTGAGGACGCAGCTTTGGAGGCGGAGCATGGCGGCGCGGCCGCGGGGTGGCCGTGGCGGCGGCGGCGAAGGAATGGGGAACGGTGGCCGCAGGTGCGAGCCCTTCCCCTGAAAATTTGTGATCCTCTGATTCAACTTCAATTAGTGAGTTTTTACTTATCTTGTGGCATAAAAATGATAGATTAGGGCTTATTCGGATCAAACGTAGGTAAGACTTAAGAGGAAGGTTTGAGCTATTGGCACGTTTTACAATGTAAAGGATAGGATTAGATCGGATATACTCCTATGTGGTAGTGGATTCGGGAACGGAAACTGAGCGGATTCAGAGCGGGCACAAATTTAATCGGATAGATACGTGCTTAAGTAAATTGTCAAACCGTACAACCAAAAATAACTGTGCAATAACGCAATAACCTAGTAACTGTACTCCATAAACTTTATAACCACTATTTAAGTGAGTTTTGTTCAATGAACAACTTCGACAACTCACTAACTGCAAATTATGATCTATTAGGTTAGATATTTCGGTAGTAAATCACATTATACGGATTAAAACCATCAGATTATCCTATTTAATTTTCGGATAATCCATATTTTAGGCTATATCCGGGTGTCAAGTTCAGAACCGGACCTTATCCGCCGGATATGGATTCTTAAAACGGTTTCGGAATCGAATACGGTGTGGAAATTATTTTATTTGTTTACAGCCCTAACAAGGATAGAGGACGAGTCAAGCAATGCAAACACGATGTTGGTAGTGGGACAACCATCACAAAGGACGGCAACGGAGAGTTCGAGAATGATGATGTTAACATTCAAATTGGGTAATGAAGATGATCTCCAAACGTTTTTTTTTTAAGTTGATGATCTCCAAACGTTGAATAGAGATATAATGCCTTCGATAAAAGTGACTGATTTAAGACAAAAGGCAACCCTACCTACCGACTGATTGAAGACAAAAGGCAACCCTACCTACATTAGCCAGACTCCAAGCACATTGAAATATATGGGGTAAGTCATGTCCACGAACTATAGAAAAATATGGTTGTAAGAGTTCGAGAATGATGATGTTAACATTCAAATTGGGTAATGAAGATGATCTCCAAACATTTTGTTTTTTGAAACTGATGATCTCCATACGTTGGATAGAGATATAATACCTTCGATAAAAGTGACTGATTTAAGACAAAAGGCAACCCTACCTGCCTTCGATAAAAGTTAAAAGGCAACCCTACCTACATTAGCCAGACTCCAAGCACATTGAAATATATGGGTAAGTCACGTCCGCCAACTAGAAAAATACAGTTGTCTTTTCAAACTAAGGCGTATCACTTAACAGACGAGAAACTTCGACTTCGGCTCAAATATACCAATAAGCCCTCAAAGAAGCCGAAAAGATTGGGCGTGAGTCTCTTCGAGGGTCTGTTTGGAGGAGTGGAATATCCTTAGAAAGTGTTTTTCTTAGATTTCCTTAGAAAGTGTTGGTATTTTGAATACACCTCACTCAAATAGCACATTAAAAAAAGCGAGGAAATTGCGGTGTCATATATGGAAGATTAGAGTCTTCATTCTCGTGCAGCAGCCTCCACCAGTACCAATCGTTGCTCATCTCACTCAGCGACTTCACAGAGCGACTTCACAGTTGTTCATAGGCACAACTAACATTACTACAGTTCACGTATTGTCGAAATGGAAAGACAATTATTGGTGTGCTCACAGCTCACCTTGCTTCTTCCGTCTTAGCAAGCAAACGAATAGAACTGCCGCCTGTACTACCACCACAAGCACAACTACAGGGACAACTATGCAGATGACTACGGACCTTATTCTTCTTGAATGAACTGCCACCAGCGTAAAACATCTGGACTGTTGTCATATCTACCAAAAGATGAAACGGAGAACTTTAATGAAATTTATCAAGTAAACCTTTGGACATCTTGAACTCTTTTAAGAAGTTTCAGAAATAATTGTTTGAAAGATTGCTGTGAGATATGGATCAAAGTTGTAGTATCATTTGCTCAAAAAGGAAAAATGGACAAACAAGGCCAAACTAGATACATATATCACCATTCAGACAACTGTAGGACAAAGCAAATACTTAGTGGTTCAATCTGAGTAGAGCTGCCGTAAGTCAATAGATCTAGTACAGAAGATATGAAGCCTTGCTGAAACTGCCGCAGCAGCATAAGGCCACAGCTTCGGATGACTGCATAAAATTTTCAGATCTAGTTTTGGCTGCATCACAAAAGAACAGTAAGTAAACATGGAAAACCGAAATTACCATGGTGACACAACAAAACAAAAGATAACTCGACCAGTAACAGACTTCCAAAATTACAATTAGACATATATTTACAATGTATAGATCTCATAACATAACTGAATCATTTTGAAAATAAATGATATCTTCTTGTGGCATTTTTGCAGATTTGAGGAATACATGACTAATCTGGTTTCTTTATTGTAGCACGGGGAACCAAGAATAAGCTGTTCTTTGCAAAAAAAAATAAAAAAATTCAAGACGATACACTAGTATAAGATATTTAAATGGTTCTTGCCTGAACAAAGCTAGGCTTGCAATTTAGTAAATTGTAAGTTTGCAAATTAGATATCTGATTTGCATTCCTAAAACAGATTGAAACGAACAAAGGGCGAGTTTCAGATAAAAGTATGGCTGCATACATTATCAGTCTATTGTGCATGTTATATGTTCTCAGACTTTATTACATGATGATGAATGTGGTTCGATAAGCACATATTGTTGTCAGAACGATATCCTGATACCCAGGAATAATGAATGTTATTATGATGGACATATTAAACGAATGTTATTGGAACCTGTATAGGCATGCCTATGATTATTTACTATTTAAATTATGCCAGTGCATATAACCCACTTATTAAGCTATAGTGATAGTTGGTTAAGTGAGCATCTCTATTTAGCAGATAACCTGTACAGATGTGAGCCCTGCACATTTCATTCTATATACCAGTAGGTAGATATGTACTTCTCCATGAAAACCTTTTCCGTAGCTATGACGGCGGCATAGTAGTCACAGTCGCGATGTAGCAATCCATTCCCCTTAAGAAACATCAAAACATAGTACCGGGGCCTGAGACGGCCCTCCAAGCTATAAGAGAGCATTGCCGGACGATCAGCAATGTATGCTGGTTCTAGCCCCACCTCAGAGATAAGGAACTCGGACACGCGCTGTATCTTGTCCTTAGAACCCGTCAGCAACGCTGGATCCTTACAAACCGCAATGCCCACCTCGAAATCTGACCATCCGAGCGTGTCCTTCAGGTGCTCCAATTTGGCAGTGATCCGCGCCTCGCTATCGAATGCGACAGCACCTAGCGCGAATCTGACCATCCGAGAGCCGCGGGGCACACCTAGGCCTTCGGCGCACGCCACCATCGTCTGGACGCGCTCTAGTTTGGAGCTAAGAATCTTCGGCACACCTATGCACAGCTGGGCAATATCTGAAGCACCTAGTCCACACTCCCGTAGGAATGCTACGTTGGGCTTGACTGTTCTTTCTAGGTCAGAGCCGAGGAGGTAGGCGTTGCACTTGAGCGGCAAGAGGAAGTGCTTGAAGGAGCCAAAGAGGTGCAGGTAGTACTGCAGCTTGGAGACGACGGACCTGCAGCGGAAGCTGATTCGGGCGTGCGAGACGAGGGACGCGATGTCGGAGCGCGACAGGCCGAGTCCGGTGAGCCCGATGACGATGGGGTCCAGGGTTCTCTCCACGCTGATGCAGAGGAACTTGGGGTCCTTGGCGACGACGGCGGCGATCTCGGAATGGGATAGACCGAGGCCGGCGAGAAAGGCGAGGACGGCGTCGGGCTTGGAGGGAGACTTGAGGTGGGAGATCTGGGTCGAAGCCTTGAGGGCTTGGGGTAGGGTGAGGCCGCAGGTGGCGACTAGGTAGTCCTCCACGGCGAAGCCGCAGCTTGCCGAAATTGGGGGCGCCGGCGCCGCAGTTGAGAGGAGGCGGTGTAGAGAGGAGATGGGGGAGGCGGCGGGAGAAGAGATGAGGTGGGTGAGGACGCAGCTTCGGAGGCGGAGCATGGCGGCGCGGCGGCGGGGCTGGCGCCGGCGGCGAGGGAATGGGGAACAGCGGCCTCTGGTGCGAGCCCTAACTCTGAATATTTGCGATGCCTGGTTCAACCAAGTGGATCCGACGTGTCAGTATCATGCTCCCGTGTGATCCCTGGTTCAACTTCAACCCAAGTGGCTCCCACGCTGTCAGTCTCTTGGTCGCACATAGTACAGCAGTAGTCAACAAATGAGTTTTCACTTATATTGTAGCATAAAATGAATATATTACAGCGCTTAATCGGATCACATGGTATAGTTAATGAAGATATGGAGTTTAGGAATCACATGAGCTACAATTACATTGGTTTCGGTGATTGTAGCTTTCTTAAATACTCGTCGCCAGTCCCCACCTCCTCCTCGGTGATGCTAGGTGGAGCTCGTCACCAAGACGACGACGACAACAACATCAAGGATGAAGATGGCGTGTGGAGAAGTTAGTGTCCTAAGACAGACCTTGCTGGTGATGCAAAAACCGACGCGTCGTAGGACCAGAGGAATGACCAGCAATGGCTAGTGAACAAGACCAGGGAGACGACCAATGGGCAGGTAAAAGGAAGGGTCAAACTATAGGCAACGTTAGAGGACGAGTCGACAAGGCGGACAAAATGTTGGTAGTGGGAGAGCCATCGGAGAGGACGACGACGGGGGAGAGCTCGTGAATGATGTGACATTAGAATTAGGTAAACGAAGATGATATCAGAACGTTGAATAAAGATCTAATACCTTAGATAAAAGTGATGTGATTCAAGGCAAAAGGCAACCCTACCTACAGTAGCCAGACTCCAAACACATTGAAATATCTAGGGTAAGTCGTGTCCAACAACTAGAAAAATATGGTTGTTTCTCCAAATGGAGGCGCATAACTTTATGCAAGAATTTTTGTGTTATTTTTGGCTTATGCTTAAATGTACCAATGAAGGAAGGGTCGACCTATAAGCAAGGTAGACAAGGCGGGGAGAGCCATCCGAGAGGACGGCAAGGGCAGGAAAGCTCGAGCATGATGATGTGACATTAGAATTGGGTAAAGGGAGATGATCTCACAACATTGAATGGAGATCTAGTACCTTAGATAAAAGTGGACTATGATTCAACAAAAAGGCAACCCTACACCTAGCCAAGACACCAAACATATTGAAATTTATGAGATAAAAGTCGTGTCCAACAACTGAAAATGCATGGTTCTTTTTTCCAAGCAGCCGTATCACCTAACGGACGAGAAATTTCAAGTTGTTTCTGGCTTCGGCTTAAATATACCTACAAGTCATCCAAGAGGCCGAAAAGAACTGACGCGAGTCTCTCGAGGGCCTGTTTGGAGGAATTGTATATCCTTAGAAACTGTTGGTATTTGGAATACAGCTCACCCAAATAAGCACATTCATAAGATTAGCAGGAAACAGAGAAGTCTTCATTCCCGTGCAGCAGCCTCGACGAGTGCCCAGCGTTTTTTTTTGTTTTTGTTTGTAATGGAACTCAAAATTCAATTAATCAACAGGCTCAGCAACAATGCTGGCCACCTGAACGTTTACATCGTCTGGCAACGACTCAGGCTAAATACACCTCAAGTCACCCCTACTAGCACCATAAGCCGCTAGAGCATGCCCTAATTTATTACAACCCCTTGGGCAAAACATATAGAGACTGAATTGAAATTGAGGCGTAAGAAGATTCGGAGATCACGATAGAACTCCTTCTGGTGCTCGGTCGAGACTACTACCATTCCCCAGTCAGTCAGTCAGTCAGTCAGTCAGTCAGATGCTGCCTGCACTGCTTCCATACATGTCTCAGCCTCCGCTTGAGCTGCACTTGCCAGGTTCGGAAGAAATCCTGCTCCTGAACCTCGCACTTCCCCGAACTATCTCTGACTGCAAATCCCCATCCCCCTGGCCAGTGGACTCCTTATATGCTCCATCAAAATTTATTTTAAGCGTATCTCCCTCCGGTTTCTGCCACTGCTGGGGCGTTTTAACGGTCGTTGTCTCAGTCTGCTTCCGACAGAACTGTAGGCAGTCAGAGTTTAGTTGGATGATCTGATAGAGTAACTGATCTTGGGAGCTTGTCTTTTCTCTTGTGTTTCTTCTGTTTCTCCGTCACCACCATTGCCAGAGCATACAGCTGATCAGCGTACTCGTGTCCCCATCTTGTTCCAAAATCACTTGCACTACTTCTCGTGCATCTCTGCATGCACACATGCCTTGACGGACACTTTCTAGCTGCAGATGTCTCCACACAGATTTAACCTCTTGCACTTCAAGAGTAAACGGGCACCATCCTCGTCCAACCGCTGGCAGCACACACATTGTGTCACAATCAATGCCTCTCCGCTTAATGTTGCACTTCAGCGGGATGCTATTGTGGCCTAGTCTCCATATAAATTGCTTGATCTTAGGTGGACAGGTTAGATTCCATATCTTCTTCCACTGTAGTTCTCCATTTCTTTCATTTGAAGTCGAGGCTGGAGGTCCATCTCTGGTCGTAACATAAACTCTGTATGCAGATTTCACAGTAAAAAAATACCTTTTTGGTCGTAGTGCCAGGCTGCGAAATCTTCAAAGTTAGCTCGTATAGGTGTTGCCAGGATTTATTTTGGCATCCTCCTCCCAGAACGTATTCTGAACAAGCTGCATGTTCCAGGAACCCGAAGTTTGATCTATCAATTCACTAACTGTCTCCAGCGGGCATGTGCCTTGTGTTCGCAGGGGCTTTCGTGAACCATCTCTTGACATCCATGGATCTGCCCAGATGTTCACACTTTGTCCGTCTCCAATGCGCCATATAACTGCCTCATTTAGTAGGCCTACTCCTTTAAGTACTTCTCCACGAGTACCGAGACAGGTTGCGCCCTTAGGATTGACGTGCTAGGGACATACTTAGCTTTAATAACCTGCGCACATACTTCTCACTAGTGCCCATCGTTGGTCATCTCATTCAGCGGCTTCACAGAGTTGTTCAGGTTGATCCTTCATAGGCACAACTAACATTAGTACTAGTCCCCATATGTCGAAACGGAAAGGCAATTATTGGTGTGCTCACCTTGCTTCTTCCGTCTTAGCAAGCAAACAAATAGTACTGCCGCCTGTACTACCACCACCAAGACAACTACAGAGACAACTATGCAGATGACTAGCTTACTCTTCTTGCATGAACTGCCACCAGCGTAAAATGTCTGAACTTTTCATATCTACCAAAAGATGAAACAAAGAACTTTAATAAAATTTATCAAGTAGTACAACGTTGGAAGAAATCAAAAGAACAAGGACCCGTCTTGAACGCTTTTGAGAAATTCAGAAGGAATTGAGCCTTTAAGGTTGTTTCAAAGATTCCTGTGAGACATGGATCAAAGTGTAGTATGGTTTCCTCAAAAAGGACAAACGGACAAACAAAAAGGCCAAACTAGATACATGCTCTGAACCGTGAGCTTACAAGTATTTTACAGATTTGAGATTTAGAAAACAAACATATCATATATCACCATTCAGACAACTGTAGGACCAAGCAAATATTTAGTGGCTCAATCTGACTAGAGCGGCCATAAGTCAATAGATCTAGTACAGAAGATATGAAGCACTGCAGAAATTGCCGCAATAGCAAAAGGTCATAGCTTTGGATGACTGCATAAAAGATCCACATCTAGTTTTGGCTCCATCACAACAGAATAGTAAATAAAAATGAAAAGCAAAAACTACCATGGTGAAACAACAAAACAGAAGATCTCACGGAGAGTAACAGACTTCCACAATTACCAATTAGACATATGTTGATAGTTTCTAGATCTAATAACAAAACTGAATCATTTTTAAGTCAATGTTATCTTCTTGTGGCATTGCATCTTGTTGCAGAGTTGCGAATATATGACTAGTCTGGTTTCTTTATTGTAGCAAGGGAAGAATAGACTGTTCTTTGCACACAGAGAATTAGGAAAATAATTCGAGAAGAGGAAAATTAGAATCAGAAATTAAAATGGATCTTGCTGAACAAAGCTAGGGTTGCAGTTTAGTAAATTCTAATTCTGTAAACTGGATATCTGATTTGAATTCCTAAAACAAAACAATGAATCAGTTATGGATGCAATTATGGTTCCAATACTTACTCTATCAGTCTATTGTGCATGTTACATGTTCTCAGATTTTATTACATGATGATGAATGTGGTTCAGTAAGCATATTGTTGTCAGAACCATATCCTGATACCAAGAAACAATAACTGTTGTTATGATCGAAATTTATTTCTTATGTACTAATTAGTATTTTATAATCGGTAATTGAATAATAGAAATGCCTTTACCATTCCTTGAGTGATATCTTATCAAGATTAGTATGCTCAGATGTTCGATAAAAAACCTCCAGAAAATCGTAAGGATGCAAATCTCCTTTGCTCTCAAGAGGAGAGGACGATAGCAATGGGAGGCAGCATAGTAATAGGCTATCATCAAATCCTGCAAGCATAAACCAAAACCATATGTAAGTAGATATTTTAATGAACTACACATACACATTTGTGTTCTTGCAACTGAGTGACTGACCTGGATCAATGTCCGGGTATATAGTGTAAAATATTGCAACCGACCTGCATCAATGTCTCACCAAATAGTGTAAAATGTTTGCTGAAGCATTTTAGATTCTTACCAAATGGTGAGTGACTTCTTGAGACAATGTCCTTACTTCTGAAAGCATTGTCAACATGGGCAAGCAAGTATTTATGTAATCTTCAGATCAACTATTGCATTAAAAAATTAGTTGAGATTAGTTGTTAACAGATGACTTTTCCCCAAAAAACAGCTTGCCAACATAAACTCCTATTCAAGTTCTTCCTATACACCACAGAAATTTTATGCGAATGTTATTGGACCCAGTACCAAAGACCATAGGCATGCCTCTGATTTAAATGGTGCCATTGCACATAACTATCTAACATGATATAGTTCGATAGTTAGTTAAGTGAGCATATCTGTTTAGTAGAAAGCCTATACAGATATGAGTCCTGCACATTTAAACCTGCAGCTAAAGGTCTAAGCATAACCTAGAGCACTCACTTCCATACTTTCAATAGCTGAAGAAATACATCTGTATAAAGTTACTGAATTTAAGCAATAACAGATTGCTATTAATCTACATATGTGCAAACCAAAATGAATTGTTAATCTAAATTTAGGACAGGATTGAGAAAGATCCTTCAGCTATCCACTATGAATTGCAAAAATATTAATTAGACCCACAATCAAGAAGACATCATCCTTACCTTGGCTGATTGTCTCAATGCACCAGCAACTAAACTGAAAGTAGAAAATGCATTGCATAATGGTCTGTTCTCAAACTTACTTAGATCCAATATGTGTTTTTTTATAAACATGCATGAGGACGAACAAGTTCATAACCAAACCATAGTTTCTTCCTAATGAATAATGGCATTAACATATCAGGATTCAGGAATCAGATTATCAGTTTCATCACATGTTAGCAACGACTAAACCAGCATCAAATACACATACAACAGCGAACAACCGGCCGCCCTGGAAAAGGATCACAAGCAGGATAGAAAAAAAGGTCTACAACAAGTGGGAGAGGCCGGATTTGAACCTACGTAGACACACAGTTTGCAATTCTCATAGCCCGTCCTTGGTACATGTAAAGGTGAAATTAGTCGGTAGGTGTTGTGCAACTTCACTGTGAGGGGATATGTACTTCTCCATGAAAACCTTCTCCGTAGCTATGACGGCGGCATACTAGTCCCGGTCGCGATTTAGCAATCCATTTCCCATAAGAAACATCACAACATAGTACCGGGGCCTGAGACGGCCTTCCAAGCTATAAGAGAGCATTGCCGGCCGATGAGCAATGTATGCTGGTTCTAGCCCCACCTCAGAGATAAGGAACTCGGACACGTGCTGTATCTTGTCCTTAGAACCTGTCAGCAACGTTGGAGCCTTACAAACCGCACTAGCCACCTCAGCATCCGACCATCCGAGGGTGTTCTTCAGGTGCTCCACTTTGGCGGCGATCTGCTCCTCGCTAAGGAATGCGACAGCATGCAGCGCTATTCTGAACATCCCAGAGCCGCGGGGCACACCTAGCCTTTCAGCGCACGCCACCATCGCCTGGATGCGCTCTAGTTTGGTGCTAAGAATCCTCGGCAGACGTGTGCACAGCTTGGCAATGTCGGAAGCACCTAGTCCGCACTCCCGGAGGAACGCGAGATTGGGCTTGACAGTTCTCTCTAGGTCAGATCTGAGCAGGTTGGGGCTGCGCTTGAGCGGCACGAGGAAATTCTCGAAGGAGCCAAAGAGGCGCAGGTAGTACTGCAGCTTGGAGACGACGGACCTGGAGCAGAAGTTGACGCGGGCGAGCAGGAGGAGGCGCGCGATGTCAGAGCGCCACAGGCCGAGGCCAGTGAGCCCGATGACGATGGGGTCCAGGATTCTCTTGGCGTTGATGCAGAGGAACTTGGGGTCTTTGGCGACGATGGCGGCGATCTCGGAACGGGACAGGCCGAGGCCGGCGAGGTAGGCGATGACGGCGTCGGGCTTGGAAGGAGACTTCAGGTGGGAGATCTGGGTCGAGGCCTTGAGGGCTTGGAATCGGCTGAGGCCGCAGGTGGCGACTAGGTAGTCCTCCACGGCGAAGCCGGGGCTTGCCGAAATTGGGGGCACCGTCGCCGCGGTTGAGAGGAGGCGGTGGCGGGAGGAGGTGGGGGAGGCGATGGGAGAAGATGGGAGGTGGTTCTGGACGCAGCTTCCGGGGCGGAGCATGGCAGTACGACGGCGGGGTGGCGCCGGCGGCGAGGGTATGGGGAACAGGTGCTTGTGCGAGGCAGTGAGACTCCTGCCTGAAGATTCGCGTGGACTGGTTCAACCCAAGTTGATCCCACGCGTCCCATATACTCCATTGTCTACTCAGTTGGACCCACGAGTCAGCCTCATGCTGCCACATTGAATCGATTAGGGCCCGTCTGCACTCTGCATCAAAGTATTTTGAAGTATTCTGAGAATATTTTTAGGTAATCGACTATGGTTTATAAAAAAAACTGAAGTACTGAATATTTTGAGGTGTTTGGATGAAATGAATAATGTGGTTTCAAAACTGAAATATTCCCCCAAAATTGTATTTTTTTTTTGTCGTTTTGAAAACTTTGGCCTTGACATCTTCTTTCCTAAACCAAAAAACTGAAATATTCATCCGCCTGTAACTCAAATACTTCATTTTCTGAGTACTGTGGTTTTAACAAACGGAGCTCCCAAACTCAGCCCTAGTGAGTTTTTGCTCGCCCCCATCCCCACACACACACCGCATAGGCGTTGCAATGCGGAGGTCGTCTTTGACGCGACCAACATGGTGTCGGAGAAGAACTGATCGCTCTCGGGTTAGAGGTATGACAGCTAACTAGTGTAATGTAATTGTGTAACAGACTATTTGCAATTTTGTTTGGTTCATGATGGTAAAGGTACCAAGTTATTCACAAGGAACAAGGTCAGCCAAGATCTGGTGGGTGGGGACTAACATAAATTGAGATCCAGAGGGCAGAGCTAGTGGACGTGTGACCAGGGACGGAAGAGAACGCCGGTGAGGTGGTTGGGATCTGGCCGGAGAAGGAGAATGCCTATGAGGTGGGGGGGGGGGGGGGGGGGGGGGGGTGGGGATCCGCTAGAGAAGAAGACCGCCCGCCAACAGAGGAGACAGTCGCTTGGCGGCGCTGCTCCCGACGGAGAGGAAGTCGAGGAGTAGATCGGTCGATATCTGTATTCCAAAGCTGCCGCCGGCATGATTCGAGAAGGGTAGGCCGGAGGATCGAGATCGGAGTCGTGGACTCGTGGGCAGGCTAGCGCTCCAGTAACGTGTTCCGTTTTCGGTGGGAACTGGTCGATAACGTTCTTGTTAGAGCTCGTTTACACGGAACCACCTGTTTACGACCGAACTGAACCAAACACGACTAAAGATGCCATAACGATGTAATTGTAATCAGATTAAAGAACAAGAAGTGTGAACCAAACACCTCCTGAGTAGCAGCCACGATGGCGACTGTGGCCTCCGATGAATGCCCGCCGCCGGCATGGTCATGCTTTGGACGCCGCTAAGGCTGCGCACGGTTAACCGAAAACCGAGAAACCGAACTGAAAAACCGAAACCGAACCGAAATTGTGGTTATTTTGGTTTCCGGTTAAGGTTACGGTTAGTAAAATAGCTAACCATATGTCTTGCGGTTAATACGGTTAATAACCAAAAACCGAATGGTTAACCAAAAAAACCGAAATGCCTATTAACTTTTATTATTTTGCTACTTTTATTGACTTTTATTAACTTTACGGGTTACTTGTAGCATGTGATTTGCTATTTGTATAGACTTTTATTAACTTTATGGGTTATTTGGTTACTTTGGATCATATGCCTATTAATTTTATAGTCTATTCCGTTATTTTGTAATATATGGCCACAAAAAGAAATTGTCATTTTAAAATTCGCGTCAACTTAGGTTAATTAGGTTATTACCGAAACCGAACCGAAATTACATGGTTATTACCGAAACCGAACCGTATTCTCGTACAAAACCATATTTACCGAAGTATTGAAACCATATAAATAAAAAACCATATAAACCGAACCGAATTAACCATATTAACCGAACGCGCAGCCGAAGACGACGCCGAGAAGTCACGTGAACATCGCTCTGCTACCATTTACCCAGCAAAGACACACGGCCCACACCCTCTCCCATTTCTCTTCCAAAAGTAAAACGCGCTGCCACTCCCAGGAAAAGGCATCCCCATAGATTAGATCCATATATAAAAGCTGATAGGATTCAGCCTCCATTTCACTGTCCACGTCGCCCCCAATTCGTGCCCGTCCGATCGGCGCCATCCGACGGCCACGATGCGTCCACGTCGCCCTCCCCGCGCGGTACTGTAGCCACGGCTATTTTCTACCAATGAACGGACGACACGTCACCCGGTAGCCTCACGGTCGCAGACGGTCACCTGCGTGCACGAATTTTGGCGCGCCATTTTTGCAAAAAAAGCCCGCAAAGGACTGGATTGTAATTTATGAAAACTACAGGGACTTTTTTGCAAAAACATCCGCGTCAATCCTCTTCCTCTCCTTCCTCTCGCGCGAGCCGAGCGACGCCGGCGAGCGTCGGACGCGGCGGACGCGCCGCGGCACGGCGGCGGCCATTCCGGTGCGCATGCGCCGCCCCAGGACGCGGCTCTTGGGGAGGAGGCGGAGGAGGCGACGGCCCACCACCCGGTGCCCTTCTACCTCATCCCCTCTCTTTTCCTCGAGTGCAGGGCGCAGCCGTGTGGCCTTCCTAGGGTTTGGGCGAATTCCTTCCCCTGGAGCTCCCGTCACTCATCACCGGCGGCCGTGGCGGCGGAGCATCGGGTGGAGGCGGCAGCGACCCGCAGGCGAAGGGAAAAGCCAGGCCGTCCTCTCCTCTCCCCTCCTGGTCCCTGGAGGCGGCGGATCATCGGGCGGCGTGGAGAGGCTCACAGACGCAGTGGGTGCTGCTGGCGTGGCGGAAGAGCAAGGGGAAGGCATCCAGCAGCGTCCTGGCGGCTTCACTGCTCCTGGAGTCGCAGGGCGCCGTCCCTGTCATGGGCTTCGAGGGCTACCACGGCGCGTCCGCGTCGAGCCCGCCGCCCTCCTGCCCTCCTCCTTTGCCGTCCTCCACAACCTGGTCTTCCTGCCCCGTACGTACACCAGAGGAACGCAAGGGGTCGCGCGTCTCCATCTTTCCCCACGCCGGCTACGAGTGGAGCGACTACTGGAGGGAGTGGTACGCTCGGAGGTACGCCGGCCGGCTGCTATTTACAGGTAAGATGCGTACAACCTCGGATGTTTAGTCTTTTCTTGATCTTGAGTTCGTACGTTCTTACACCTCTTTTCTTTTGGGGAAAATATTAGCGATGAGCTGACTTTCTGTTGAGTGAGTGAGCTGCTGGCTGTCAACTGCTTGTCTGCTGAGTTTTATAACAATCTGGTGAAGATCTCTTTATATTTTTTGAACAGTAAACAAAGTCCTCTTGATTTTTGTTTAGAAGCACAACTTCATCTGCTAAAGAAAGCTATACAGTTTACTCAGATATGCCAAGTACAACAGTTAAGATAATTTTGCTGCAGATACTATCAAATTGGTCCATTTTGAAATGAAGGAGCACTGGAGCAGCCATAATGATTTCACTCTGGGCATGTATTCTTAATTCTGAATTTTGGTATTTCTTACTTTGCACACTATATATTGTTAGCCTGCTGGATTAATGCTTTTGACTAACTATAGATAAGAAATCTTTTCAAATAGAAAGATGATGACAGCTGATAGTCACTCAGTTGGTGAGAGTTTACTGCAATTTTGTACTGTGCTGTCAAATGCTCTTATACTGAGTTTTATAACAATCTGGTGAAGATCACTTTATATTTTTTGAACAGTAAACAAAGTCCTCTTGATTTTTGTTTAGAAGCACAACTTCATCTGCTAAAGAAAGCTATACAGTTTACTTGGATATGCCAAGTACAACAGTTAAGATAATTTTGCTGCAGATCCTATCAAATTGGACCATTTTGAAATGAAGGAGCAATGGAGCAGCCATAATGATTTCACTCTGGGCATGTATTCTTAATTCTGAATTTTGGTATTGCTTACTTTGCACACTATATATTGTTAGCCTGCTGGATTATTGCTTTTGACTAACTATAGACAAGAACTCTTTTCAAATAGAAAGATGATGACAGCTGATAGTCACTCAGTTGGTGAGAGTTTACTGCAATTTTGTACTGTTATGTACAAATATGTGCTTAGGTTTTTAATATGCAAATATTGGATTTTCTATGACAAATTATTTCGCTGTGGAATATGCATAGATTACATTGTTGAATTAATAATTTACTTACATTCTGGAAGATGTGTTGGCTAATTGTTCTCTGGAATTGTCCAGCTGCTTGCTTTTCCCTCTTGGTTCATCAATTTCCTTCTTTCTTGCAGTTGCATTTTCTTTTGATGTTTTTCTTACCGTTGGGACTCCCATTCATTTTGTTTATTGGCTTTCATGACACTTGCAAAAGCTACTATTTATGATTGATTATGCAAGCGTCGAATTTACTTGATATTTAATATGTGTTTACATGGTTTTGTACTCAGCACGGTGGACTTCGTGAAAGGAGCTCACATCCTTACTGTCGATTCATGTTCTTATTTTTCTTAGGCATATTCGGGAATATGTCTTATACTCAATAGGTCTCGCTTATATAAAATTCTGGAGTATTTTTTGCGTATGCAACATGATTATTTCATATGCCCTGGTGTTGCATACAAAAATGCTACTTAAATACAAACTTAATTGTGGTTATGTAGAGAGTAACAGACGGCCGCGAGTTCCTTCCCGCCAGCTCTCACGCCACCCCGTCCACTGGGGGAAGCCGATCTCCGAAGAGAGGACAGGCAGGTGATTGAACCGGTGAGAATACCTATAATGTTCCATGTTTCTATCTTCCAAAATATCACATTATTCTGATAGATTTGGTTTGGTTGAATAAACAGAGTAATTTATCTCCTTGATCACTTGATACTTCGTTGGAATTCACTAATAAAATTAAATTTCTAGGTCGCTGCCATGATATCATTAACCTTGATCTAGGACAGTTTTTTTATGTGCCAGTGCATGCAACAGATGTATACATGTTAGCTGCTCGACGTGATTCATTAAGCCCGTGGAGGATTGGATTCATGGTTGTTTGATTTGAATATCTTCCCTCAGTTAGGGAGGTTTAATAACCTTTTCCATTTCCTACACGATCTGATCTAAACAAAATGTCCCAGGAATTTAGACCGTCATTAGTGTGAGTGTATCGGACTTTAAGGTTGCAGTATGCTGAGCTTGTGTGCTTTTTTTATTAGTACCAATTGAGCTACATGGATCGAGTATGTCTATTTGACCATTGTGTTTCTTTTTTGAGAATTTTAACCATTGTGTTGATACCAGTAAGATTATTATTTCTGTGCTATTCTCAACTTTTGGTCTCTGTTATTGTTGTGGCCGTCAAAGATATGATTCTATTTTTTCTGTTTATATTACGAGCTTGATTTATTTTAGGAACTTCAAACTTGAATATTCTTCTGTCATTTTCAGGATTTAACCTTATCTGGACTTATATAAATCATCAGTTCGTAATTTTCGTGAGAGTGAGGTAGAGATGAGAGCTTGGGACGCTGCAAGTATTATTTATTACATTCAGATTCTTCCCTTTTAATTTTGTAAGCATCGGCGAGGTCCCATTTGACAATAAGTTAATCTTGAAATCCATGAATTTTTGCCACTTTATTTAGTGTTTTCTTTGTGAATCTTGGTGACATGGTTGGTTTTATGTGCTTCGTTTATTCCCTTCCTGTAGTCCATCTAGGACTAGAAAACAGATAGTTCTCAAGCATCATTTTTTTTTTACTTGGAGCACCTAACCAATCTGCACTTCGCTAGCTACCTCTAACCTAATTCAATCCTAGCTTGTGCTGTTATGAATTGGGTCACTATGTTCAGCTAGAGGAAGTACCGTTCTGTTCCTAATTGTGCAATTTGATTGGACGGTTTGCTCCCAGTGGCCAGTTTATTGTACTGTCTACAACTAAATTTTTGTTGCCGGAAGTGATCTTTCGTGTAACGTGTAACGTTAGCCCTTTTAACGATAGAATTAAATTATGACCTGAACATGAAAATGCATGGTGGTTCCTTCATACAAATTTTGTTGTTCTAAATATGGTGTGCAGTTTTACTTCTTTTTGTAGCATTCGAAAAAAAAAACGTGGGCCTGTTAATTTATATATATTTCTGGAAATCAAATAATGTTACAAATTCACTAATTTTAAAACTATCCACCGGAAAAAATGGAAAAATAGGTCGAAATATCACGGGAAAAAATCACCACTTACGGCATATGATGTAGATTCAAATTTACATATTTTCAAATTGTAAACGACTTTCAATAGCCACCATTCCACAAAGTTTAAAAAACATTTAATTTCACAGTATTTTCCTATTAAAGAACTAACACATTTGAACTAAATGTTAAAACAAAATTAACACATTTTAGCATTTAAAATTGTTAGAAAATAAATGTTACAAAAAAAACAACAAATTTGAGCATCCAAATTTGTTAGAAAAATCTTTGTATTTATTTTCTTTTTTTTCTTTCCATCTTCCCTTCTGTTACGTAAAAAAAAAATTGGAATAACGATCAAGGAAAAAAAATAAAAATACCTTTCAATTTATAATTCAAAATAATAGTACAAATAATATGTCAAAAAAATTGAAATTTCCAAACTTTTCCACACAAATGTTGCGCCAAAATTACATTGTGCAAAAAAAAAAATGTAAACAAAGCACCAAAATTTTCCAAATTTAACAAGATTGCAAACTTTTCACATAAAAAATTCACCTTTCCACACGAACTAATAAATATCCATTTTGTTAAAGATTTATATGATAAGTTTCCAATACAATTTTTCTATATTTTTCCCTAAAAACAATAATATATATAACAAAATGTTCACAAAAAATATATGCCGACTACTTATGCCAAAAAATGTAAAATTCATAACTTCTAAACTATAATTCAATTACAACAAAATAATGGGAAAAAAATAAAATTCAAAACTTCTAAAACTATAAACAAAAATAAAATACAAACAATTTGTCAAAATAATTCAAATTCAGCAAATTGTTAGACTCTACACACAAAAGTTGCATTAAAAAAAATCTCACAAAATAGAGCAAATAATAGTTTAAAAGTTTCCGAGACTACCAAAATTATAGGAAAAATATTTAAATTCACAAAAAAATACCTTTCAATTTATAATTCAAAATAATAGTACAAATAATATGTCAAAAAATTGAAATTTCCAAACTTTTCCACACAAATGTTGCGCCAAAATTACATTGTGCAAAAAAAAAATGTAAACAAAGCATCAAAATTTTCCAAATTTAACAAGATTGCAAACTTTTCACATAAAAATTTCACCTTTCCACACGAACTAATAAATATCCATTTTGTTAAAGATTTATATGATAAGTTTCCAATACAATTTTTCTTTTTTCCCCTAAAAACAATAATATATATAATAAAATGGTCAGAAAAATATATGCCGACTACTTATGCCATATGATGACATTTTAAAATACGGATATTTAAAGATTTAACTATCCTTCAAATCTTACCATTCTATAAACGTAAAAACAAATCAAACCTGAACGACTTTCAATACGAACAATTTTTGAAATCCAAACAAATTCAAACATAACCTCTTTTGAATTCTAATAATTACAAGATTCGAACAATTTCCGAATGCTAACATTTCAAAATTAAAATTTTACCCCACAGGCAGGAAAAATATGACAAATATATCAACACGAACCAAATCTATATTTTTTTTGAATACATTCCAATACGAACAATTTCTAAATTCATAACATTATTTAAGCATACACTTTTTAAATTACAATAACTTCCAAATTTGAAGAACTTCTGAATATGGACATTCCCAAATTTGAATTTTACTAAACAAACAACAGCCTCTCAAAGAGATCATATCATTTTGCGATCCAACATTACATACAACTCTAGATGACATATAAGTTATCCAACAAAATAACTTTATACTATCTACAATTATGTCGACAAATTCCATCAACATATTTATTACCACAAAGCTCTCCGCATATAAAACATGGATGATGGAACATTTCAATTTGGTAAGAAACCTTACCATTTCCACCTCATTTTTGCAACTGTATTTCCGTACGGTAAATATGTCATACTGTATTTCCTTAATGTGTAGGACAATATTATTTTAACTATTTTTTCCCCCTAATTTCCATCCGTCAAAACAAAAACAAAAAATTGGGGAGTATATCAACGTTACCACAAAAATAAACATTAACTATTTATATCATATGATCAAAATTCAAATTTCTTCCAACACGATATGTACAAATGTAACAAATATACCAACATTAACCAAAAAAAAAGGTGTCTACTTACAACACACCATCAAAATTCAAATTTTAATATTTTATTTCAAAATTTTAAATGCCTTTAGAATCTGAGCATTTAAATTACATAAATCAAATATAAATATGAATACCTTCCCAATTTTAATAATGTTAGAATTTTAACAAACTTTAAATGCAACCTTCTTCCAAACTTTAGTACACTCAAAGCTGAACAAATTTAAATGCGAACCTTCCCAAATTTGAATTCTTTCCACCACGATATTTACAAGTACGACAAATACATCGGCATGAACACAAAATATTAACATTTAGTAAACATAAAAATAACTGCAATATGAATAGCTTCCCAATATAACCACTTTAAAAAAAAAACAACATTTCAACAAAAACTTTTTTTGAACTTCAACAATTTCCAAATCTGAGCAACTTTTCAATGCAAACATTTCCAAATATGAATTTCCTATTCCGCGGTATTTTTTCTTCTAAACACATTGTGAAAAAATATACGAGCATACTTCAGCACACCAACTCAAAATTCAAATTTCCATATTCCAAAAAAAATTAAAATGATTTTTAAACTCGATCAATCTGTAAATACTAAAATAATTAAAATTTGAAAAACTTCTAATTTGCACAATTTTAAAAATCTATTTGAGCATTTCAACTCAAATTTCAGATTTACATACCTTACAATTTCAAATAGATTCCAGCTCCAAACATTTTGTAAACATTACAAGAATTCAAATTTGAATACATTCCAATACGAACAATTATTAAATTCATAACATTTTTAAAGCGCCCACTTCTTCGAATTCCAATAATTTCCATATTTCAAAAACTTTCAAACATAGTCATTTCCAAAATTTGAAATTTACCGAACGGGCGCGGCATTGCCGCACTAAGATGTCTAGTTAACAGCGGAAGACAGGCAGAAACGGCCCGTGCCCCAGAACGTGATCTCGTCCGTCCATCCGGTAACGGGCACCGTATCCGACCGCCCGGATCGCCCCACGTCCTCCCGCTCCACGTCGCGCGGGCCCACCACCACCCCTCCTGGCGTCCTCCCGTCACCTTCCTTTCCCCCTCGCCTTTATTGCCCCCTCTCCCCGACGGAAGCGAGCGCGACGCCGACGACGACCAACCAACGCGGCGCCTAGGGTTTCGCGCATTCCCCCGCTCCCCTTCGATTCCCCGTCGGCTCCGAGGTACGGCCTCCTCCTCTCGCTCCTGTAACCCCCTTTCGGCGCGTCCTGTCCGATTCGCGGCCCGGCGAGGTCAATCTCGCCGCGCGGCGGCGGTACCTAGGTTGTTGCTTGATCCTCGGTGTCCCGCTTGATTTTACGCTATTATTGAGGTGTTTGCGGTGCTTTTGTTGCGTTTGTGGTTGCGGATTTGGTGCGAGGTCCAGGGATCATGGGATTGTTCGCTCGTGCTAGGTTTATTTTATTGGGGGAAGCATGGGGATCGGGAACTCGAGGTTGGTTATCGGGGGTTCGTTATGCTTCATAGTTCCGGTTCTCGTCTCAGTAGTCGTAGATTGGTCATTAACGTTTGGCGATGCTTCCAAGCGACCCAGCCTTGCTGTAATGATGAAGGGTGTGATGGGTCGAGATGGCGTCACGAAGTAGATTCGGTTCCTCGTTTTGTGCTAATTGCGTTCGGTAGCAGCTGCATCTTTGTTGCTGGAGTCTTGCCGTGAGAAATTAATGGTTTGCACTTGCTCCTTGCGAATGCGATTACTGATAAGCTGTTTGCTTCCTGGTTGAAGTTGGGTTGAGATGAATGTGTGGCGGGTTGAGATGGCTTCGTGAAGTAAATTAAGTTCCTCTTTCTGTGCTATTTTCGTTCGATCTGTGCATGATTGATAGTAGCTTCACTTTGTTGCTAGAGTCTTGCTGTGAGAGATTAATGTTTTGCGCCTGCTCCTCGCGAATGTGATAGCTGCTTAGTTGTTGCTCCCTGGTTGCAGTTTGGTGCTGCCTGCACTAGAGCTTGTAGACAGTACGGTAATGAAATCTGGTTTGTCTGCGATAGCTACGTTTTCTATTATGCTATTCCTGTCCTGCTTTTATTAAGTATTTTTCATTCAACTGTTGTTCATTTATTTTCTGAGGAATGCAAATTACAGTGTTATATCAAATCATTATGTCGAATCATTTTCTTATTAAGTGATAGTGCATCCGTTTCTGCTAGCTACGTTTCTTTTTACTGTGCCCATAGCCAGAATTGTGTACGCTTGGCATGAAACTTCTAAGTTCTGGTCTAGGCATCTAGCAGTGTGGGATCATCTCTGGTTGATGCATACTCGAGCTAAGATGTGATACATTTTATGTAACTTAGTGTGCTGTATTGTGGCAAACTACTGTTTGTTGGTCTTTGTAATTCCTAGGGTTATAATTTGCATAAAGAATCAACGGCTACACTGATAGAATAGCGTGGAGATCAATTTCATCTACCCTTTCTCTTACTAATGCATACCCTTTTGCAGTCATCAAAGTGATACTCATATCTGGAATGCATTACTGAATAATATGATAATTTTATATGCATGCAAAATGTAGTATGGTATATGATGACAGATGAGCCATGAGTTCATGACAGCTCGTGCAATACTTATATTTGTTCCTTTATTTTGAAAGGCCCTCTGAACCACAAACAATGGAGCGGTCTTCTCAGTTGAATCCACATGCCACTCCTTTCGTGCCGTCGTTTAAGTCTTCGTTTGCGGCAAGCTTGAAAGAAAAGGACCCTGTGAAGCAAGTAGATGGAACTGAAAAGAATGGGACTGCTGACAAGCCTGCTGGGTATGAGCTCCCAGACTCCCTTTCTTTTGATGACTATGCTGAAAGCCTAGGAAAGATCAACATCTCTGCCGAGTCTTCATCAAAAGGAGAAGCTGCTGAGGCAAGTCATGCTGTGGTGGAATCTATCTCGATGATGTTTCCAGATGTGCCTGCTGACTTCATTCTTGAAGCACTGAAGGCCAATGAATTTGATACAGATCTCACTATTGATATGCTTTTCGACTTGGTACGTGAAGTTGTCTTGTCCGTTTCATTGACTATGCATGTTGTCTCTATGCATTAGATTTGATAACTAGTTTGCTGTGCAAGACTTTTCGCTAAATATGAAATATCATGATTCGTTTTATACTACAGCAAAGCACACCCATTGCCATATCAAGTTGAAAACCATTTCTCGTTGCTGATGATCTCTCTTGTTGAACCTTCCCCTTTCAGTGTGATGCTGATGATAATGGTCACTCTGCTGAAGTATCAGGAAACCAGCAGCAGCAGCTGCCGCACCACCACCCTCCTTCATCTACATAGGCGGAATGGGAACTCTCCAGCTACATCCTTCACCATCAAGACCGGTGTAGCGGAGTGCAATTTCTCGCTACTGTAAAGAATTCATCCTGAAGTGTTCGATTAGGACCAAAGGCAACTAGTACTCTGTTTTGGGTTTTAAATTCCGGGCGGAATGGCTGCTTGTTTGTTAAAGAGTCTGCCTCATCGTGATGCCTAGTTCACCTGCACCAGTTTATCTCAAGGCTGTACAGCTCTTTTGGTGTAGCTGTTACTTGTTAGAGTACGGAATTTGATTTCATGAACCTATCCTTTGCTGGAATGCTGGCCATGTATGCTTGCTATTCCTGCGTTGTAAGTGGGGAGCGAGACAAATCATTCGCCTTATTTCGTTGCGAGATGCAGATTTACATGAGCGCAAAGACGTGTGATTGCAGTTGGTTGTATGGAGGAATGGTGGAATGTTTTAGTAGCGTGTTTTGAATGTTATGTGCTGCGAATTCTGCCAGATTAGTAGCAGTGTCTTCTACTCCTTTTGTTTGCGCAATGCATGTCTTGATATGCCGTTACTGATATGAACTGAACTACCGTGCCTTCTGCTGAATACTATCAGTTTAGCAGTGTAGCACATTGTTTTTCAATACGATGGCCTCAATTCCATAACCTTAACCACAGATGAACATCGCCATGCAATGGTATCTATATTGTTGTCTGTAGAGGATAGGGTGGAAATGTCTCAAGTTCCACATGCCAGTGGCGGTTCAACAACCTGAGAAGAGAAACTATCATAGGACGAGCATAAAATGGAAAAACCTGCTAGAGATGCGTCCTATCTCATGCAATTTGATAACCTAATCTAATTTCGTCGGACGTACCAGCTGCCTCTTATAAGCACACTTCCACTAATCTGTTTTTTTTGTCCTAAAAAAATTTAAACGTGTTTTGCTTCATCCCTTTTTTGAAAAACAAATGGAAGATTTATTTCTCCAGGTTTTGCATCATAGATGGACACAGATAATATCTGCTACGGGTAGCAATTAGTGTTGCCGAGCTGTGAGCAAAATCAGCCTTGATAGTTGGATACGAAAGAGTCAGTACAGCTTAATAGACATGTATTCATCTCAAATAAAAAAAATAGACACGTGAATCAATTAAGTGCTGGTGCCTGATAGGCAGCAAAATACCCGACTGGCATACAAATAAGTGCTATTTTTCTTTCATAATTCCAAGTGCCGGTCGACGTCCAGCCGAATTTGCGTGCCCTGAAATGTTATCATGACGATCAAGACCTGGCTGAGCTTCCCTTCCACAGCCGCCGCAAAGGCGCAAACAATATCCGTCATGCGTTCTTTCTATCTTTTTCCCCCTAACAGGCTAACACCACTACCGAAAATAGTCGGCAAGCCTGTCAAAAAAGAAAATAGTCGGCAAAAGCACCTACCAATTGCCAAGATACCCAGATCTCCGCATAGTCTGAAGAAAGATTCTGAAACCACGGTGGGTGCACCCTCCAGTGTGTAACGCTTCAGCCTAGCTTCTCCATCCTTAACTATCTAGGAGCTGGTCACTGTCGTCGATTTGGCGGTGCTTTTTGTAAATTACGAAGCGGCACTAAGTGTACTACTATATCTCACAAAGTAGAATAATGTTGGCGCGCGTTGCTTTAACAGATTTGTTTTATAAATAAAAGGATATAACATGCATGAAACATGAAGTTTTTTTAATATAAAGCATGTAAGATCCAATTGATAAAAGTAATCGAGATGCTAAATCTTCGACATGAAAAAAAATATGTATTTGACCCACTAAAAGTCATCATGGTTTGGATTGTATCGGATGGTGTTGCATACAATTAATTAAATTATACTAGATAAGTGAAATCAACAGCTCGAAAAAGCTGATGACGTGGATAGCTTGAATAAAAAGATATATTATCATAATTATAGTTACTGGGTTTTTATTTATAAGAATTATAGATAGTTGCAAATTTTAGAATCTCTAACGATTATAGACAGCTGCATATTTAGCACGTCACTCCGTCGGTCTCGTTCCATATGCATAGGATTCAGATCTAGCTTGGGGTGACTGCCGGATGTCAAGGTCATTAATTGTGGGTATGTCCGCGTTTGCGGCGAATGATGTGTGAAGGGCAACTAGGAGTTGTTTGGAGCGGTAGTGGATGTGCCGAACTACATGCCAGTGGGCGAGGTCGGCTAATCTGGGAAGCGGTGGGTGTGGTGATGACTAGATAGAAGTTGGTGTTGGAAGGCCACCTCGACTATGAAGGCGACGATGAGGCTTGCGTCGATAATTCATGGTTGGTTTCCGCTGTTTGCAGCTTCCCTAACTGTGTCTCCCTGGTTTTGGTAGCCCTGACCTCTTTTGCCGATGGATCCTTTGGGTGAATGATGGTTGTGGTGCCCAATAAAAGCCTTCCAGACAATGCTGGTGTCAGGAACGACGATCCTTATGACATTTTCTTGGGTCCATATCTCTTCTCATGCAAATATATATTTGGGTGAAAACCCCATGTCCAGCTTGCCGGTCTGGGTGGCGGTGACACTTTGGGGTCACTCCCTTCTCGGATACGCGATCTTAGGATCCTTGGTTCCTTAAGGTTTGTTTGTGTTCTTTGATTAGAGATATTGGTGGTGCTATTATCGGTTGTTTCTTCGGCTTTGGTGAAGCGGTCGTGTCATGTTCCATAGACGTCTTGTCCTATGCTTTCCATCTGAGCTCTCGGTGAGCTCCATCTACCTAAGGGTGTGTTTGGTTCGGGAACGAAGTGGAATATAATGTCATGGTTCCATTCTACTAGAATGGGTCGGTTCCATTCTTCTGTTTGGTTGGGACCAAAATGATGGAATGTAACGGTTCCAGTGTTTGGTTGGGAAGAAAAAGATGGAATGGAATAGCTATCATGTTGAGTGTATTGTTCTAATTAGTAATTAGTAACACCCTCTTTCAACGGTAATGGTTTGTCCTATGGCAAACTACTTTGGAGTTCCGAAAAGCTGATGATCAGCGATTGAGCCGCGTCGAGCTCGGGTGTGAAGGTGATCTGTCTATTTTTTCCTTGGTGGCTGCTACGGTGGTGCCGAAGAAGATGGATAGACATTGGTTTGTCATATACGTTTATCCTATCTTTCCAGATCTGTAAGATCGGTGTATACGTACTTTGTATCTCGTCTTTTATTTATCAATGAGAATCGTATTACCATGCAAAAAAAAATTAGTAATTAGTAACACCATGAAATTAAAATTTCAGCAGCATGCAACACCATACGTGACAAGAATAATTGCGAATTTCTTTTTTTTGAAACCGGGCAAGAGACTTGCCTTTTCAATTATATAGAAGAAGTGAATTGGCCAGTTTATAAGGAAAACTGGCCGAAAACCGGATACAACAACACAACACATCACGCCGGCCCCGAGGCCACGCACCACACTCAGTCGACGGCCTAACCGCCCAAGCGGCCAAGGCCGACACCCCTCAACGCCACAGCGGAGGCCCTCAACGCAACAGCGGAGGCGAAATCCGGAGCCGCCGCTCCGACATCCACGCTGGCCACGGGCCACGCTCCACACAGGTCGACGACGAAACCGCCCAAGCAGGCAAGGTCGACACCCACACACCTCAACGCGACGCAGCGGAGGCGAGATCGGAGCCGCCGCTCCGACATCCACGCCGGCCCCAGGGCCACGCACCACCTAGCCGAAGACGAGAGATCGTCGCCGCTGGCCACCAAACATCCACGGGTCCCTCTGGCCGGCAAAACATCCAAGACGAGGCCCCAAGGGAATACGACGCCGAAGCGCCGCCCTCGCCCGATCCACGGAGGATCTGGGGTTTCCCCCGGAAGTTTCCGGACGGAGGAGAGGGAGCACCGCCACGACGACGCCTACAAGTAGGAAGTGGCGTCCGGGAGCGTCACCGTCGCCTGTCCTGGTCGTCGACCAAGGCAAGGTTTTCACCCGGCGGTCTCCGTCCGCCCGCCCACACGGGAACCGACCAGCCCACCAACGCATACCTGCACGCAGACACCGTCAGCCCCGCCCGCCCGACGGTCCACGGCCACCAAACAGAGCTAGACGCCGGGGCCTAGGTCAATCTCGCGCTGAGCCACCTCCTAGCTCAGCTCGACGTTGCCACCAAGCCCGGAGCCGCCGCCCCGACGTCCAAGTGCTGCAGGACAGCCACACGCCCAGCCGCACAAGTGCCGCTGCCCTCGAAGCCAACGCGACGTGTCGGCCAAGAGAAACCGGACGGGGAGCCTCTACCTCCCGTCGACGGCGCTGCAGTTCCCTCGAGCACCACCGCACAGCAGCAGCCAGGCCCGTGCGGCACCACAGCGGTGCGAAGCAAGCGAGGCCGCCGAGAGCAGCGGCCCACCGAGCCCATCGGGGCCCAGATCGGGCCCTGGCCGATCCACCGGCAGCCGCGCTGGAGGTCACCGCCACCACCTGCCGCACCTACCCCGGCCACGTCGCCGTCGAGCCGTGCCGAGCGCGCTGCAGAAGCACCGCCGCCGCCGCACCACATCGCCGTCGCCGCGGCAGAACAGGGGCCGCATCGCGTCCACCGCGAGCTCGCCCCTCGCCGCCCTTGAGGAGGTCGGGGGCGCCGCCACCGCGGCCAGGCCGGCGGCAGCGGCGGAGGAGGGGCAGGGGTGGGGGGACGGCCGGCCGGCGGCGCGATTTGGGATCCCCCGTGTCGCTCAAGCAGAGCGACGCGGGGGGTCGGGCTGAAGCGATGACTGAATAATTGCCGCACGTCGCTCTGCGACCCACAACACAATAGTTGGAGAAGTCGGAGGATGTGCCGCCTCCACGCCCGAATCGGCGCTCGCGAGTCCCGCCGCCGCCACGTGGCCATCAGGTCTTTCCCGGCGACATCTCTGGTGGCGGTGATAGTGGGGGAGGGACGGATCCGGTCATAGCTAATGAAACTATTAGTTCGGCAGCGAAACATAAACAAGGAGATTTTGGTGACTGTCTTAATCGATTTGGTCAGTTAAACAATTCAATCTTAAAAATGTTATCTTGAGCCGTCTTTCTTTTTCAATGAAAAAAGCTTGAGTGGGGCACATTGAAGAATTGGTCTTTGCGGCGTGCTCCTGATGGTAGTCGTTATCACTCAGCACTGCATGCATGCTTAGCGACTGAGTTCATGGGAAATTTTTTTCCTGACACACGTGATAGTGGTACTACATGCGGGGAACTCTTGGTCACTTGGCACATCTAAGTGCTTGCTCAATGCAGAATACACACTACGCCTGCCCCTATAAATAGGGCCCCACACCGAACAAAACATCTCACACATCCCGATCGAAAGCAAGACTAGCTAGAAATCAGAACAGAAACCAAACCATCATCGATCATCAATGGCAAAGCCACAGGCATTGGCTGCAGCGCTCCTGCTTGTCCTGGTGGTCTCCCTCGCCGCAATAGAGGGTGCTCACGGCATCTGCGGCATGTCGAACGACGAGTTCAAGCTCTGCCAGCCCGCGGCGGCGGTGAATAACCCGACGGACAGGCCGTCGTCTGGCTGCTGTGCCGCGCTTGGGAAGGCCAACCTGTCGTGCATCTGCCGTTACAAGGGCGTCGCCGGGGTGTGGCTGAGGATGTACCACATCGACGCCAAGCGCGCCATGGCGCTTCCTGGCAAGTGCGGCCTCACCATGCCCAACAACTGTTCGTGATCATCGGACGTACGTACTATCTATAGGCGTCTGGACATGAACACTATATATGGCTAAATAACTGGAGAGCACTCGAAAGGTGTTGTGCTACTCGATCTTAATTACTGGTGTTGTGTGATTTGAATCGTGTGTTCATTATCTCACTAAGCTCTCGATAAATATTACCATGATGTTTTACTCGAATTGTTTTGTGGAAAGTGCCCTACATGCAGCACAACGAATTTAATATACTACGGCGGTGACCCATGATGACATGTAGTAGTGCACAACTCACTGATATAACAGTTATGAAAAGCACTCCATAAATATCATATCGCTCAGAGTAGTACAACACAACAGAAACTTTACAGGCGGAAATCCATAACGGGTAGTAGGTGCAGATGCACCCACTGCTCAAAAAATAAATTTTAAAATTTCAAAAAAATAAAAATAAAAATTTCGGATAAACTTCAACACATTTTATGTTAGCACAAAAAGTTACGTGAAGAAAAAACATTTTTTGTGACCTGTGCAAAAAAGACAAATCCGGACGCTCCAAAATGATTTTATACGAGACATTTTTTTGTCTTTTTTGCACCTACTACCCAAAACGCCCCTTTACAGGTCCAAATATTAGAAACTGCTTATTATTGTAAGTCCAAAAGGTATATGAAGATTTCAACTTCCTCCTCCGACAATTGAGGAGATTCACATAGAAGAGATTCAACTTGTACTAGCTTACCAAGAACAGAAACAAGGCTCAACAACTTAGTTAGACTATCCTATTGTTATTCGGCTCGGTTGCTATAACTATCTCAACCTAAGAATCTAGTCCTCCTTCATTGGCGTCAGCTCCATATGTAATGATGTAGAGTCGACCCGTTCAACTCCTTCAGAGTTCAGATAAGTACGATTCTTCATTGTAGACCTCGCCATCTTCTGGAGTAATCTCCACCTCCTTGATGTTTGCTCCCTCAATTTTAAGAAAGGATTTTGAGATTGAAGGATGAGTACAACGTACTCAACACGTTCAAAAAGGAGAATAAGTGTTTGATATGCTCTATTTATTGCTATGACCGTAGGTTAACAGCAAAATGCATGTTTTGTAATATATTTATTCAAATTTCAAGTTTTATTCTAAGAGAAGTATGACCGTCAGGCTTCACGGGTTGTGAGAATCTCATGGGATTCCTTTCCCGCTACGTTCGTACTTTCTTCCTAGAACAAGGAGTGACTGGACTCACTCACGTTACCCAAAAGTAATCTTACCCTTGTTTCTCTTACCACACTCCTTTGGTGTATTATGACCCGGTCTAAACATCTCTAGGCCATGCCAAATTCATCTCCGCGACCCCACATATCCACTCATATCATAAATAGACTCTGATTGCTCGCCATGTAGGCCCAGTCATATCCGTTACAACTCCCAAGACACTACTACATTCACCTCTGTAGGTGGGAAGTTCCTGACACTTGCACCCACGTTGATCATCCGTTACGACTCAACTAGGTATAGCCGTCTGAGGATATGCGAAAGGACGAAGATAATTCTAACTAGCCATCCAGTAGTAGGACTGATAGTCAACGATATCGGCACAACTATATCTGCCGACATTTGTTTTTTTTTTTGCGAGTACAAGGGGCTGAAGAGAAATTCAGCAAATTACAGAAAGGTCCTCTAGAAAATCAAAATTACAGTCCAACCCTCCTGCAAAGTCGAGCTCGTCTTCCTCCTAGGCGCCGTCGGTGGCGCGCCGCCGCTCCAGCTCTCCTTGACCTTGGAACAAGAGCTTCCCCGAGCGGACGGGAAGTCGCCGATCGTCGGCCGCCGCAGCAAACCTACACCATCGGAATCCGCCGACCTCGCGCTGAATCCTCCGTCCTCCTGCACAAAAGTCGTCGACGCCGGATCCGCCGTCCCGCGGCCTCCGACGAAGGGGAAACCGCGCACAACAACTCCAGAGAGCTGCGAGCGCGGGCGCGGCAGAAGGTCGTCGCCAGAACTCCGTGAAGCACCGCCGACGAAGAAGAAGCCTTCCACCTGCAAAAACACCACCAGCTCCGCCCCTTCCTCCATGGCGACGCCGGCAGGACACCCACTCACCCCTACATAGCTATGCACAGATCCGGTGATTCCCCGTCCTCCCGCCGCCGGAGCGGCCGCCGGACGGCGGGGAATCAAGCGGATTGACGGCGCGGCGGTGGTGCGAGCGAGAGGATCCAAATATCGCCCTTCTACTGTGGACGGGGAAGGGAACGCTCCAAGGTTGTGTATTAGGCCATATCTGCCGACATTTGTTGTTAAGCCTGGATGAAAATTTATGGTGGAGGATTCATCGTAAGCCTGGATGAAAATTTTCCCCGTACGATGAATCCTCCACCATATCAACCAATCAGTGGTTCCATCGCCCACCAACATAGTCAATTCATAATTGTACGAAAGTAGAAATTTATTTTAATGCAGGTCATAGACATTATAATTAGATTGAAATACGTTGATTAAAACTATATCAAAATAGACATGAGTAAGATTGAACTTGGCTTGAGAGTGAGAGATAGTGTAGTTTAAAATTTCGGTTTGTTCAGGAACTTCATGTTCTCAAAATTAGCATAATTGTTTGATAAGGGCAATGTTCAAAGATTCAGTTTCATACTATTATGCATAAAATGATATAATTTTAAGTTTTAAAAACCCAACACTCCCCATTTTAGACTTTATTGTGATTTATTTATTTATTATACAATTTTATTCATTTATTGACTTTACTGAATATTTATTCATTTAGCAATAACAAACCAATATTATTTTAGATGCTTAAATAGCCTAATATTTGATTAAAATCAGGAATTATATTCCTCTTATTATTAGCTCTTAGAACATATATTTTTTTCTCCTAGTTTTAAGTTCATAAAACATTTAAATAAACCCAAGAGGTTGGATTTAAACCTTGAATTTTGCACTTAAAGTTATAAACACTTAAAAAGCACACAATAATCATCTTGAACTCTTTGAATTATTTAGACTATAATCCCTATTTTTATTTACTCGGCATTAAGTTTTTTCATCTGTACACTTAATCACAAATTTGTTTGTGTTCCCAAAACGACTGAAACTTTGCTTACTTAAAATCTAAAATGGAGCTAGAATTAATATTATATACTATCTGAGATGGCTATACACTTAATATTACTTGTGAAAGGGAAAAGTAAATGTGCTTGTACACATGAGTTAGCCGTAAAAAGCGGCAGTTATGATTGATGAATCTTCTCTCTTTTGTAATTTTGCACTTGAAATCTCTTCTGACTAATACAGAACGAAGTAAACTTTTGAGGAAGTTAAGTGAATCTAATCAATATAACTGGTTTCTCAACACACGGGTTTATTATTGAAATCATAAAAACATACATCAAATTGCATTATCACATACTTGATTACAATAAAGCGTGATGTTGTATGACTGGCCTTCTAAGGAATACTAGTATTTTATGCATACATATATTCACAATTTTTTTAATACTAATATATATGCCAGCTCGAGTTCTGACACCAAGGCTAGCTGAGGAGGCTGCTGACTGATACGTCTAAAACGTATCTATAATTTTTGATGTTCCATGCTTGTTTTATATCAAATGACAGATGTTTCTTCTAAGGTTTATATCATTTTATGACATTTATTGGACTAACCTATTATCGTAGTGCCCAGTGCCAGTTTCTGTCTGTTTTGTCTGTTTATTGCAGAAAAGGCCCAAAAATAAAATTGCTCGGAATTGGACGAACATTTACGTGATTTATTTCCAGCACAAATAAGCCACAGATCCCGAAGATGAGCTGCAGGTTGGGCCCATAGCCACCACGTGACTTCATGGCGCGGCCTACCCCCAACCCGCGCCGTGGGCCCGCCTGGCCCACCTGGCTACCGCCTCGCGCCGCCTCTTCGCCTATAAAATCAGTCCTGACCTAAAAACGACGAAACACCGAAGACTTTTCCCAGATTCGACTCCGAGCTCCGCCGCCACCAAAAACCCTAATTCGGGGGACATAAGTCTCTGTTCCGGGACCCTGCCGGGACAGGGAAGTGCCCCGGAGCCATCTTCATCGCCATTGCTGCTTTCCATGATGAGGATGGAGTAGTTCTTCATCGAGGCTGAGGGCTCTACCGGTAGCTATGTGGTTTATCTCTCTCTCCCATGGTGTGATCTTTATGTGATCATGAGCATTGTAATCTAGTTGAATTCATAGATGTTTCCCCTTCATTATGTTATGGATATGCTACTCAATTGGTTTTATCATTATAATTTTCGGAGTCATTGTTGAGAACACAAAGCTTTGGTGACAGTGCGGGTGGCGTGTGTGACTCTACCAGGATAATAGATTAGAGGGATATTTACCATGAGCTGTTCTTTATATTGGATGTCATTGTGAAATCATGGTGTTTGTTTACTCAGACTTTAAGGTGTGCTTTTGTAGCCCTACGTAGTAGTAATGATGTTCGTTATCTAGCTGAAGAATAATTCCGAGTAGCACCTAAGTTGCATATTGAAGAGGAAGTATTTATATGTGTTCAGTTATATTACTATTGTTGAGAGTGACCACTAGTGAAAGTATGATCGCTAGGCCTTGTTTCCAAGCATCGAAACACCGTTTATTTTTCCAGTTCTGCTGCATGTTCGCTCGCTGCCATTTTTATCACAGACTACATATACCACTTGTTAATATCCATATCACCTGCATTTTACTATCTCTTCGCCGAACTAGTGCACCTATACATCTGACAAATGTATTGGGTGTGTTGGGGACACAAGATACTTCTTGTATCTTAATTGCAGGGTTGCTTGAGAGGGATATCTTTGACCTCTACCTCCCTGAGTTCGATAAACCTTGGGTTACTCACTTAAGCGAAATTTCCTGCTGTTCTACAAACCTCTGCACTTGGAGGCCCAACACTGTCTACAAGAATAGAAGTTATAGTAGACATCAAGCTCTTTTCTGGCGCCGTTGCCGGGGAGGTAAGGTAAACTGTACTCATATCCTCTGGCTACTAAGCTATTTTCTAGCACGGTTGCCGGCGTGTGAGTGCTTGAAGGTATTTCCTTTAGATCCTGCAGTTATATCTTTTTGTTTCTTGTTTTTATTTCACTAGTTAGACTTAATGGAAAATAACAAAAAAATAGAGATCTCTATGAAATTTATCTTGAGTTAGGACATGAAGTGTTTGAAGAGAAAATTAAAAAAACCTATGGAACTTTGTTTGCATAATAGTGGTAGCAATGTTATTAGCATGAATTATTTGAACACCATTATTGCTAATGCTTTGGAAAAGTCTAAGCTTGGGGAAGCTGGTTTCGATGAATATGATATGTTTAGTCCCCCAAGCTTTGAGAAGGAAATTTGCTTTGATGATACTTTGCCTCCAATATATGATGATTATAATGATTGTGATATTTTAGTTCCACCTACTATGGAGGATAAAGTTTATTATGATTATACCATGCCTGCAATTTATGATGATTACAATGATGGCTGTGATATTTTACTCCCACTATTACTAATGATTATGCTTATGTGGAGAGTAATGATACTTTCATGGTTGTGGATCATGATAAGAATGATTTATGTGATAGATATATTGTGGATTTTATTATTGATGCTATTGTAAGTTACTATGAGAGAGGAAAACAAGGTTCTAAATATCTCAATAATATTAAGTTTCTTCTCTTTTTGTTGAAAATTTTGAAGTTGCACTTGTTTTGCCTTCCTATGCTAGTAGCTTCATGCTTCAATAATTTGTTTTCTTACAAGATTCATTTGTATAGGAAGTGGGTTAGACTTAAATGTGCTTTATATTTGCTTCTTGATGCATTCTTATATGTTCAACTCTTATTCTTATGAGAGCATCATTAAAATTGTCATGCCTAGCTAAAAGGTTTTAAAGAAAAGCGCTTGTGGGAGACAACCCACGTTATTTTTGCTTTCTGTTTTATTTTGCTTTTTGTTGATTCAAGGATGTTGTTACCTCTGTAACACCTCCTTTGTATCTTTTTGTTTTCGTTTTTGTGCCAAGAAAAGCCTCTAATGGCAAGAAAGTGTTAAAACTGAGTTTTCTGCCAGAAACAGATTTTCTGCGCTTCACTGTACGAAATTCCAAAAAATCACGGTACGTGATATTGATCTGTAATTTTTTTTCAGAAGCCTCAGGTTTATATCCATCTTTCGTTAGTCTATCATTTTCTGATTTGAGTTACGTAAGTACCTCGAAAAAATTCATCTTTACGGGTTGTGTTGTTTTTGACAGATTCTGTCTTTATTTTGCATTGCTTCTTATACGAATTTTCTTTGTGGTCTCTATTTGTGGAAAGGTGCTACAAAGGCCTGATACTTCCAAAACGTATCTACTTTTCCGAACACTTTTGCTATTGTTTTTCCTCTAATTTGTGTGATTTGAATGCAACTAACACGGTTTTCAGCAGAATTGCCTTGGTGTCTCGTTTTTGTGCAGAAAGTCAAAGTTTCAGAAAAATTCCAGAAAAAGTTCCATAAATCTATTTTTCCAGAAGACCCACGGAGCCAGAGATGAAGAAGAGGGGGCACAGGGGCCCACACGCACCCAGGGCGCGGTGGCCCTTGCCGCGCCCAGGGGTGGTGTGGCCCCCTGTGTGGCCCCCAGCGCTCCCCTTTGGACTACTAAAGCCTCTGACCTAAAAACTTCGGGGGAATCGACGCTTTTTCCAGAAACCTTCCAGAGCTCCGCCGCCATCGAAAACCCTATTTCGGGGATCAGAAACTCCGTTCTGGCACCCTGCCGGGACGGGGAATTGGAGGAGATCATCGCCATCATCATCACCGCCACCTCTCCATCGACCATCCATGACTCCCCCATCCATGTGTGAGTAATTCCCCGCTGTAGGCTGAGGGGATGGTAGGGATTGGATGAGATCATTCATGTAATAGTTGTGAGATTTGTTAGGGCTTGGTGCCTAGTATCCATCGGTAGTACTTTATGTCATTGTTGCAACTTATTATGCTTAATGCTTGTCACTTAGGGCCCGAGTGCCATGATCTCAGATCTGAACATGTTATTGAATCATGAGAATAATTATTGTTTTGGATCATATCTATAAGTTGTATACACACGTCACTGTCCGGAACCCGAGGCCCCAAAGTGACAGAAATTGGGATAACCGGAGGGGATGGTTGCGACGTGAGGATCACATGTGTTCACGGAGTGTTAATGCTTTGCTCCGGTGCTTTATTAAAAGGAGCACCTTAATTACCAGTAGTTTCCCTTGAGGCCCCGCTGCAAACGGGCTGGTAGGACAAAAGATGTTGTGCAAGTTTCTCATTGCGAGCACGTACGACTAAATACGGAACACATGCTTATGATTGATTATTACTTGGATACCTTATTATTATTTATCTGCAATTGCCCTATGTATGACTATTTCATGAATTATCTCATCCATGCAGCGCCCGTTCATCCATCCCTATGCCTACAGTATTTTAATCCTGCTGTCTTTATTACTGCTGCTTTATTTCACTACTGCTACTGTCATAAAACTGTTGCTACTGATAAACTGTGTCGAGCAAGTCTACTTCCAGGTGCAGCTGAACTGACAAATCATCTGTCAAGGCTTATAAATATTCTTTGGCTCCCCTTGTGTCGAATCAATAAATTTGGGTTTTACTTCCCTCGAAGACTGTTGCGATCCCCTATACTTGTGGGTCATCAAGACTATTTTCTGGCGCCGTTGCCGGGGAGCATAGCTCTATTTATAAGCTCACCAGGGAGTCATACTGCTCGCTGCAATTCATTCATCATGGGTAAACCTCGTGATGATAAGGTTCGTATATTGCCATCCACTACAAGGAGAGGTACAACTCTGAACACTTCTGCTGCTCTTGATTCACCGTCTGTTATAAGTCAACTTGTCACACCACCACATGCACATGCTTCACGTGCTGCTACTTCTGCTGAATCTGAGAATGTTTCTGATGAATTTGATGATGCTTCTACTGTGCTTGATGAAAGAGGTTCACTAGGTCCTTTTCTAGATGCTACAATTGCTAAATCTAAACAACTTGAAAATACTGAAACACCTAATGAAACTCCTGTTACACCTGCTTATTCACCTGAAACAAGAGAAACTACTAGTGATGATCTTGAGGAAACTTATGTTGAACTTGATGATGACTTTATTGATGAATGCATGAATTGTGATACCTCTAAAGATGTTAATGCTATTAAAAATCTTCTTCAAAGACGTGCTGTCAACTATAAACTTTCTCCTGATGCTAAATTTGCTACATCTCCCATAAATATAAAAGATAAAGATTATGATTTCTCTGTGGACTTGTCTTTTATAACTATTGCTGAGAAAGAACCTTTTCGAGGAACTGAAAATGAAAGTGCTGTAGAACATATGAACACTCTCTCTACTCTGAGTAGTTTGTTTTCTGATGATATTAAGAAACGCAGTTACTTTGTTACTAAAATTTTCCCTTTCTCATTGAAAGATGAAGCTAAAACTTGGTTTAATGATTTATCTCCTGGATCTATTGAGAGCCCGATGGGTTTAGTCAATGCTTTCTTTCAGAAATATTTTCCTGCTAGTGCTCAACATGCTTTACAGAAAATCTTTAACTTTAAGCAAAATGAGGGAGAGAAAATGCCTGAATCTTGGGCAAGGTTTTGTTCTTTACTTAGAGCTCGGCCTGGACATCAAATAGCTAAAAATGAACTTCTTGATATATTTTATAATGGACTAACTGTTGAATCTAGGACATACCTGGATAGTTGTGCTGGTTGTGTTTTCAGGAAAAGAACTCCAGATGAAGCCGAGGAATTATTGGCTAAGATAAGCCAAAATCATGATGATTGGACCCTGCCTGAACCAACTCCGGTACCTACGCCGAGGAAAAGAGGAGTGATTGAATTGAATGATGAAGAAATGAGAGAAGCCAAGAAATCTCTTAAGGAGAAAGGTATTAAATCTGAGATGTGAAAAATCTTCCACCTATAGAAGAATTGTGTAAGCCAATTCCTCACTCATCTACAGTTGAGGTACACTCTCTCCAACGCTTTGATGATAGAGATATCCCTTATTCTAAACCTCCTGATCAATGCTTAGATGAGTTTGATAATTTCATTGTTAAGCAAAACAATTTCAATTGGAGAATAGAAAATAGCTTCATAAAGAATTCTCATGTCATTAATCATTTGCATGATGTTTTGGAAAGAACTTCTAATGATGTTAAAATACTCATTAAACATTTTCATATGGTTCAAACTCAAATTGAGCAATTGACTAAAGTGCAAAAAGATTTGTTAGGTAATGCTTCTAGAGAAAATGATAAACATGCTTTTGGTATAGCAACTAGAGGTGGTGCTTCCACTCAGGATCCTTTATATCCTGAGGGACATCCTAAAAGAATTGAGCAAGATTCTCAACTAGTTAATGAAACTACTACCCTTCTAAGAAAAAGAAGAAGAAACATAAACATGTTGAGGAATCTCCTGAACCTATTAAAGACAATGAGCATGTTAATAATCCAAATAGTATATCTATCTCTGATGCTGAAACTGAGAGTGGTAATGAACATGCTAATGATAAAGATAAGAATGATGCTTCTGATAAAGAGGAAAGTGAAGAGGAACCTGAAAAGCATTCTAAAAAAAAAAGTACACTAAAGAAGATTTTCTTGCTAAGAAACATGGTAATGAAAGAGAACCTTGGGTGCAAAAACAAATGCCTTTTCCTACTAAGAAACTAAATCTAAGGAAGAAGAACATTATAACAAATTTTGTGAATGGATGAAACCTTTGTTTTTGCAAATTCCTTTGACTGATGCTATTAAGTTACCTCCCTATTCAAAGTACATGAAAGATATTGTCTCTAACAAGAGAAAGATTCCTAATGAAGAGATTTCTACCATGCTTGCTAATTATTCTTTCAATGGTAAGGTTCCAAAGAAGCTTGGAGATCCAGGTATACCAACTATTCCTTGCTCAATCAAAAATAACTATGTTAGAACTGCCTTATGTGATTTAGGTGCAGGGGTGAGTGTTATGCCTTTTTCTCTTTACAAGAGACTTTACTTGGAAAAATTGATACCAACTGATATATCTTTGCAAATGGCTGATAAATCTACTGCTGTTCCTGTTGGTATATGTGAAGATGTTCCTGTTCAAGTAACTAATAATTGCTTGATATTAACTGATTTTGTTGTGCTTGAAATGCCTGAAGATGATAATATGTCTATTATTCTTGGAAGACCTTTTCTTAATACTGCAGGGGCTGTTATTGATTGCAACAAAGGAAAAGTGACTTTCCATGTTAATGACAAAGAGCATACTGTTTATTTTCCCAAGAAGCTGGACAAAATATTTGGAGTTAATACAATTACCAATATTAAAAGTATCAAAGTGGGAAGTATTGATTGCCCTATATATGAACTCATGAAGAACTTCGATATATTATGATTGGATCTATAGCTATACCATTTAAGGTAACATGATTGTTCAATGTGGTTTAATTCTTTTATGTCATATAAAATGTATTTGGTGGCAAGACTTGATCAACCTTGTTAACAAATATGTTTTACATGCATAAAATTGCTAAACAACATATTTTTCTTTCTCACTTTTGTTTTACCTACTGTTTTGCTACTGTAATTTGCAAAGTTAAGTAATGCTTGGTCTTTATGTAAATTCATTTTGTCTAGTTTTCATTGTTTAAAGTACCCAGAAAATGTCAGAAATAAAAGTTTTCAAAAAAATTATGAAAAATATTCTGTAAGTCCTAGTTTTTAAAGAGGAACGTGGGAGTACCAGAGGATGACCAGGGGGACCCACCAGGCCACCACACGCCCCCACGGCGCGGTGGAGGGCAGGCCGCGCCCTGCCCTGGTGTGGGGTCCACCTGGCCCTCCTCTCACTCTCTCTCCCACTCCTTTCTCTCTCCCGACCATACACACCACCATTGCTCAAACTCGTGTTCTTGCTGCTCTTGCTCGAAATTTTTCGATCTACTTGCTCAGCCCATCTTTGCTGCTGAAATTTGGATCAATTGCTCTCCGGTATGTGACTCCTCCGATTATCCAAATAGAATTTTGTTTAGTTGCTTATATCTTTAGCATTTTGGTACTGTAGGTGACATGTTATTAGAGCTTGCATGCTTGTTCTTGTTTAGATTAACTAGTTTTGATGCATGTTTAGTCCCTAGTAAGTCTCCCTAGTGTTTCCTTGATTTAACCACTCCAAAATTATTTTTTATGAGGTTTGTTTAAAATTTCAGAAAAGGAAGATGGATAAACACACTTATGGAGAAATCTTTGAAGGCAAACACCATCCTCCTCAAGGAAACAAGGGCTTCAAGATCAAGAGGTGCACCTAGGCCATCATACAATGAGGATCTTTTGGCACCAGAATCGGTGAAGAGGAAGATGATGGTGTTCCTCATCCATCTATTTTTCCATGCTTTAACTTTATGAGAGATGCAGGGATTTATGATGACTTCATAAGGATGATTAACAATGTTGGTTTGATGGAATTTATGCAGGATGAGAGGCCACAATATGCTAACCTCACTAAGATTTTTGTTGAAAGCTTTAAGTTTAATAACTCTACTTTTAACCCCACTGTTGAGTTTAAGATTTATGATCGTGCATGCAACATGGACTTGAAAAGATTTTGCAGGGTCATAGGTGTTGCTCCATCTGGGACAGCGAGAAAGATCAGGCAGAGCCGCGCGAGTTGGGATCTTTACCATGAGCTGAGCTATGATGATCTCCGTAGAGTGCAGCGCGGTAAGATAAGGAACATTCAATTTCCAGCCATCAGGTACTTCACATATTATCTTGCCACGAGTGTGCTTGCTAGAGAGAACACTAGTAATATTTCTTGCTATCATCTAGCTTTTCTTGCTCATGCACTTAAAAATAATAAAACCTACAACCTTGGTGCCTTGATTGCTCGCCGCCTTGCCGCCAAAGGTCCCATTTTGGAGGCATTATTGCTGCACGTGTTTTAGCTGATCTTGGTCTTCCTGCTGATCCTTCTGATGAATTGTTGATTCCAGAAAGACTTGATCTTGCCGCCATGAAACTTCATGATTTTGTTACTAATAATTCATCTACTGGACATTTGATGTATAGAGTTGTTTTTGCTAATGGACCTGAGCTAGAGGTCCGGCTTCCACAGCCTAGTTTGTTCAGTGTTTTCAGGGGTCCTCTATCATATTCGAGGGAGGATTTGGACAACCACCTCGGTGCACCGGATTTCCATTTACAGCACTACCCTGAGGACCGACAGGAGACCTTCGTGGCACCCCCTGAGGACTACACCGTGTACTACGGTGGTGCATCCTCGAGCTTTCACTCGGACGAGGAACCCTCTCGTCACACACTGAGGGCGCGCCAAGCTGGCAGCCATGGGGATGATTGTCTCCCACTTAGGCCAAAAGCCTAAGCTTGGGGGGAGGTATGCCGACAAGTTCACTCATTTTATCATATTCATATCATGTCGGTACTTTGTATATCCATGTTTTAGTTTGTTTCTTTTGTTTCTTTGTCCATTTCATTTTCGCAAAACACCAAAAGACCAAAAATATTTCCTTTATTTCTCTTGCTTTTGAATTTGTAGTGCTAGTTTACTTTATTTTTCGTTTTGGTTGTTATTCAAAAATCCAAAAAGATTTTGCTTTGTTTGCTTGTTTCTTTCTATGCTTGCTTTAAATTCGAAAACCCAAAAATATTTGTTGTTCTTCTGCCGTTTTGTATAGTTGTTTCAGGAGTTCGAAAAATTTCCGTGGTTCCACTTGGCTTGGTTATCATTTCACATCATTCAAGCCACACAAGTGAAAAGCAATAATGACGACTTACGACAATTCGGATGTGGTAAAAGGCTGGTATGAACTCTATTTGTTTTTCATTTTTGTAAATATGCCTACTCATGTGAACATGCTTAGCTATCATGGTAGTGGTTATGTTATTTAATGATTACTTAGTAGTTCATGTCTTCTTATGACCAGTACCAAATTGCTAATAGCGAATAACATGTCATATAGATATTTACATGCATTGTTCTATTCGTAAAACGGTATGGCAGGCTGGTATCCTCCTCTGAATAATTCACTTGATTCGACTTGGCACATGCTCACACATGTTATGACTGAAAAATAAAGTCAATTAAGCCTTGATGATCTATTTTGCCTCAGAGTTTTAGTATCATCTTTATGCCTCCGTTAATTTTATTTTGTCGCAAGCATGATTATGACCGTTATCGCTCTCGTGGTTGTCGCTTCCCAGTCTATTGCTAGCCTTCACTTGTACTGAGCGGGAATGCTGCTCGTGCATCCAAATCCTTTAAACCAAGTTATCCCAAAGAGTCCACCAAAAACTCCTATGCATGGTATTTCAAGCCATTCCAAGTAAATTTGCATGTGCTACCTTTAAAACTTTCAAAATATTTCCCTTTTTGTGTCAATGTTTACTAGCTCATGAGGAATTAGTGTGGTTATTCTTTATTCTATTTGTCAAATGGACTTTTACACCTGGACTAGTGGCATATACATCCGCTTATCCAATAACTTGCAAAAAGAGCTGGCAACGGGGTGCCCAGTCCCAATTAATTACAACTTTAACCAATTAATTCTCTTCACACTTTTGCCCTGATTCATCAGTAAGCAATGACAAACAGTGAAATACCTGAATGTGTGTAAACCAAAGAGAAAGAGGGATGATCTGCCTTGCTGGTAGAAATAACGTCCTTCATGGGAGCCGCTCTTAAAAGTCCGTTTGACAGGTAGAATACTGTTCTCACCCGCTACCATTCGTTGACAATTAACAAACACCTCTCAAAACATTTTTACCTCTGTTTTTAAAATAAAAAGCTCTAGCACGTGTTAATCCCTGCTTCCCTCTGCGAAGGGCCAATCTTTTATTTTTATGTTGAGTCACCATCCTTTCTTTGAGCACCTCTTCGAGAGCATAACTGTCGTTCTTAGTGTAATGTGCTTGTCCCAGGATACGATTAATTGAGGTATAACTATGATACTCTTATCTTTGATATTTTTATATCTAGTCTTCACTTGAACTTCAGAGGTGCCTTGGCATTTATGTTTTGCCCTTCAAACAAAGGCAAGCGAGATACCACTTTGTCATATCTTTTTACGAACATTGCAATTCTTGTGGATAGATATATGCTATGTTATTCATTCTTAGTACTTTGGTATCTTTTCATGATTTGCATAACTACTAGGTGTCATTATTTGCATGGTTCCTATTATGAATTGTCTAAGTAATTGATCATATAGTAGGCATGTATACATCATATGAAGCAAATGTGTTCGTAAAAGTTTCTTTTATCGCACTCAGTTGTTAACTGAATTGCTTGAGGACAAGCAATAAGCTAAGCTTGGGGGGAGTTGATACGTCCAAAACGTATCTACTTTTCCGAACACTTTTGCTATTGTTTTTCCTCTAATTTGTGTGATTTGAATGCAACTAACACGGTGTTTTCAGCAGAATTGCCTTGGTGTCTCGTTTTTGTGCAGAAAGTCAAAGTTTCAGAAAATTCCAGAAAAATTCCATAAATCTATTTTTCCAGAAGACCCACGGAGCCAGAAGAAGAAAAGAGGGGCACAGGGGCCCACACGCACCCAGGGCGCGGTGGCCCTTGCCGCGCCCAGGGGTGGTGTGGCCCCCTGTGTGGCCCCCAGCGCTCCCCTTTGGACTACTTAAAGCCTCTGACCTAAAAACTTCGGGGGAATCGACGCTTTTTCCAGAAACCTTCCAGAGCTCCGCCGCCATCGAAAACCCTATTTCGGGGATCAGAAACTCCGTTCTGGCACCCTGCCGGGACGGGGAATTGGAGGAGATCATCGCCATCATCATCACCGCCACCTCTCCATCGACCATCCATGACTCCCCCATCCATGTGTGAGTAATTCCCCGCTGTAGGCTGAGGGGATGGTAGGGATTGGATGAGATCATTCATGTAATAGTTGTGAGATTTGTTAGGGCTTGGTGCCTAGTATCCATCGGTAGTACTTTATGTCATTGTTGCAACTTATTATGCTTAATGCTTGTCACTTAGGGCCCGAGTGCCATGATCTCAGATCTGAACATGTTATTGAATCATGAGAATAATTATTGTTTTGGATCATATCTATAAGTTGTATACACACGTCACTGTCCGGAACCCGAGGCCCCAAAGTGACAGAAATTGGGATAACCGGAGGGGATGGTTGCGACGTGAGGATCACATGTGTTCACGGAGTGTTAATGCTTTGCTCCGGTGCTTTATTAAAAGGAGCACCTTAATTACCAGTAGTTTCCCTTGAGGCCCCGCTGCAAACGGGCTGGTAGGACAAAAGATGTTGTGCAAGTTTCTCATTGCGAGCACGTACGACTAAATACGGAACACATGCTTATGATTGATTATTACTTGGATACCTTATTATTATTTATCTGCAATTGCCCTATGTATGACTATTTCATGAATTATCTCATCCATGCAGCGCCCGTTCATCCATCCCTATGCCTACAGTATTTTAATCCTGCTGTCTTTATTTTACTGCTGCTGTTATTTCACTACTGCTACTGTCATAAAACTGTTGCTACTGATAAACTGTGTCGAGCAAGTCTACTTCCAGGTGCAGCTGAACTGACAAATCATCTGTCAAGGCTTATAAATATTCTTTGGCTCCCCTTGTGTCGAATCAATAAATTTGGGTTTTACTTCCCTCGAAGACTGTTGCGATCCCCTATACTTGTGGGTCATCAAGGCCTGGTATACAGTAGATAATGTTAGGATGAGTTCTTGCAATGTTTCATTACAGAAACAAAGTGGATTAAATGTTTTGAGTACTAACCCTCTAATGAAGTTTATGAAAAGTTTTGTGTGAAGGAAGTTTTCAAGTATTAGGAGAGAAGAATGATAAAAGAAGATCAAGAAGAGAGAAGAGCTTAAGCTTGGGGAGGCTCCCCTGTACCTCCCCAACATATTTCAAGAAGACTCAAGCGTCTAAACTTGGGGATGCCATGGGCATCCCCTTCTTCATCGACAAATTATCAGGTCATCTCTAGTGAGACTATATTTTCATTTCTTCACATATTATGCGCTATTCTTGGAGCGTCTTGTGTGTTTTTCTTTTCAGTTTTGTTTTTATTTTGTTCTCTGGTCACTATAATGCTTGATCACAACATTCTTGTTTGGGAGAGAGACACGCTTCGCTTTTTCATAGAATACTCCTGTTTTTCACTTATACTTGTTGAGTATTCTGTTTTTACTCTGTTTAGGTTCTAGCTCTTGGTTTTCATGTATCTCTTGTTCAGAGCTATTAGTTCTTTTATATAAAGTACTCTTTTGCTTCACTTATATATATTTGTTTGGAGAGTTGCTTGGTTAATGTGTTGGTTCAGAAAATGCTATGCATGTGGCAATGGTATAAAGAAAAATGCTTGCATAGTCTTGTAGATCATTTGTCTTGAGTAACTTGATACTTGTCAATTGTTTTGAGTTATCAAGTAAGTAATGTTTAAACTTGTGTATCATGTAAGTAAGTCTCATTAGTGAAGAACTACCGTAAAGCTTGTAGTTATTCAATTTGTCATATTTGCTAGTTTCAAAGTCTAGATATTTTCTGGTTAAAAGGATGTTTTGGTTAACAAGGAAGACATCGTGGAGTCTTATGATTCTTCTTATATGTTCATCATATGGTTCTTTTTGTACCGGTTGGCGTTATGTGTTTGCTTAAATAACCTTGCTAGCCCAAACTCTGTACTAAGCGGGAATGCTGCTTGTGCATCCAAAACCTTGAGCCAAATCCATGCCATCTGTGTCCACCATACCTACCTATATGTGGTATTTTCCTGCCACTCCAAGTAAATTTATCATGTGCTGACTTTAAACTATTCAAAATTGTTGCTACTCCTTTTTGTGTCCCTATTTACTAGCTCATGAAGAAGTGGTAGATGGTCTTTATTACACTTGTCAAACAGACTTTACGCCAGACTAGCAACTTACATCTGCTTATCTATAATTTTGCAAAAAGAGCTGGCAAAGGGGTGCCCAGTCCCATAAAAGATAACTTACAACTTTAACCGCTAATTCTCTTCACACTTTGTTCCTGAGCAATCAGTCAAACATCTGCATGTGTAAACCAAAGAGAAAGAGGGATGATATGCTTGCTGCAGAAATAACGTTCCTCATGGGAGCCGCTCTTGTAAAGTCTGGTTGGCATGGGTAATACTGTATTGTCTACTACCATTCGTTGACCATTAGCACACACCTCTCAAAATATATTTTTACTCTCTATATGATTTCAAAAAACTAAAAAGCTCTAGCACATGATATAATCCCTGCTTCCCTTTGCGAAGGGCCTTTCTTTTACTTTTATGTTGAGTCAGTTTTCCTACTCAATTCTATCCTCCACAGGCAAACACTAGTGTCAACTTTGGTACAAGAATTGTTATATGTTAGCATATTAGACTAATTATGCTACTTTGTGTTGACAATATCCATGAGATAAATATGTTGAAAGTTGAAGCAAATGCTGAAACTTAAATCTTCCTTTGTGTTGGTCAAATACTTTTGATTCGAAAATATTGCTTGGTGAGCTACCTTTTATACAAATTCTTATAGCTCCATGTCTCCAAAGTACTATCCATGAAAAGTTTTTATTTGTATGATGCATCTTGATTGCTCATTGTTTACTTTATAGAAACTATAGATAATTGACTTGGGTCACTTCATTCTGTTCATGTTCTTTACATTATTATTTGATCAAGATTATGTTGGTAGCATGTAACTTCAAAAGTTATCTTTTGTTATCGTTTACCTACTCGAGGACGAGTAGGAACTAAACTTGGCGATGCTTGATACGTCTGAAACGTATCTATAATTTTTGATGTTCCATGCTTGTTTTATATCAAATGACACATGTTTCTTCTAAAGTTTATATCATTTTATGACATTTATTGGACTAACCTATTATCCTAGTGCCCAGTTCCAGTTTCTGTTTGTTTTGTCTGTTTATTGCAGAAATGGCCCAAAAATAAAATTGCTCGGAATTGGACGAAAATTTACGTGATTTATTTCCAGCACAAATAAGCCACGGATCCCGAAGATGAGCTGCAGGTGGGGCCCACAGCCACCACGTGACTTCATGGCGCGGCCTACCCCCAACTCACGCCGTGGGCCAGCCTGGCCCACCTGGCTACCGCCTCGCGCCGCCTCTTCGCCTATAAAATCAGTCCTGACCTAAAAACGACGGAACACCAAAGACTTTTCCCAGATTCGACTCCGAGCTCCGCCGCCACCAAAAACCCTAATTCGGGGGACAGCAGTCTCTGTTCCGGGACCCTGCCGGGACGGGGAAGTGCCCCCCGGAGCCATCTTCATCGCCATTGCTGATTTTCATGATGAGGAGGGAGTAGTTCTTCATCGAGGCTGAGTGCTCTACCGGTAGCTATGTGGTTTATCTCTCTATCCCATGGTGTGATCTTTATGTGATCATGAGCATTGTAATCTAGTTGAATTCATAGATGTTTCCACTTTATTATGTTATGGATATGCTACTCAATTGGTTTTCCGGAGTCATTGTTGAGAACACAAAGCCTTGGTGACAGTGCGGGTGGCGTGTGTGACTCTACCAGGATAATAGATTAGAGGGATCTTTACCATGAGTTATTCTTTGTGTTGGATGTCATTGTGAAATCATGGTGTTTGTTTACTCAGATTTTAAGGTGTGCTTTTGTAGCCCTATGTAGTAGTAATGATGTTCGTTATCCAGCAGAAGAATAGTTCCGAGTAGCACCTAAGTTGCATATTGAAGAGGAAGTATTTATATGTGCTCAGTTATATTATTATTGTTGAGAGTGATCACTAGTGAAAGTATGATCGCTAGGACTTGTTTCCAAACATCGAAACACCGTTTATTTCCAGTTCTGCTGCATGTTCGCTCGCTGTCATTTTTATCACAGACTACATATACCATTTGTTAATATCCATATCACCTGCATTTTACTATCTCTTCGTCGAACTAGTGCACCTATACATCTGACAAGTGTATTAGGTGTGTTGCGGACACAAGAGACTTCTTGTATCTTAATTGCAGTGTTGCTTGAGAGGGATATCTTTGACCTCTACCTCACTGAGTTCGATAAACCTTGAGTTACTCACTTAAGCGAAATTTGCTGCTATTCTACAAACCTCTGCACTTGGACACGCAACACTGTCTACAAGAATAGAAGTTATAGCAGACATCACTGACATATTCCTTCAGACGATAAATTCAGAAGTAGTTAAGCGCTGGATTTGCAAATTGCGATGTAGGTCAGTTGAGTTGTCCTTTAGACTAGTCACAATGGGGAGTATCATATACTAGTATCATGCATATGATACTAGTTCATGTTACTACCTCCACAATGGGGAGTAACATATGTGTGGTATCATATAATACTGCATTTATTAGGTTGTAGACTCATTTTGCATTGGAATCCGTTATGTTACGGTATCTACTTATGATACCACAATCACCTATTTCGTCATTAATTGCAGTGACACGTCATTTTTTTGCCAACGTGATATGCATGATACCACCTATGATACTCACATTGTGTCTAGTCTTAAAATTTAAACTGGAACATATCACATCTAGAACTCTTTGCTACTTGCATGGTAAATGTAAAAATCTAAAACGCAAATATGGCAGCAGTAACTATTTTCCAACTGAAGCTTATCATGGAGCAATACAATATTTAAGGAAAAGTACAATATTTGTCGTATGCTTTCCATCTGGGCTCCCGATGAGCCCCGTCTTCTGAAGAGACATCACTTTTCGATCGAGGTTGAGGGGACAAGGCCCAAGGGCGCTGTTTCGTACTCCCTTGGTTACTTAAAAGAAGGCTTATAAATTTTGGTCAAAGTCAAACAATGTAAAAATTGACTAAGTTTATAGAAAAACCTATTAACATCTGCAATGTCAAATCAATATAATTATAATGAAATGTATTTTCATATTATATTCTCATAGTTTTAAAATTTGAATAGGTTTCCTGGCAATTAACGGTAGTCAAAATTAACGCTGGTTGACTTTTTAGATAAAATATACGCCTTGGTTTAACGAATGGAGGTAGTAGTGGAGATGGATGGTGGTTCGACGACGTTCATCCTTGTCAAGGGCATGGATCTTTACCAGCCCGCTTATGTTTGTGTCAAGATGCTTCTTTCACCTCGCCATAGGTCAGCAATCATTTCAGTTGACGAGGTATCCGAGCAAGCTCAAGCGCCCGTCCATTTTTCGCTCACTCTGGTTGTTGCCTTGTATGTTGATTCATCACCACCTTGTATCATTTCGATCGTTTGGGGCTTTATAAAGTTATTAAAACCTAGAGTGGTGCCTTCTCTCTTAATTTTTTTTGGCATGCCATAGCTAATGAAACTATGTAAGTCGGCAGCGAAACATAAACAAGGAGATTTGGGTGACTGTCTTAATCGATTTGGTCAGTTAAACAATTCAATCTTCAAAATGTTATCATGAGCCATCCTTCTTTTCAATGCAAAAAGCTTTAGTGCGGGCATATGGAAGAATTGCTTTGCGGCGTACTCCTGTGATGTTTCACTATGGAGAAGCTCGCACCAATTAGCGACTGAGTTCAAGGGCAGATTTTTTCATGACTTGATAATGATATTGATATGGCTACTTGATCATTTGGGGCATCTAAGTGCTTGCTTGATGCAGAATACGCACTACGCATGCCCTATAAATAGAGCCCTACACTACACCAAACAATCATCCCACACATCCCAACAGCTAGAAATCAAAACATAAACCAGCTAGCATCCATGGCAAAGCCACAGGCATTGGCTGCAGCACTGCTTCTTGTCCTGGTGATCTCCCTCGCGGCAACAGAGAGCGCTCACGCCATCTGCGGCATGTCGAACGACGAATTCAAGCTTTGCCAGCCCGCGGCGGCGGTGGATAACCCCACGGACAGCCCGTCGACTGACTGCTCCAAAAAATAAATGCTAATTATTTATGTAAAAAAAAAACAAATATGTTTGAATATTTTGAATTGGTTAACATTTAGAGAAAATCCTAATGCACTTCCTCCTTAGAACAATTTCCTCAAAATGAAAATATTTCTATAAATACCATCACAAAAATAAATCCTGACTGTTTGTGGCATATGATCAAATTTCAAATTTAAATATTTTAAACTTCGAAATATCTTTCGAGTTTGCACATTTTATAAACGTGAAATTAACTCAAATCTGAACAACTTCCTAATTTGAACAATTTTTAAAATCCAAACACTTTTTAAACATAAACTTAGTTTGAATTTCCATAATTTCCAAACCTGAACAATTTTTAAATGTGCACATTTCCAAATTTGTCCACGTCATCTGTGGACCCACATGCCAGATTGTTTTTCTTTTCAGAAACAATTTCAGAATTTGTTAAAATTCCCACATGTGGGCCTACCCTATTTAACCAATTTCCAAAAAAATGATAAATGCTACGAAAAAACAAAAACTTCAAATCTATCCGTCAAAACAAAAAATGGAAAATATATCAACATTAACACAAAAATAAACGTTGACTATTTATGACATATGATCAAATTTCAAATTTGAGTATTTAAAAAATTTCAATGTCTTTCAAATCTGAGCATTTAAAAACCGCAAAAAAAATTCACATATGAATAACTTCCCACTTTTAACAATTCTTAAATTTGAGCAATTTGTAATTGTAAACTTTTTCTATTTAATTTTTATACATTAAAATCTAAACAACTTTTCAATGTGTACACTTTCAAATTTGAAATTTTTTCAATACGGTATTTACAAATTTGACAACTATATCAACATTAACACAAAAAATAAACGTTGACTATTTACGGCATATGATCAAATTTCAAATTTGAATACTTTAATCAAAACGGACATCTTGATAAAAACGGATTTAATAAAAGTAGCAATTTATTTCAATGTAGGTAGTAGAATTTATAAATGGATTGAAATATCTTGATAAAAATATATCAAAACGGACATGAGTGAGATTGAACTTGGCTTGAGACTGAGAGACAGCGTAGATCAAATTTTCGGTTTGTTTTAGAACTTCAGGTTCTGAAAAGTAGCATCATTGTTCGATAAGGGCAATGTTTAAAGATTCAGTTTCATACTATTATGCATAAAATGATATGATTTTTTGTTTTTAAAACCCAAGACTCCCCACTTAAGACTTTGTTGTGATTTATCTCTTGATTGTATTATTCGCCACGGTATTTACAAATTTGACAACTATATCAACATTAACATAAAAAATAAACGTTGACTATTTACGGCATATGATCAAATTTGAATACTTTAAAGTTTTAAATGCCTTTCAAATCTAAGCATTTAAAAAAACGTAAAACATAATTCACATATGAATAACTTCCCACTTTTAACAATTTTTTTAATTTAAACAATTTATAGATGCAAACTTTTTTTGAATTTCGATACATTCAAATCTGAACAACTTTTGAACGTGGACATTTTCAAATTTGAATTTCTTACAGCATGGTATTTACAAATGTAACAAATATATCAACATGAACACAAAAATAAACGCTGCCTATTTACGGCACACGATCAAAATTCAAATTTGAATATTTTAAAATTTTGAATGCCTTCCAAATCTGAGCATTTAAAAAACGTAAACCATATTCAAATACGAATAACTTCCCAATTTTAACAATTTTGAAATTTGAACAAATTTTAAATGCAACCTTATTCCAAATTTCAGTACACTCAAATCTGAACAAATTTGAATGCGGACATTTCCAAATTTGAATTCTTTCCACCGCGGTATTTACAAGTATAACAAATATATCAACATGAACACAAAATCTGAGCATTTAATAAACACGAAAATAGCTCAAATATGAATAGCTTCCCAATTTGACCACTTTTAAAATTTGAACAACTTTTCAACATAAACTTTTTTTGAATTTCAACAATTTTCAAATCTGAGCAACTTTTTAATGCGGACATTTCCAAATTTGAATTTTCTACTCCGCGGTATTTTTTTCTTCTAACCACACGGCCGCGGCGTACGCCGCGCCAGGTTGCCTAGTCTTCCGAAGGGATAACACTTTTCTCATCGAGGTTGAAGGGACAAGACCCAAGGGAGCTTTTCGGTACTCCCTTGGTTACTTAAAAGAAGGCTTATAAATTTTTCTAAGTCAAACAATGTAAAGATTGACTAAGTTTATAGTAAAACTATTAACATCTACACTGTCAAATCAATATAATTATAATGAAATGTATTTGCATATTATATCCATATAAATTTGAATAGGTTTCCCTGCAAGTAGCGTTAGTCAAAATTAACACTGGTTGACTTTTTAGATACAATATACGCCTTGGTTTAAGGAACAGAGGTAGTAGTGGAGATGGATGGTGGTTCGACGACGTTCATCCTTCTGAAGGGCATGGATCTTTACCAACCCGCTTATGTTTGTGTCAAGATGGTTCTTTCACCTCGCCTTTGGTCAGGAACCATTTCAGTTGACAAGGTTGACGAGCAAGCTCAAGCGCCCGTTCATTTTTTGCTCATTCTTGTTGTTGCCTTGTATGTTGATTACATCAGCCGCTTGTATCATTTCGACCGTTTGGGGCTTTATAAATTTAAAGCCTAGAGTAATGCTATCTCTCTTAGAAAAGATTGGCATGCCATGGCTAATGAACCTATTCATGTATGTCGGCAGGGAAACATAAACAAGGAGATTTGGGTGTCTATCTCGATTTAGTCAGTTAAACAATTCAATCTTCAAAATGTTATCATGAGCCATCCTTCTTTTCAATGCAAAAAGCTTGAGTGCGGGCATATGGAAGAATTGGTCTTTGCGGCGTACTCATGTGATGTTTCATTATGGAGAAGCTCGCACCAATTATGGCAGTCGTTATCACTTAGCACTGCATGCATGCTTAGCGACCGAGTTCAAGGGCAGATTTTTTCATGACATGACGATAGTGCTACTTGATCACTTGGCACATCTAAGTGCTTGCTCGATGCAGAATACGCACTACGCGGCTACACCTGCCCCTATAAATAGAGCCCTACACTACACCAAACAATCATCCCACACATCCCAAAAGCAAGACTAGCTAGAAATCAAAAGACACCAGCTAGCATCCATGGCAAAGCCACAGGCATTGGCTGCAGCACTGCTTCTTGTCCTGGTGATTTCCCTCGCCGCAACAGAGAGCGCTCACGGCATCTGCGGCATGTCGAACGACGAATTCAAGCTTTGCCAGCCCGCGGCGGCGGTGGATAACCCCACGGACAGCCCGTCGTCTGACTGCTGCGCCGCGCTTGGGAAGGCCAACCTGTCGTGCATCTGCCGTTACAAGGGCGCCGCCGGAGTATGGCTGAGGATGTACCACATCGACGCCGACCGCGCCATGGCGCTGCCTGGCAAGTGCGGCCTCACCATGCCCAGCAACTGTTCGTGATCCTCGCGGACGTACTATCTATACGGCTAAATAACTGGAGAAGCACTTGAAAGGTGTTGTGCTACTCGATCGATCTTACCGATGTGATGTGATTTGAACGTGTGCTTATCTCACTAAGCTCTCGATATAGTATGCATGTATGCTGGAATTGTAAGGATGTTAAAAGTACGTCCGAGGAAACATGTGCCTTATATACTTATCGCATATGTTTTCTTTGTATAAAAGCATCTTATTCGTCTTCCCGTCACTTTCTGAAATCGCATGTTGTTCCCACAGTCTTGCCTCCCATGGCTCGGCTAGAAAACGCTACGACCGCCTATTCGCCGCTGGCTATCTAACACCAGCGCCATGCCTCACATGTGGGCGAGCTCGGGCATAGGATACCTTCGTGGATCTCGTGTTGTCGGACTCGCGGAGCACTCCCCAACGCATGGAGCTGGTACCTTCATCGACCTCGCGCTGACAGAGTCGGAATAGGAGCCGTCCCCAACCAACGAAAGTGGGGGGTAGTGTCATCTATCTCGCGCTGACGGTGGAGGAGCTCTCTCCAGCGTCCCATGGCAGGAATATCATAGGGGAGTCCCGAAAGATAGGATGATTAAAATGCTTAACTCGCATCTGTCATTCAATAGCATAGCGTCTAGCCGTCTACTACAATTCTATTTATAATCGCATGATATGGATCTTTAATGTATTTTCGGTCACCAACTGATGCTGGACTCACAGTTACGAGTGCGAGACCTGATCATGTTTGCTTTTCTCAAGGGACGATTATCCATGAAGTTAAGGCTAGACGCCTTAAGGGTGTCTAGATTTCTAGAAGGCTTATGATCGTTTAGGTTGGACATTCCTTCGCCAGTTCCTCGAGCGCCGAGGGGTCGATGATCGGTTCATATGATGGATTATGCAGATTGTCATGAGTGGCAACATGGCGATAAATATTAAAACGGGGACATTGGGCCCTACTTTAGGTCTTCGTGTGGGGTGAGACAGGGGGATCCTATATCCCCCTTCTCTTTGACCTTGCCGTTGACGTCCTTGCAGCCATCATCGATAAAGCCAAGATGGCCGGCCACATCTCCGTTGTGGTTGGGCACCTTATTCCAGGAGGTGGGATCACCCATCTCCAGTATGCAGATAACAACATGATCATGGTGGAGGGCTCGGATCTTGACATTATCAATCTCAAGTTCCCCCTTCTTTGCTTTGAGGCCATGTTGGGCCTCAAGATTAACTTCGATAAGAGCGAAGTTGTGGTCATGGGGTTTTCCCCGGATGAGCAACAGCGGATAGCAGACAACCTTAATTGCAAGTTGGCCGCATTCCATGTTACTTATATAGGGATGCCTCTTGGTGATTCTAGAATCCTGACTAAGGATCTAGATCCACTTCTGGGGCGAGTCAAGGCCAAGGCGGAACCTTGGCAGGGATGGTTTACTTCCAAGGGAAGCAAAACCGTCCTAATTGACTTCTGCCTATCTAGCCTGCCCATTTACATGAGGGAGTCTACGAACCCCCAGAAGGTATTCATGGCGCGCTTTTGACAAGGAACTCTCGCGCTTCTTCTGGCAGGCAGCCAATGGGAGACATAAGTACCATATAGTTAAATGGGCAGATGTGTGCGCCCCCCAAGGAGGTTGGGGGCATAGGCATCTTGGGTTCTCGCAAGATGAATGTCGCGCTCATGCTTCTATGCGTATGGCGGATACTTAGAGAGGAGGGGGGCTTTGGCTGCAGCTTATTAATGCTAAATATCTGTAGGGCCGCCCCCTCCTCGCTTGTGACTCCATTGGTAATGGAGGGGGCACTCTTTTTTGGTTGGACTCGTGGCTTGATGAAAGCCCGCTACAGCATAGGTTCCCATCCCTCTTTGCTATCTGTTCAGATCCACACCAGCCGGTGGCCTCGGCGGTCCATAATAGTAGTTGGAACATCTCGTTCCAACGAACATTTGGACAAGCCGAGGCTACAACTTGGGCTGAGTTACGAAGCTCGCTCCCGGAGGTGTTGCGAGGGGGCCATGACCTCATGTCATGGTGCTTGGCGCCCTCTGGAACCTTCTCCGTAAAATCGGCCTATCGGAGTCTTTTCAGTGGTCCGATTACGGCATGGGACGCTCCCATGTGGAAAGCGCCTCGCCCTATAAAATTAAGATCAGTTTGTAGCAACTTTTTAGGGACTGCCTCCCCTCGGGGGTGGAAGTCCGAAAGCAGCATGGTCCTTTTCCTGCGGGATCCCTAAAATGGGAACCCACATCTTGTTCACTTTTCCTGCGGCCAGGTTCCTATGGAACTTTGTCCACGTGGCGTTGGGGCCTGCTTGGCAGGCCTCGGACCTTGGCGAGTTCCTGGAGACCCAGCCGAAGCAGACTGGAGGGAGGCGTCCAATCTACTGGTTTGTGTTTGCCAAAATGGTGGGGACTCTCTGGACGACACACAATAAAATGGTGATTTAGTGGGTGTTTTTTCGGCGTGCTTTTGACTCTATGTTCAAATTTCTCTCTTTGTTACAACAGTAGCACCCGCCATGTAGACAGCGGGACAGGGCGTGGCTGGAAGATATGCTTGCTTGATAGTCTTGTGGGGACTGCACGTCGCCTCTCTTCCCCTCAGCACCGGAGGGCCTCGTGTTTTGTTCTTCCCATCTCCCCCCCCCCCCCCCCCCCCCTCTAGCTTCCTTCTTCTTGGGTTTACTTGTGCTGCGGCCCCAGCGAACTGTTTTTCCTTGCGTGTGGGAGTGTGAGTTTGTATAGACTTGCTTGGCATGTTGTTTTATTTATAAAGTGGGGCAAAAGCCTGTTTCGAGACCTGATCATGTAAAAGAAAAACGAGTTTGAAACCAGAACGGTCGGGGGTGAAAGTGCATGTGCCCTCATGTGTGGTTTTGGTAATTAATGACAATCTCTACGGACTAATGTTTGCATTGAGATATCCTTATAGATCTTGTCCATGGAAAAAAATTGAAGTTCATGTGTTGGACTCTAGAAGCTTATATGATGACCAAAGGTCTATCCAAGGGTTTATATGAAGAATGGTTATCCAGAGTTGAGCTTATTGCAAGCATGGCTTGGAAAAGAAGATTGAGCGAACATTGATGTTTATCTCCAAGCCATCATATACATCAAGAGAAAAAGATGAAGTGCAAGTGGATACATGAAGACGAAGCTTAGCAATGATCTCCCATAACGGAGTATGGGGGAGTATTTGAAGAAGTCTTCATCACGTATGTGGTAGCAAGCACAATCAAGAAAGGTGTTCCAACTTGAGCGAGTCAAGATCGTCTTCATCTAGCTCAACTGGAATACGCAAGACAAAGGTATGATCTTGATAATTTTTCTATTTTACCGGTCTCATGGTGTTAGTTGGAGACCAGGTTATAGGATAGACGGCGTACTATCAAGAGGGGCTCTCAAGTGAGTACTTGATCGCATCTTTGTGGAGAGCTCAAACCATTACATACTTGGCATATCATCTTTCTTGTTTGTTATTTGGATTTTATCCATATGAGAATTTAGAACTTGTGTTCATCTCCATACCAAGCTCTAGTTCATCAAAAACGGATTTCATATGCATATCTTGTTGTGTTTTTATGTTGTAGGTTTTACCGGTTCGCCGTTTCTAAGAGAGGTCAAACTCTCTCCTTGTCGCTTCCTCCTCACATGATGGACTATGATGTTTCTCTGCATAATCTTATAAAGATCTTCATTATGATTCCAACGAGCCCAATATCATCGAAATCGGAGTCCGGATGAAAAAGTTATTGCCGTTTTCGTGTTGATGTTTTCGCAGTTTTCAAAGGGGCGGAAATTCCGGGTTTGGGGCCGGAAATTCCAGCCCCCGGAAGTTCCGGGCAAAGTTCCGGCCAAAGTTTCGGCCCAAGTGCAGTACTGAAAAGTTAAGTGACTTAGCCGTTTTTCAGGGGTCCAGAAGGGGCGGAAATTTCGGGGTAAGTACCGGAACTTCCGGCTCGCGGAGGAAAAACTGCCCCCAACGGTTGGATTTGGTGGGGACCTATTTAAGGGGTCTTCTTCCCCAATGGTTTCTAAGTTTTGGTGCTCTCTCTCCTCCTCCATTGTTGACCTCCATAGTTTTGAGTTCTATCTATCCCTCGCATGATTCTTGCATATCTTTGAGGGAAAAGAGAGAGGAGATTTAGATCTACATTTCCACCATTCCATTTCTCCTCTAACTGAGGGGAACCCGTTGGATCTAGATCTTGAAGTTCAATTTGTTGAGTTCTTCGTTGTTCTTCCTCTCTTCTCCCCCCACAACCATTAGTTGCTTTTGGTGAGATTTGAGAGTGAAGGATTTGAGCATTTGTGCTCTTGCCATTGCATTGTGCATCGGTTTGTGCTCTCCACGAGGATTCGTGGAAGTTGAAAGTTTGTGAGCTTGTTACTCTTGGGTCATTGGACCCTAGACGCCTTTTGTGGTGTTTGAGACCTTTTTTGGTCACTTGGGAGCTCCCAATCCTTTTATGGGTTGTGCCTCAAGATTGTTGTAATGGCTCCGGATTCCGCCTAGAAGGATTCCGATAGTGGAAGGTGAACCGAGCTTTTGGTCAAGGTTCATCGGAGAATAGAGTGAGGCCATTTGTGGCGTTTGAGTTTGAAACTCACACCCCTCCAACGAGATGTACTCCCCTAAAAAGGAAGAACTCAAGAATACATCATCGTCTCCGCGTGACTCGGTTATTTCTATACCCGAGCTCTTTACTTATGATCTTTACACTGTGATAGCCTTCGTGCATGAAGTCTTATATATTGCTATCAATTTGTTGTTTGTCTTGCTTAGCATAAGTTGTTGGTGCACATAGGTGAGCCTAGTATATTTAGGTTCTTGGCTTGTTAATTTGAACACATAGTTTTATTCCGCAATTATCAAGCCTAAACCGGAAAAGTTTTAAATCGCCTATTCACCCCCCTCTAGGCGACATCCTTGTCCTTTCAAGGGGCCCATCGTGAATACAATATCCTAGAAGGGCCTCCTCGCATAATAACCAAAACAGAAAATAAAACGCAAAAACAATTAACGAAATAAATCCGTGGCTGCAGCCTCGAAGCACGCACACAGAAGTACAGAACTGCGAGCACTTCCCATCCCCTCTCTCTCCTCCCCTCCCCCACTCCACTCCCGCTCCCGGCTCCCCCTCCCGATTCCTCCTCCACCGCCGCCTCCGTCCGATCTCCGGCGTTCCAATCCCAAGCATCTGGCATTCTCCACAAAGTTCGTTCCCTGCCCCGCTTGATTCCCCCAAAAAAAAATAGGCCGATTGGCGCGAGTTCCTGACGTGTCCGTGCCATGATTCGGAGCGCGTGCTAGCTCTCTGTGTTTCGGTTTCCGCCGTGTTGATTGGTTTTGTGGGGGATAGGGCTGATCCGTGGGAGGCGCATCTCTAGAGGTTCAGAATTCACCTAAAATGGACACTTGAGCCCCCACACCAGCTGGTTGCCTCGGCGGTCCATAATGGGAGTTGGAACATCTCGTTCCGACGAACATTTGGACAAGCCGAGGCTACATCTTGGGCTGAGTTACTGAGCTCGCTTCTAGAGGCGTTGCGAGGGGGCCATGACCTCGTGTCATGGTGCTTGGCGCCCTCCGGAATCTTCTCCGTAAAGTCGGCCTATCGGAGTATTTTCAGTGGTCCGATTAGAGCATGGGACGCTCCCATGTGGAAAGCGCCTCTCCCTCTAAAAATCAAGATCTTTTTGTAGCAACTTTTTAGGGACCGCCTCCCCTCGGGGGTGGAAGTCCGAAAGCAGCAGGGTCCTCGAAATGGCTTATGTCCCTATGTGGGATCCCTGAAATGGGAATCCACATCTTGTTCACCTTTCCTGCGATCAGGTTTCTATGGAACTTCGTCCACGCGGCGCTGGGGCCTGCTTGGCAGGCCTCAGACCTTGGCGAATTCTTGGAGACCCAAGCGAAGCGGACTGGAAGGAGACGTTGCCTCTACTGGTTTGTGTTCGCCGGAATGGTGTGGACTCGCTGGATGATACGCAATAAAATGGTGATTGAGCGGGTGTTTTTTTGGCGTGCTTTTGACTCTATGTTTAAATTTATGACTTTGTTGCAGCAGGAGCACCCGCTATGTAGACAGCAGGACAGGGGCGCGGCTGGATGATATGCCTGATAGTCTTGCTGGGACTGCACGTCGCCTCTCTTCCCCTCCCTACCGCTGAGCGTCGGAGGGCCTCGTCTTTTGTTCTTCCCATCTTGTCCCCCGCCGCCCCTCTAGCTTCCTTCTTCTTCTTGGGTTTACTTGTGCTGCAGCCCCAGTGAATTGTTTTTCCTTGCGTGTGGGAGTGTGAGTTTGTATGGACTTGCTTGACATGTTGATTTATTTATAAAGCGGGGCAAAACCCCGTTTCGAGACCTGATCATGTAAAAAAACGAGTTCGAGACCTGATCTGTCGGGGGCTCATCGCGAATAGGATATCCTAGAAGGGCCTCCTCGCATAACAGCCAAAACAGAAAATAAAACGCAAAAACAATTAACGAAATAAATCCGTGGCTACAGCCTCGAAGCACGCACACAGAAGTACAGAACTGCGAGCACTTCCCGTCCCCCTCTCTCTCCTCTCCTCCCCCACTCCACTCCCGCTCCCGGCTCCCCCTCCCGATTTCTCCACCGCCGCCTCCGTCCGATCTCCGGCGTTCCAATCCCAAGCATCTGGCATTCTCCGCGAGGTTCGTTCCCTGCTCCGTTTGATTCCCCCAAGCCCAATCGGCCGGTTAATGCAAGAGTTGGGTCATCTCTAGGAGCTGCTCTATTCTGAATTCGTAGCCTCACCCGACAAAAGATCAAGCTGAAAAGGAAAGGGCAGCTAACACGATAGAGGATATTGAGACCTGATGGGATGCCATCCGCCTGTATAAAATGCAGAGTGGAGTGAAGCCGGTCTGGCATCATCCTCCTAAAGAGGATATTGAGACCTGATGGGATGCCATCCGCCACCTTCATCTGGAATTGCACCGTAAACGGGTTCGCACCGAGGATGCGGAACCTAATGTCGCGAGCCAAGGACCATGCAGCACGCATGTCGTCGAAGAAGGCCGACTGGCTAAATCCTTTCGACGTGTGCACCTTCACAACCGCCATCCACTGCGTATTCTCTTCCACGCTAGGCACCTCCTCTTCCCAGATCAGATCATCGAAGTCCTCGCATGAAAGAATGCCGTGTTCCTGTCCCCTTCCTTTAGGCAATCCACTCTACTTCGTTGTTTAGCCAAGATTTCCTCTCTGCGTCCGTGGCCTGATTGGGAGCCCGCGCTTGCTCTCCTTGTTTCGATTCCCGCGTGTGTTTGCTCGTTTTGTTGGAGTACGGGATTGTCGGATTGATCCGTATGGGGCGCAGCTCTAGAGGTTCAGAATTGGCCTGAAATGGCTCTCGAGCCACAACAGTATGTGTGTGGGGTTTCAGGAAAAATGGTGAGGTTTCCGTCAGGAACGTTGGTTGGTTCCATGTAATTTTGTCAGTGTTTGGGTCTGACGCCGTTGTCCTCGGAACGCTCCGTGTAGTTAACTATCGTAATGCAGTTACCGCTCGCCAGCCACCGCAGATTTTTACTTCTGTTCACAGTTTTGATTGGAAGCTGTACTGAATTACTCCGTATTTATGTTTCTGCAGGAATTGCTATGGAATGCTTGACTGCGAGTTTCACCGCAAGTAAACCCGCGTGTGAGAAGCAATGGATTCCCAGAAGGGTTCTCTGCTATGAAAACTCTAGCCGGTGCCACAAGGTCGCTACGGTGGCGTATCCGATGAGACCAGTTGCTGGAAGACGTTCAAGCTGGAGATCTTTTGCAGCAAGTTTGGATTTAGAGAACGGGTCTGCACCATCGAATTCGACATCGTCTTCACCAGGGCAGAAAAGGGAACAGCTGACTTCTAAGGAGGTATTTGTCGAACTCGGTTTCACCTGTGCAGTTAATCAACCTGAGCGCCTATACCACTTATAATGAAATTAGCAGTTCGATTGTGTTCCCGAAAAAAACTGAAAGCCGAAACATTCTGTTTACTGAAAATGGAGCTAGAATTGTTCTTATATATCTGGCACATAGTTATACACTTCATACTACTTCTGGAGGGGGAAAAACAATTGTGCTTGTACACGTGGGCGCTTAAGCTACATTGCTCACACATGATTGGTATCTGTAAAAAGAGGCAGCTGCGACTGATTAATCTTCTCTCTTGTAATTTGCAGTTGAAATCTCTTTTGGCTGATACAGAACGGAGTAAGCTTTTGTGGAAGCTAAGTGAAGCAAATCAACATAACCGGTTTCTCAAGAGACAGGTTTGTTATTGGAATCATAAAACAGCATATCAGATTGCATCATCACATACTTGATCATAGTAAATTGAACTGTTGTATGAGTATGACTGGCCTTCAGAGGAATAGTTTCTTATTCTGTTGAAGAACTGCATATAGACATTCATAGATTCTTCTTTTAATAATATAAATGCCAGGAGCTCGGACACCCCAGCCAGTTCTAGGACTAACCTGGGTATGTGAGGAGGTTAAACAGCCTCGCTACCACCAGGCTACTGACCTATACCTTTATACGATAAATTCAAAGTAGATGTCTATCTAGGCAATGGATTTGCAACCTGGATGTAGGTCAGTTAGGTTATCTTTTTAACCGGAACGTATCACATCTAAAACTCTTCTGCCAATCGTTTGTTAAATGTTAAAATCTAAAATGTTAATATGTTAGCAGCAGCTTAACTGGTTTCCAACTGAAGGTCATCATGGATCAATCAAATTTTGTAGGAAAAGTACATTTTGTATAGATAGCAGCCTGGGACGTAGAGTTGATATGTAAAAGTTGCATGATGCCACTTCTATCTATAGAACCAATTCATTACTAACTGGATCGTATGTTCTGCAGTCGCAAATAAAGGATGATGCAGTTGTGAAGTTCAGAAGTGAACTTGCTGTTTTGGAACTTGAACTGCAGGTAAGCATTCTCTTGTTTGATTTGTTCAATCCGTTATGCTTAATTAAATTGCATAATCTGTGTCTGTAGTCTTGTGTTACTATTGTTTGGGCTCCTTTTGTGTCTTGTAGATCAACAAAATACATGTTTGGTCCTTTATGTGATCATTCAAAAGAAAACTGCCCCTTTTTTAAGGCGACTGTGTTTACTAAGGTTTTGTTGCTGACCAGTTCTCCTTACAATCGTGCAGCCTTCACTTTGCACAATATTGTAAGCTCTTAGACTCTTCTTCCCCAGAACTGGATGTGTCGCAATGTTTTCCTTTCTGGTGTTCTTCAGTATTGTGTTTCGATCATATAAGTAACCAACACTTTTGATTTTCTTACTCAGAATGCTTATTGCATCTTAACTTTCTCTTTATGTTCACAGACTTTGGTTGGCCTAGCTGAAGAGATTGCTAATTTTGATGTTCCGTCAGGGTCAAGGAAGATAAATGGAAAATATATTCAATCTCATCTGCTCTCGAGGTTAGAAGGTAATTTATCACAGCGAGCTACTGTTAGCATGATAGAGGCTCCACATCATTACATTCGACATTATAACTTTTGGCAAAGACATTAGACATAATTACAACAGCTCACTTGGCAAACTTTGCGTCAAAGTGGCCCACTGAATAAAAACCAATGCTGAATATCTGTCCATGAGGGCATGTCTCCAACTCTCCATTGGGTTGAACAAATAATAGTTGAATAGCCATGACCCAGGTGCAATCCATTTGCAATCAACATTTGTTTTCTGTTGATCTGGTGTCTTAGGCCGATGGGATTGTTCCAGTTCGTGATAGTACTCCCTACCTACTGACCCGAAATTCGCGGCCCACCCACTGTTAAATAATGATATCTGATTCATTTAAACAAATTGATCCTTTGTTTTGTTAACCTGTTAGGTCGTTATAATAAGTCAACTAATACGTTTCCACTCGCATCAGCGTTGACTCGGATGGAACATTAAGGAGGCAGTGATGACTATCCTTTGCCATTTATAACTCTTGTTCTCACTGTCATGTTGTGAGTCGTCAGTCGTGACATGAATAATCTGATGTGTAAAGTAGTTAAGTAGGTAGATTGACAGTGATAATCAAGTGCATTTTTTGTTGTGATTTGATGTTCTGTTTGCTAGCATTTACGATTCCTCATATCTAAGTTTGGCCATCAATATGTTTCCATCTTCACGCTAATAATATTGGAGAAACTTCATGCTGATTGCAGCCTTACAGCAGCTAAATGTGCAGAGCAGTCTTTAGTGTGTTTTCATCCCTTGTGTAAAGAAAGATTGGCATGCCAACGATATATAAATTTGCTAAGCAGTGACAAGTGCCGTCAAATGTTTATAGTACCCCTTTTTTTGTGACATGCAGTAGCGTAACAGTATCCAGAATCATGCTCAAATATTACTTTGTTCTCTATGAGCATTCAATGCTCCAAGTTGACTTTATGCGAAATCGACTGATAGATGATACTAGTATTTGCTTCCCTGCAGCTGTTCATGAAAAGCTTATGGTACAGATAAAGGATGTTGAGTCTTTAAGACCTCGAGAAATCACTGTATACTGGGTTGGCATGGCTGAGGTAAACAAATGGTTTCGAGGAATGATTATATGGAAATAAAGTCTTGTACTGCTAAATTTGTCCTTTTCAGTTTGTAAAGTAAAATACATTGTTATGTGTCTGCTGCTGTCATCAGTCTCATTTTTTGCTTTGTTCTTACCTACATGTATATACAATTCATACCAGAATGTGCAAATTATGGGCTCCTTCGACGGCTGGTCCCATGGTGAGGCAATGTCCAGGGAATATTCAGGATACTATGCGAGATTCTCTACGACTCTGAGGCTTAGACCTGGGAGGTATGTTTTTGTCATTTTTGGGATGATGCCCATGCTCACTCTGATTCGTTAAATAAAACATATTCATCTATTTATTTTGTCTGCATAATAAAGCTATGAGATCAAGTTCTTGGTGGACGGGGAGTGGAAACTGTCATCGGAATACCCGGTTGCTGGCGAGGGATTGACACAGAACAATAAACTTGTCGTGGAATAGCAGATTTTCGCTGTTTCTTAGGACTCTACCAGATTACTACCATGGGTATCCTCCCGCAAAACTCGTGTTGTATGAAATGCAAACCCCTATGTGTTCGACTGGGTCTGCATGCTGTCTGTGTAATGTTGTCTTTCAGCTGATCTACTGAAGGCACTTAGGCAAGGATCATTCTCCCATGTGAGTAGGAGATGATCAAATTAGTTTGGAATTATTGTTACATGTAAAGTACTCTTGAAGCAATAAAATTCCATCCCTTCAATTATTATTATTACTAGGAAACATGCCCGTGCGTTGCAACGGGAGGGAGAAATCTACGTCATGTAGGAACAAGCCATTTTCAGGTGTGGAGAAAAATTGGTAAGTAGACACAATATGTCACGATGCCATTACCTTATGATGCATCGGCTGAGCCGTGGTTTACAGAGATGTATATGGACCAACTACATGAATAATAAATCGTAGACACCATCCCAATAGTAAACTTACATGCATCCATGTAAACTTGTTTTTCGCGCTATGATATAATAATTCATACGTTTGAAAATCATGAAATTCACACTTTGTGTTTTAGCAGGATTGTGTTGTTGTTTAACTAAGAGAAGTTTTCAGATCCTATTGGTAACACTGAGAACCTATCGTAAGTATCTCTACTATATAATACGAGTAGTGTTTCTTCCACCCAATTTTCGTCCGTTTTTTTGGTACGTCGTCCTCGCGTTCGTAGCTCGATTTGTTTGATACGTGTTGGATCGCTGGCTGTGGGCCTTCCTACCGCGTCACCTGGAGATTGCCTAATTTGGGCCAGCCCAATCAAGAGCCGAATTTGATCGTACTTCCTCTACTACGGATTCCTTGCATAGCTCCCGATCGATTCCTATACAAACACTGCTCCCGTGCTCCAGAGTCCGGATTATGGTCGAACACCCGGCCATGGCCGTCCGCATAAAAGGTCTGGAATCTCTTGATCCAAACAACAAATTAGGATATCCGTACAGGCTACTGATCTGCTCTACCAGCTCGTACTGAACATGCAGGTTTCGGTCCAGTGAAAAAGCTGAGGAGAAAATCCATACTTTTTACTCTTATATTCTTGTTTGATTAATCAGGATTTGACTGAATAAAATGCTTATAAGTTAGCAATTCCACACATTAGCTTCTTTTGTTGTCCTTTATTTAATTCAAAATTAATAAATATAACTAGGTGGTGACTTTGTGAGTATGAAGATGCGTCATTGTATATATTGCCAGCATATGTTAAGTTGGAAATACATAGGCTGATTCATATTATGTTTTGAGGAAATGATGATTGTATAATTCCGGTAAACATGAGCTTTATACTCTGTGTTTGCTACGTCGGATTATGCCCGTCTATCGACTTGGGGTCAATCTTTTAGTTTTTAAATTTTTTGTTTCAAAAATGATTTTTTTCACCCCGTTGCAACGCACGGGTATATTTGCTAATCAAGTTCATGGTACGTGATTATCATGGTTAACTAAATTACATTCAAGAGGGTTGAATGTTGTGAACTAAAGATATTAACTTTTTTAAATCAATGGAGCACCCATCAATTCAACCTTTTGTGTAGCTAGCATCTTCGTCAAAGACAACTAGGTACGACTTTGTTATACTTTTCTCTTTCAATATTTAACTTACTTATATTGCCCCTTCACACTTCTATACTGCATCTGCATAACGAGGAATTTGGGACCCAATCTCCAATCATATATGTCAACGAGCAAAGAAGGAAAAAATATAGAGATAGGTATGCAAGGATGACCAACGAAGGAAAACAAGAAAAATTGAAAAGGCGTCGTGAAGCTTATCAGCAAAGCAAAACAATTAAGGATTTAACCCAGTTGCACAAAAAATGCACGCGTGGGAGGAAGAAATATGCAGATTTAAAACCTGAACAAAAGACAAAAAAAATGCGTGCGAGAAAAGCAAAAATATGCAAATATGCAGCCAGAACAAAACAAAAAGCTAGAATAGAGCAAATTAGAGCTAATCGTGAGTTTAGATGCAACACACCATGCAAAGAATCAATTGCGATGGTGAACCCTGCATATGTGGCTAGAATAGAGCAAATTAGAACTAATCGTGAGTTTAGACGCAACACACCATGCAAAGAATCAATTGCAATGGTGAACACTGCATATGTCGAATCAAAAGAGGAAGTTAGTAGATGAAGATCTTCGATGTATACCAAGAGATAATATGCGATCGATTTCAACCAATAGTTGTTTGTTATTCACTCCGGCCGTAGTAACCCAGGGGTGCTCTCTTTATTTGAGGTGTCAAATAATGTACATATGCTTGCTCTATAATTTTCAGAAATTGCAAGTCTACATATTTTGAGTTGGAGATGAACATATTCACATAATGCATGTTGTAGTCTTGCAAGTTAGACACATAGACTATATTTTTGCCATTTGTTGGATGATTTTCTGGTACAAGAAATGAAATTCATATGACTATTATAGCATACCCGTTGCAACGCACGGGCATTTTGCTAGTAAAAATATAATATGTGTAGTTCCACATAGAGAAAGCCATATTTCTACCCAAGGAGATTAAAACGAGAATAAGCAAAGATCAATTGACGTCAAATGAAAGAAGCGCAATACAAAATACAAATTTATATTATCCGACTTATTTTGATCATCATATGGGAAATTAAATTTACAACATTGCGGACCTTCCACCAACGTTGTATTAGAGATGTTCAAATAATCTGGAGTACTTGCCTAGAAAGTGCCGTCAACAACATCAAACCGTTTTTGGTAAGCTGAGCAGCTGCTCTGCAATTCCGCCACAGTTCTTTGAGTAATTGAGTTGGCAGGCTGGCCGCCGCCAGCCGGGAAAGCATGCAATCAATATTGGTATACCCTACTTCTCTGCCGCACGAATCATGCTAGATAAATTCATTTACTATACTAAAAACGGATGCTGGACTGCGTGCTGAGAACTTGTAAAAGATAGTAAACCTGCTATATGTTTTGTCAAAATAGTCGTAGATGCTGGATATTTAGATCGGATTCCAGCGTCCATGGAACATATGTCGAGGACGGCATGAAGAAAAATCCTAGCGACGCAATGGATGAGGAAGAACGCCGGTGGTAGGAGACGACGGACAATGCGCAGGCGTAGAGGGACGGCCAAGGCAGGCTAGGATGTGCTTTTGTTTCTTCGTGGAAATCATGTGAGTCCACCAAAACAAAGGCCTGCGCGTGGACGTTCACCTCCGGCAGCGCGTCCACGGCATCTTTCGTGTCGTGCTTTCCTAATCTTGCGAGCTAATCCTGCGCCCATGACCAGCTGAAGGCCGTCGGCACCTGTGATAACGCGCGTCAACGCTGGCACTGTGAACGACCTCGGGTGCGTCGACAGCCGGAATTAAATTGAGAGTGCATCTCATCGCCGTTGTGGAAGCAGCTGCTAATGTCATCACTCATCAGGTCTTTGCCACCACCACGGTCCTCGCCATTGCAGGCCACCGGCGGACACTCGCCGATCCGTTCCAGGTGCCGCTTTTCTGCTCGAGCTGGATCCAGGGGCCATGTCGGCGTGCGTAGAAGCAGGACGGCACGCGCTGGCCGGGCGGCGGCACTGCAGCGGGGCCGGCATCTGCCGGTAAGGAAGAGGAGTCGGCACGCGGGAGCAGAGGTATCGATGGTGTTGGCGTCGGTCGCCGTTAACGTCCGCCATCGTTTTCGGCGCGACAGCTGCTCATGCGAAATCTCGGTGTGTGCTTCGCCGTTGACCTCGGCTATTCCTCCCATGGCAACCGTCTGCTGCTTCCACGGCTGCGTGCCCTGCTTCGACCCTATCGGATGACGTATTTATGGGAAGAATTCCATCTTGAGTTAGAGTCCAGATCGAGAGGGGCGACGGCTCGACACACGAAAAAAATTGAACGTGATCGTGAGGGACGACGTAGGAAACCAAATGAAAAAACGATGCGACGTACGATGCTCGAATTCGGGTTGAAGAAAAAATCAAACCGGTATATGACTTATGGGTGGCAGTGGTAGGTAATTGTTGCAAACTTTAGGGGTATTTTCAACGACGTACGAGAAGAAGCCTTAATGCTTTTATTATTAGGTATAGATTCAATATTGTATCATGTGTATACAAACTTACAAAATGACTTACCTGACTACAAAGCACTTCAAGAAAGTGACAAACCTGATCAGCAACAGCCGTATGGTTAAGGCATTAGAAGTAATTCTGCAGCTAATCTGAGCTACCAAAAGATCTCCTAAGGCTATCAGCCAGCTCCTGGACCATCAGCCTGACAACTGGCAGCACCACTCCGGTTCCGCCACTCATAGCCGTCGACGCCGAAGGTGGTAGTGCTGGGGCAACATCAAGGCACTCCTGGAAATCGGCGTCGCAAGAGAGGAGAACCCACTCATGATCGTCGTCCAGGTACTTGATGTCAAAGGCACCAGCGTCTAGGCCCAGCCTCTTGGCCACCTCCTCCTTCACCGCCGCAACCCCAGCCGAGCAAGGTACCCTGAACCTGATGATGTCCCCTCTGTAACTCGCCTTGATGGTCACCGACTCCCCAAGCACGCCATTGCTGCGCTGCAGCAAAGACTTGCCCAATGTGGTTTTGGTGAGAGGAGGATCTTGGCTTGAACCCTGGGAGGAGGTGTCGTCTCCTAGAGCACTTGACAGGCATGGCAGATGGGGCGCTGGACCTCGGTGAGATGATGAAGAGGCGGTGGCCGGCTTCGTTGAGCAATCCACCGATTCAATGGCGGCGCACCTGATCTTGCCGAGGGCGCGATTCACTTTGCTGATCTTCCGAAATGGCCATCGGGATATGCCGTGCTGCCTGCAGATGCGCTTCATCGTCGTCGGGCAGACTGCAAAAAGAAGAGTTTCAGACTTTCAGTTGGAAATGAAATCCACATTCACAATATGTTTCGCTAAACTCCGTTGGATGTAATCATATGTAGATTTTGTGTGATGTCCAACTGGTTAATTTGTGTGCAATATGTTCTTACCGCCGAGGCTCCTCGCGGCATCTTTCAGGCTCCCTGAGAAGTATCCTTCCAGCACCTTCCGACTGACAGGTTTTCCCGCCTTCCGTCCCGTCTTCTTCTTCATCATTTCCGGTGGCTGTACACGATCCTCATCTCCATTCTGGTCAGCATCATGGATGCTTGCTTCTTGATCGCCGTCAGTGACATCTGCGGTCAGAGGATGCTCATCCTCCTCTTCTGAATCATGAGCATCATAGTCTCCATGACCATTCAGTTCACTGGCAGCATCAACATCCGCAAGAACGGCTTCCACACAGAAACCGTGTAGGCTGTTGATCGCCGACGCATTCCACCTACCGCCGGAGCATTGCTCCTGGATGGTGGAGGCGATGGCGTCCACCAGTGCCTTCTGCTCGGTGGCGCTCCTGCATTCCGGCGGGAGGAAGAACTCCAGCACCACGCATTCCTCATCCTCCTGGCCGTCGTCCATGGTGGACCGCGGCAACCGCAACGGCACGGCGAGGCAGCCGGCCAGGCCATGCATGCGGGCGTAGTGCGCGAGCGGGTAGGCGTCCTTGGAGCGCCTGGACACGTCGGTGCAGAACCGCGGGCTGCCTTCCACGGCCGCCTCGCCGACGAGACCCTGGCCCCGCCGCAGGTGGTGCTCGGCGCAGGCCTCGCGGAAGACACCGTAGTTCACTTCGTCGGTGGCGAGATGGAACGGAGCGCCGGCCGTCGTCAGGGAGAAATGCCCATCGTTGTCGTCAGTGGTGCTCTGGCTGCAGCGCTGGCACCTGACCCAAGCCTGTGCCAATGGCACCTCGTGAGCTTCGCGGACGGCGGCCAGGAGCTCTGACATCTCCGACATGGCTTGGTGAGTCGCCTCTGAGTCGCATGTCTGCATCAGATGTTCATAATTAAGAAATAACTTTGGATTGGTATATGAACACGAATGGATTGTAAAAAAACAAATTTTGTTCCGAAGGTTTTTTTTCGATCACAATGTTAATAAAGTTTTGTGCACCCCAACCAGTTCACCCAAAAGACTAAGATCAAGAGAAATGTGTGACATATGTTCAACAAGCTCATACGATTATGGATTATGGTATTGAGTTCCATGCACCCAGCAATACAGTTCGCCCAAAACGCTAAGCTTTTTTTGACGGTAAATAGCAGGAGCTCTGCCTATACATTATTAGAAGGGGAATAGAATTGATCCAGTTAATAAGAGAAACCGGATCCAAAAACCATGCACTGCGCGGTTAAAAAACGGCCCACTCTAACTCATGGAACGTCGTCTGTGCCTGAAACAAGGGAACCTAGTCCCAAAATGCTAAGCTGAAGATGATATAAATATATTGAGTTACATTCACTAATCAATCAGTTCACCCAAATGTTTCAGAGAAATTGTGTGCGACATAGGTACCCATAGATCGCATGTCGCGGCACGCACCTCGGTTGGCATGGGGTGGCAGATCTCTGAACCTCTCAATGACACTGCCTGCATGAATACAAGTCCACGAAATGTCGAAATGTTAGTAGTCAAAACAACCCCTAGGGAAGATAATCGTGCAAGCTTTGAAAGATTCATGATGGCGACTAGTTAGCTAAACATTTCTTCAGATGGAGTAGTTGTTGCGGTGCAGAGAGATGAATGGGTTACCTGGAGGGCCTTGCAGAGCTTGTCGGCCTCGGCGGCGAAGCACGCCACGGGGGCGGCGGTGAAGACGAGTTCGAGGACGGCGATGCAGCGGCGCGGATCGGCGGGGTCGAGGATGGGGAGGGCGAGGCTGCCCTGGATGTCGTATATGAGCGCGTAGCTCATGCGCGCGTACTCTCCGGTGCCATAGAGCTGCACGTTGGGCGTCCACTCCGGCGCACGCGCGTCGAAGACCCGCCCCGGCAGCCCGCGCTCCTCCCAGGTGTGGTCGCCGCCGTCGACGGCGAAGACATGCGCCAGGGAGACGGTCCTGTACTGGAGCAGCCGGCGGCACCGCGAGGGGAGCACGAAGGGCTGCCCGCGGGTGGCCAGCACGCGGCGCCGGCGCTCCCCGTCCCGCGCAGGCACCGCCGCCGGCGCCCACACCTGCACCAGCGCGCCGTTGCCGGCACCGTTCGCCGCCTCCTTGTATAACCGCAGCGCCCGCGCGATCCGCTCCTTCGTGCCGTCACGGTCGCTGAGGCACAGGCTGAAGCTTTCCCCGCTGAGGACGCCCTCCATGTCGACCTCCATCCCCACCACCATTACAACCCACCCACCACCCAACAACGCAGCTTAACAAACACTTCGACGACGGCGATAAGAAGCAGACGAAATGCTACCGCCGGTGCGCATGCATGGGTAGAAATGGATTGGATTGCGATCGATGTCGAGCCGCAGCTTCTCAAATCCTTAGATTGGGCGGGTCAACGTCGCTGCCGCGCGCGGCTTCTTGTTTTATGGGCGTTGGAGGTGACGGGCTGCGATTGGGCACAGGAGCTGGGGTGGCATGGGTCCGTAGGAATATGCCGATCTATGGAGATTACATCCGTGTTGATTAATGCTAGCGAGTGATTAAACAAGGTTATCGCCATGTCCCCCCTCTGGTGCCCTTTGGACTTTGGCGATGCAGTTTATAAGGCTGGATAGTGTAGCTTCGTACGGCTCAGGGCTCCTCTGGAGCAAAGCAAAAGGGTTTTGTTCAAGAAAAGAAAATATTGTGTCTGGTGATTTTTTCCATACGAGATTCCATTCCACGGCCATAAGACCCCTCACACTGCATAGTACTCCCCCGATCGAAAATGCTTGGCACAAATTTATCTAAATATGAATGTATTTAAACACTAAAATACGTTTTTTAGATAAGGGGGTGCGGATCCCGGCCTCTGCATCAAAGTGATGCACACAGCCATCCGCAATTATTCATCAAAGCTTACAAGTTACAACATTGATCAAACCGAAGTCAGCCGCTCGGCAACAAAAAGTCGCTACAACTATGATGGGGGTGGCCATGGTCAGAGCCGCATGCCTTGACCTCCCACCTACACGCATCATCTACAACCGGAGTACCGGTCGAGCAGACCCTCAACGCGCACCGCATGCGCGCGCTACAGAAGTCACTTCCGCCATCTTCCTCGAACCCATCTTCAGGCAAAAGATCAACGCCAAGACCTTGCAAGGCCAGCCTGCGACGTCGCTATGACGCCAAACAGCACCACCGCCCTGCCCTCGTCCATTCGCACGCATCCATGCCGAGACCCCACTGCACCATGCTGCCGAGTCACCATTGTCGACGCGGAAAATGGCACGCCGCTCCACCAAAAGACCCCTCCGGCCGGCATCAGCTCCAAAAACGATGCCCCATGGGGATAACGGCGCCGCTCGCCGTCATCGTCCGATCCGGGAGACCCGGGTCTGAGGTTTCCCCCGGAGCAGACGGCCCTTCCTACAGCCTACACGGTGGTCCAACGCCTCCACGCCTTCAAGATCCTGCCTGCGATATGGGCTCCAAAACAGTGCCTCCAACGAGGAAGACGACGCAAAGCGCCGCCACTGTCCGGACTAGCCTGAGGTTTCCCTCGGAGCCCGACGGAACTTCCACCAATACGATGCCCTTCAACAAGGTTAGCGGCGCCCACAGGCATCGCCGCATCATCTGCACCGGCAAACACCGGGCATAGGATTTCTCCTTAGTGGTTGTTCCGTACCGAGGAGGTTTGTAGTCGTGGACGATCGTCGGAGGCGCCCACCGACGCAGATCGGAGAGGGCCGTGTCAAGCCGAAGCCCAACCCAGCCGGAGTAGCCGCCGCTGGCTAGGGGAAGATCCCGGCGCGCCGGCCAGAGATCTGCCGCCGTCGCCTGCGGTCCGTCGCTGCCGACCACCATGCAACGCCCGCACCGCCTCCGACGAAGATGCTGCAGGGATCTTGAAGCAACCGCACAAGGGCCTCGCCCCCCCCCCCCCCCCCCTTCATCGACGACCGGGGCTTTGCCGGCGGCCTCCAGGAGTGGCGAGGAGGGACGGATGAGAGGAGGGGACGGTGGCGGCGGCGATCTAGGGTTTGCTCCCCTGGTCGCCTGGAGGGGGGCGACCGAGGGAGGGGAGGGGAGGGGAGGAGTCGTTGCCGCCGATGAATAAACTCCAACACTAAAATACGTGTACATACATCCGTATTGAGATAAATCTGAGTCAATCATTTACAATCGAAATGACTATCAGTATGATAGCTTATGATGTTTTAGCATTCTTCTGATTCGCGTCTATCTATATGCCACACATTAAAATATCCAAATATTTTACAATCTGAAACGGATGAGCAGTTACTACTTTCACATTGCTTAGTATCGGACGCTAGTTGCCGCTAGTTTGACACTTGGCTATAGTAATTCCATCACAAAACAAAAAACCATATCTTTATGGGGATGGTAAATATAGTACCTCCGTTCCAAAATATAAGGCGTATTTCGTTTCCTTTGACTGAGGCTTTGACCAAAGATTACGCATTTAACATGTGATTCATGTGATATAAATCATAAGTAAAGTACTTCTGATTAGGAATACAATGATATCAATTTTATGTCACATAAAGTACATATTAATAGACTAATTGTTGGTCAAAGCCTTGGTCAAAGGAAACGAAATACGCCTTATATTTTGGAATGGAGGTAGTATTTGGCACTTGGCTACGAGTAATTAACATATCTTTATGGGGTGATAACCTTATGTTGATTATTGTGGCTTTTCAGTAAATATATTGTTACTGATAAAAAACAAATCTTTGGAGATTATTTACTCATGCACACACTAGTTACTCAATGAAAAGCACATCCTTATGTGAGTGACAACCTTATGTTGATTATTGTGGTTATGCTTGAATTTTGAATATTGAATAATATACTTTGTATTTTAATATAAAACGTTTTGGTAGTTCATATTAAAGGACAGAAGTAGTATTTAACTATATGCATCAGTCGATTGAGTGGCCGGAGGCTATCCTTTTTTCCACAAGACAATAGTCATTAGCTATAGAGGAAAAGGTGCCATACCAGCTGGACAAACATTGGGGTCGGAGTGAACACGGAGGAAAAGTTCTTCTTTTGCTAGTTGAGTTTAAAAAGTGGGGCCAATCTAAAGATAGATGGGAAGTCAAGCAAGAATGGGCTGGCACGCGAGGGAGTAGTGATCCGGAGTGGAAATTGCAACGACGATCACTACTATATATAAAAGCTTGAAGAGCCGCAGCACTGTAGCGTGTTACAGTGTAACAGTAGCTACAGTAGTTACAGTGTTACGGCTCCGCACCGTCGATCACAGATCTGACGGCTCCCATCCATCGGTCGGCGTGTCATTTTTACAGAAAACGATCCTCGCAAATCCAGTCCTTGCTCCGCAACCCACGCTGTCACGCCAAGATGGACTCAACTGTAATTTGCCAAAAACTCGAGGACCCCGTTGAAATATTGCCACCACATCTTCTTCCTCTCTCTCGTATATCCTTAACAGGCAACGTCCGTTCAAGCGCCAAAACGGCAACCCAAGTAGCTACGCAGCGCTAAAGCAAGATCAGAAGAGATAAGGCCAGACAGATATTTTTCAAGCAGGCCACGTGCGACTCCATTCCCAAAGACTCAAAGGTCCATGCCTTTTAAGCCAATCTCACCAACTGCAATGGACGAGTTCTTAATTTTTGAAACTAGTTTCAAATAGTATATCGTTTTCCACTTTAATTAGCAGGTCCGAAGTAAAGCGTCAGGTCAGCTGCCCACAGCGCCACACATGAAAAATTAGGTGAAATCAGGACCTGCTTTTCCCCATTTTTGTGTGTGTGTGTGTGTGTGTGGGGGGGGGGGCTTCTTTTATTAAAAGAAAAGTATAACGATAAATTCTGCAAATAGTGCCGAGAATTTATCGATACACTTAAAGACCACTCAAAAAATCTTGCTTCTGATATACCACCGAAATTTTGCACTGGTATAGATTTCATATATTGTATTCTTGTGATTTCCAAATGATGTGCTGATTTTAGAACAATTTAGATTCTATATTTTGGAGTAAAGTTCATTGCAATTTCCTCTATGAATATGCCTCCAATTTCAAATGTACTTTAGCATGAAATAGTAAGAAATATATATAAATTCAGCATAAAATAAAGCAATGTATAATTTTGTAGTATAATTCAAATAGAATTAGGAAGGATGAGAGAAAAAATGGGAAAGAGATGTGGGATCAGTTGGGAAAGAGGTTTTCTTTTCTGTTTCTAATTTGCTGGTGGGTCTAGTGGTAAGATAGTCAATATTAGAAAAAGCGCACGATGTTGGAATCTGCTACACGGTCAATGCTGAGTCAATTCCAATTGTATTTCTTCGAAGCGAGAAAAACTGAGTGACATTTGGACGAATGAGAAAATTCCGCAGTGCTGTAGATAGAATTTAGGGCAGCACTAAGCGTCCCTGGGGGATCTCACGCGCCGATCCCCCGGGTGGAGAGCCGTCCGATGGAAATTCTATGGCCATTGGATCCCGCTGCCCTGCGTTGCATGCAGATAAATCCAAAACGTCGCTTTCCTTGGACACGTCCATGACCGCGCGTGTCGCCCAAATTCTGCAGAACGGGCGGATCGGTCGTACTATTAGCTATGGTCAGGAATAAATCACTGTTTCATCACGTCGTTGTCGCTTCTGCTACCAGCTTTCCGTGTTGTTGCCTTCATATGGTGGTCGTGTGATGCTACCACGTGACTTTTCTCCCTTTGTGGCCATGTGACTTTCCGGCACAACGTTTTAAGAAAATGATGGTATAAAAATGATTAAACAACAATTTTTGCTGCGTATACATTTGCAACAAAATCACCATAATTTCAAACAAATATAAGCTTGCCTAATAAAGTCTGACGAGATATCGCCGTAGTTCTCGTCGAAAACCTCGTAGCAAAAAAATTGTGACATTACAGCATTTCAAAAGCATTTCAAAAAACAAAAACGTAGCAAAATAATATTATAACTATATAGCAAATCCCCGCTGGGCCACAGAAAAATCCTCAAAATGAATCTCTCACCGGTAGCAACACGGAGCAGTGCAGCAGCCCCAACAAACATAGGCAGCAATGATGTCCGACACTTGCAGCATCCCCGACCTGTGACTAGTAGCATCATTGGCGTCTTGAATCCCCCAGGATGGTACCATTGCCGCTGACGGACGGTAGCACTAGCGGTTGCTTCTTGCAGCAACGCCAACATGTTGCGCAGCACTGGCGGCCTGGCTTCACATCACTGCTGCGTCATCACCTACCCTTTTCGTACATTGACGACGAGTTGCTCCTCCCTTCGCCGACAACACACAGGAGATACTCCCCAAATCCGGCACTCTGTACATCTCCCCGGCAGCCAGGCCGGAGAGGCGCGCGGGTTGCGGTACCGACAACACATAGGGATGCATCGCCATCAGCTCGGTCGTGGCGGAGCCGGCCCGGTCGTAGCTCGTTGAGGAGGCCGGGGCTGAGGTGCGCGGTTGCAAAAATTGCATCCCGTGAGAATAAATTTGCTACAAACATTATGTAGATTTGCATCAAAAAAGGAAAAAATATGCTACAAACTTTCCAAAATTTTGCACCACATTAAGAAAATTGCATCATGTGAATAAGAAATTGCTACAATCATGTGAATTTGAATCAAAAGTATAAAATTTCTGCTACAATGAACCTCCTGTAGAAATGCATGCTGTGAGAAAAAATTTGCTACAAACATTATGTCGATTTGCATTAAAAGAGGAAAAATTCTGCTACAGACCTTAAAAAAATTTGCACCACATTAAAGAAAATTGCATTATGTGAAGAAGAAATTGCTACAATATGTTTGTGGATTTGTATCAAATGGGGAATTTCTTTGCTACAAAACTTATAAAAAAAATGCACCGCACGAGCAAAAAAAAGAAGAAGAAATGCTCACACACCCGCAAGCGTAGCTCACCGACATCGCTTCTCTCCAATCTTCGCAACCGGTGTCGCCGTCAGGACGAGCAATAGGAGCAGATGGGAGGAAGTCGGCGTGAGGCCACAGGCTTTGGTAGCACCCCCGTGCGCCCTTTGGTAGCATCACCGACGACTGTCGGTAGCAACGCCGCCTACCGATGGCAGCCAGCGTACCGGCGACCGTCGGTAGCAACGTCGTCAGCCACTGACAGCATCTCTGGCTGCCCTCCATAGTATCACCAGCGACCGTCGGTAGCAACACCGGCTGCCGTCGGTAGCAACAACACCAACCGTTGACAGCATCACAGGTGACCATCGGCCGCTGACAGCATCGCCATCGGCATCCAGCTTGCAGCAGTAGCACCTCAGGTAGGTAGCAAGGCTGCCCGCCGCTGGCAGCACCTTCTGGTGCTGACTGTAGAATCTCACCATAGCACCGCCGTCATCTCCATGTAACGGCGCCGCCTCCCATAGCAGCGCCTCCGCCGTTGAGGGTGCTACGACGAGGGAGCATTGTCGCTGCCACCACAGCGCGCCGCCACCACGACAGCACCGCCGCCGGTCCATGGCAACACCGCCGCGACGACAGCAGCAGCGCCTCCGGGCTATAGTAGCACCGCGCCGCCACGACGGCAGCAGCGACTCCGGGACACGGCAGTAGCGCTTGCCTCCCGTCGCACCGCCCGTTGCAGCCGGTAACCTCGGAGACCACCGCCTAGAAGTAGCAGCAGCTCCGACCGCGGCTGGCAGCGCAAAAGCGGAGGGCAGCGGCCGTGGGGTCGTCGCTGAGGCTGAGCGCCGCGAGGAGGCGCTTGGAGCGTGGGCTGAGGCCGCGGGCGCCGCGCAGCTCTGTGGGGACCCGTTCCATCTCCGTGAGAGACACAGGATCGGGGCGGCGAATGCGGAGAGGATGGTGGTGGAGGAGACGCCAGTGGCGCGGCAGGACCTTGAGGCCTCGGCCATGGCGTCGAGGACGCCGTGGGAGAGATTCCCGTGGGGCGGCCCGACCTGCGAGGTCGAGATCTGCGGCGAGGGCACCGAGGAAGGTAGAGGAAGGGACGGAGGTGTCCGCCGACACCGAAGTAGGGGCGGAGGTGGCCGGCGGCGGCAGAGTGCAGCAGACCGGCGGCGGCATGGCGTTGCAGTCATGTTCGTGTTTCTGTCTACGAGGAGTCGAGCGAGCGATGGAGAGGATAAGAGGAAGGGAACGAGTGGCTGGGAGGAGAAGAGGAAAGCGAGCGGTCCACGGGACACGCGTCGATCGTTGGAGGCGGAGGATGCGAGCGAACAATCCCCGGGGATAACCAGGCTTTTCCTAGAATTTACTCAAAATATAACGAGTGCAGAGAAGTATTTGTTCTGCTCGGTTCAGCGTTGCTCTTTTTTTAGAGAAACCAGGCCCATTTTAAGAGGCATGCTTGTCAATAAGTAAGGTCATGACCGAATGCTCTCCCGGCCCATTCGAATGCAATGAGTTCTTTTAAGGTCGGTTGTGTAGTTTCATGCTGATTTTCAGTCAGAGAACACAGTGGATTCCCATGTTTCCAACGCTATAGTGCAGAGACTTGTGCTTGATCATCTGGAGCCCCTTGCGGCCGGTACGGACCACCTCCACCCCCGTCAGCACAGTAAGCTCATCGTTCTCAACCTTGACCTTCTTCACGTCGGGGGAAGGCATATGGACGCAATGGGTAACGATACAAAACTTGCCCATGCCAAGGTTCACCAGGCAGCGCTTGGAGAGATGCCACCCATCAGGCAGGCCGTCAAGATAATCCCAAGCGTGCAAGAGAGCAGGAGCCTCCTCTCCATCAAGGAAGGATGCTAGGTCAAAAGCACACATACGGTGCTGGGAGCTGATCTTGGGGTCCTCGGGACCGAACCAGAGGCGAAACTTGCGGACATACTCCGCCGCGCCGTGGAAGGGCAGCGTCCATCTGCCAGCATTCGTCCACATACACCTAAACGTATCGAAGGCATAGGTGCCTTCCTTGGACGACGGCAATATGGTTGAGCCGTCGACCATCGCCGCTGCAAAGGGAGGACTGGCAGCGTGAGCAGTATAGTGGCTGTCAGGCGGCAGATCATACTTCCAGGATCAGTCGTTGTGATAATCAGTGAGACTACTAGTCCTGCAGTACTTGTACACCTCGAGGCTGCCATCCTCAGTGCTCATGACATACATACCGTGTTTGCCTCCGCGGCTGCTGCCACCGGGTTTGTTGGTAGTGGACAAGGCGATGGAATTGGTTGGCCTGCGGAAGTTGGCTGGGCGCATGGCAAAGGGTGACTCCTGCGCTGCGTCGTAGACTATGACCTTTCCTTCAGGATCTGCGAACATGACGCAGCCCTCGCTCTGCGCTGGCAGCAGGGCCAAGAAGTGGAACTTGCTGTCGGGCTCATTCGGGAAGCAGAACACCGGCCTGGGCAGGTCCGTGAAGTCTGAGAACATCGGTGGCCACCCCCCATGCTTCTTCTTCTCGGACTCGGCCTTGGCAACTTCTTGGGCAGTTGCGTTTCCAGTTGATTCGTAGAAGAGGTTCATCTTGGAGAGTTGGACCCGGTGCAGCGCATAGAAACAACGGTGGCGAACCACTATGTTCAGAAACTGTCGTTTCATCGTGCCCAGCCAATACCGAAATATCCTGACACCAAGGGAAAATAGAGTATCAGCTGTTGAGATCGTAATACCCGGCCGTGAGACGCGAGTTCGACAGTATACTATAGGGGAAGTTGTAGTTTTTCTTGCGAGAACTCGAATAAACCGTCCGGAAAGCTCATACCTGCAGCAGCTGAATCCAATTCTCCGAGCCTCCGATACCTAATTTCGCCTCTAACTTGGGACGTTGGAGCGCGAACTAGTTTAGTTCCACAATCAAAAACCTACAAACGAGTATCAAAAAGAGTTCCCACTTCCTCGTAAGAAATTTACCTTCCGTTGCTCGATCAACTACCAGAGACGGAGCAGTAGGGGATTGATCGATCTAGTCATCTGCTGAGCTTTGGAAGGAAGCGGCGAGAAGCGCCAGACAGATGTTTAGGCGGCGGCGTTGGAAGGGCGGCTAGGATCTAAGTCAAGGCTCGTACGTATACAAGTTTTTTTTTTTTTTTTTGAGCTAACGTACGTATACACGGTGTTCTCGTATTTTGTCCATGGCCGAGGCAGACAATTCTGTACTTATTGCTGGGATTGTCTGGGCTGGCTGCAAGGTTTCGGCGTGATACTGGGCCAAGCGTATCAGGAACCCAAGAATCAGTCGCCACACTGGCGAAAGAAATAAAATGGAGTTTGAAAAGTGATTGGGTTTGTTATTTTTGCACAGCTCTCAAAATAATTGCGTTTTAAAAAAAATCATGATATCTGAAAACAAACTAGAGTCATTTCGTGAGACATTTTATTTTTTGCATGAATGCAAAATTACTTCCTCTGTGCCAAAATATAATGCGTCCTTAATTTTGGATTGTCAATGCCTTATAATATGTTCACAAAATTAGCATACAAATATATAAAATGAAAGAATTTTCTAAGAAGAATACAACGATATCATCTATATATACTATCAAACCATATAATTTAGTGTATATATTAGCTATCAAAGTTGCTTATGAAAGACCAACAGAAAAATAGAAAAATAGCGCGCTTTATATTTTGGAACGGAGAGGAGTACCTTTTATAAAGGGAGAGTGTACTTCCGAGCACGCACTTTGAAGTTGGGCCCTACCTGGCGGTGGCACTGGTAATTACCACATCACCGACACTACGTGACGAAGGGTGACCGGCCCAAGAGGAGGCGTTGGGCTCAAGCTGCAGCGAAGAATGGGCCAGGTGATGACAGGTGGGAACAGCGCCCTAGCGAGACACGTCTGGTAGAAGGACATCGGCTTGTAACAGACTGATAAGGACGACGGTGGCACAAATGTATTTAGTTCGGCAATGGTTGGGTTGATCGCGCTTCATATGAAGAAGTCATGAGAAGCACTCACTCATCGAAGTGGGTGGAGGCGATGGAAGATGAGATAAAATGTATATATGGCCTAAAATCTGGTCCAATTTTGCCACTTGCGCAACTGGTGCAATGGGTCATCTAGCATACTCCCTCCGTTTCCGAATGTAAATTTTATAGTTTTCTGCACGAATATTAAGACACGGGTATTTGGTGCGGTGAACTCATTTGCTTCTGAAAAATATCGGAAGAGAGCAGTCCCTAATAGCCACCAAATAAGAACATAAAATTACTGCATTCGAGATTAGGACTCATTTGTGGATGACTAAAATTGTCCAAGTCGCAATAGACCATATTATTTTGGAATTTTCTCAAAAAACTATGGGCCTTACATTCAGGAACGGAGGGAGTACTAATTAGTAGGAAGAGGTACAGTAAACTAATTTAGTCATGTCAGGTCTAGTGTAACATGATTCATACTGATCTCTACTAGTGTACGATGCAAGATAGACAAAGCGATTGTCTCACAGAACACAGTGGATCCCCAGTTTTTCAACGCTGTAATGCTGAGACTTGTGCTTGATCATATGGTGCCCCTTGTCACCGGCATTAACCACCTCCACGCCCGTCAACACAGTAAGCTCATCGTTATCAACCTTGACCTTCTTCACGTCACCTTCCTCTTCAGGGGTAGGACTGCGGAAGCAATGGGTGACGATACAAAACTTGTCCATGCCAAGGTTCACCAGGTAGCGCTTGGAGATATGCCACCCGTCAGGCAGGCCGTCAAGATAATCCCAAGCATGCAGGGGAGCAGGAGCCTCCTCTCCCTCGAGGGAGGAGGCTAGGTCAAAAGCACACAGACGGTGCTGGGAGCCGATCTTGGGATCCTCGAGACCGAACCAGAGGCGGAACTTGCGGACATATTCCGCCGCGCCATGGAAGGGCAGCGTGTTAGGTTGATCTCCACGGTACGAGTCCAACGACCGCACCAGACCCTGATCTACGCGCCCTGATCGGGGGGCGCCCAACCGAACCAATGGTTGGTGGGCCCCTGTCGCGCTGCGCAATAAAGACAGGTGGGGGCCGACGGCACAACGTACGAGGTTCGTCGCGCCGCACACCCCACCGACACAAACCCTACCGATCTAGGTTAAGCGTGGAGAGCGGGCGGCAGAAAAGTATACGCCGCTCAACAGGCCGTGGGTCGTGGGCCGACACAGAACAGTTCCGCAATTTTTTTTTAGAAGCATAGATTTGGTTGTTTTTTGTCCATTTTTTTGGGCAAATTTCATCTAGTTTTTTTCTATTCAAAATTATCCAACGAAATTTTGTTTAGAGAACAGAAAAGTGACAGAAATACTTCTGTAAAGTATAAAGTTCATGAAATTTTATTCATGTTTTCCGCTGCAAATAAATTAAAGTGCTCTTTTAAAAGCAAAAAGAACTAAAGTAAGAATTAAATTTAAAGAGCATGCTAAAGTGATTATTGAAACAATTATGATTCTATTATTTTATGACCAACGTTGTTAATAACATAATCATGATTTATTGTTGTTATATGTGCATTATTTCTATTTTCTGCCAAACGGTGATATAGTTTAATAATTGCATAAACAGTTGTATGTTTTAATTTTGACCAACGTTGGATTATTGCATGCAATTGTTGTTATGATCTCACTTCATTGTGGTTTTCAGGAGGGTACTACTTGATGAGCTGCATCAAGGATGTTCCAACCCTCAGAGGTGACAACTACACTGAATGGAGAAAAAAGGTTGATTGGCTTCGTTTGTGCTGAGGTGGACTGGGTTGTGGACACTCCACAGCCGGTCAAACCTACAGAGCCAGTCAGAGATGAAAAGATGATGATAGTGCTTGGGAGAAAAAGAAGAGGGACTATGCTCCATTGGAGATGTCGTATACCCTCGATAACAAAAAGTGGCTCACTGCCAATAAAAAGTGCATGGCTTTCATAAAGAACACAATTGAGGTCGCTATTGTGGGCTCAATTGCAGAGTGTGCTTCCGTAAGGGAGTTTCTTGAAAAGATAAAGAACCAGTTCACTGGTTCTTCAAAGTATATGCTACCCAGCTGCTAAGCAGCTGGTGACAGAAAAGTACACAGGAGGTGGACATGGCATAAGAGAGCACATCCTCAGGATGAGCAACATGGCAGCTAAGCTTAAGCCCATGGACGATGATTTGGAGCTCAAGCCTGCACTCCTTGTTCACCTGTTATGGCTTCACTGCCAAAAGAGTTTGACACTTTTGTTGTCAACTACAACATGTCGCCTGAAAAATGGGACATTGAAAAGACAATAGCCATGTGTGTGCAAGAAGAGGAAGACTTAAAGCCTCACATGGTGGTTCTCTGAACTATGTGAAGGATAATAAGAAAAAGAACTACAATCAAAGTAGCAATGGTTCCCCTTCAAAGCCACATGGAAAAGCTCCCACGCATTATCAGCATCAGCAGAAGTCTCTTCCAGTGGACAAAGATACATGTCTCCACTGTAAGAAGACTGGGCATTACAAAAAGATTGCCCTGATTGGCTAAAGTCCATAATGGCAAAGAGAGGTAACATTGTTTCCTTTGTAAATGAATCCTTGTATACACAGTTTTCGAAATCTACTTGGTGGATTGACTCAGGTGCAACTGTTCATGTTGCAAATTCATTACAGGGATTCCATTCGACGCGGACTACGCAAAGAGCGAAAGATGCATTGAAGTTGCAAATGGAGTTCAAGCAGACGTTGAAGCTGTCGGCGACATCTCCCTGGAGTTAGCTGATGGATTCACGATTCTGCTTAGAGATGTTTTATATGTTCCTTCATTACACAGAAACTTGATTAGTGTTTCATGTTTGGACAAAGATTGTTATGAATGTTATTTTGGACATGGCAAGTGTGCCATATGGTTTAATAATGCTTATGTGGGTGTTGCTTTACTTCACAATGAGCTTTATTTATTATCCTACGTGAAAAAGTGTATTCTGTGTGTAAAGTGAATGAGCATGTTTCCGCGCCGGATAAAGAACAAAAGAAAAGAAAGAGAACTCATGACTCATCGAAATTATGGCACTGTCGTTTGGGCCATATTTCGAGGGGGAGAATAGAAAGTCTAGTTAAAAATGAAATTCTTCCTCCATTAGAGTTCTCAGACTTAGAACAATGCATAGATTGCATTAAAGGAAAGTACGTAAAACAAATCAAAAAGGGTGCAAACCGAAGTACAGGAACACTAGAAATCATTCACACTGACATTTGTGGACCATTTCCTGTGAAAAGTGTGGATGGCTATGACTCGTTTATAACATTCACAGATGATTACTCCCGATATGGTTATATTTATCCAATCAAAGAAAAGTCTGAAGCGTTGGATAAATTTAAGATATTCAAAGCTGAAGTAGAAAATCAGCATGATAAAAGAATAAAGATAGTGAGATCTGACCGTGGAGGGAGTACTACGGTCGGCACACTCCATATGGCCAAGTCCCTGACCTTTTGCGAGGTTCTTACAGGAGACTGGCATAGTGGCCCAGTATACAATGCCGGGCGACCCTCAGCAAAATGGAGTAGCTGAAAGGCGTAACCGTACACTTATGGATATGGTGCGCAGCATGATGAGTTACTCCACCTTGCCATTGGGATTATGGATGGAGGCGCTTAAAACCGCCATTCACATTCTCAATAGAGTACCAAGCAAGTCGGTGCCCAAAACACCGTACGAGTTGTGGACAGGAAGAGTACCCTCTCTACAACACTTCAGAGTGTGGGGGAGCCCAGCTGAGGCCAAAGTATTTAATCCAAATATTGCAAAGTTAGATCCCAAAACAGTCAGTTGCCACTTCATTGGCTATCCTGATAGATCAAAAGGTTTTCGTTTCTACTGTCCAGACAGATACACAAAGTTTGTAGAAACGAGACATGCAGTCTTCTTAGAGGACGAAATGATGAGGGGGAGCATGGTAGCTCGGAAAATTGATCTTGAGGAGAAGAGGGTGTGTGCACCTTTTCCGATGATTCAGGAGCCATTTTTCACACTACCTGTTGTACCTGCACCAACAATCCCTGAGGTTGAGGTGCAAGCACCTGTTGTAACTCCACCCGTGACAACTGTGGGTGAAGATCCGGAACCTGTCCGTCAGGAGCCGACTGAACATGTCCGTCAGGGAGGTGCAGCAGCCACTTTTAGAAAATGAGACCCTTAGAAGGTCTAAAAGAGCTAAAAGATCAGCTATTTCTGATGATTATAAAGTTTATAACATAGAAATAGCTCATATGGAAGGTGATCCCACTTCATATGAAGAAGCCATGAGAAGCCCTCACTCATCGAAGTGGGTGGAGGCGATGGAAGATGAGATGAAATGTATATATGGCTTAAAATCTGGTCCAATTTTGCCACTTGCGCGACTGGTGCAATGGGTCATCTAGCATACTCCCTCCGTTTTCTGAATGTAATGCCTATAGTTTTATGCACGAATATTAAGACACGGGTATTTGGTGCGGTGAACTCATTTGCTTCTGAAAAATATCGGAAGAGAGCAGTCCCTAATAGCCACCAAATAAGAACATAAAATTACTGCATTCGAGATTAGGACTCATTTGTGGATGACTAAAATTGTCCAAATCGCAATAGACCATATTATTTTGGAATTTTCTCAAAAAACTATGGGCCTTACATTCAGGAACGGAGGGAGTACTAATTAGTAGGAAGAGGTACAGTAAACTAATTTAGTCATGTCAGGTCTAGTGTAACATGATTCATACTGATCTCTACTAGTGTACGATGCAAGATAGACAAAGCGATTGTCTCACAGAACACAGTGGATCCCCAGTTTTTCAACGCTGTAATGCCGAGACTTGTGCTTGATCATATGGAGCCCCTTGTCACCGGCACTAACCACCTCCACGCTCGTCAACACAGTAAGCTCATCGTTATCAACCTTGACCTTCTTCACGTCACCTTCCTCTTCAGGGGTAGGACTGCGGAAGCAATGGGTGACGATACAAAACTTGTCCATGCCAAGGTTCACCAGGTAGCGCTTGGAGATATGCCACCCGTCAGGCAGGCCGTCAAGATAATCCCAAACATGCAGGGGAGCAGGAGCCTCCTCTCCCTCGAGGGAGGAGGCTAGGTCAAAAGCACACAGATGGTGCTGGGAGCCGATCTTGGGATCCTCGAGACCGAACCAGAGGCGGAACTTGCGGACATATTCCGCCGCGCCGTGGAAGGGCAGCGTCCATCTGCCCGCCTGCGTCCACGTGCCCCTAAACGTATCGAAGGCGTAGGTGCCTTCCTTGGACGACGCCCATATGGTTGAGCTATCGACCATCGCCGCTACGAAGGGAGGACTGGCAGGGTGAGCAGTATAGCGTCTGTCATGTACAGGCCACCGTGGTTCGTGCAGTAGATCGGTCTTCCAGTACCAATCCTTGTCATACTCAGAGAGAACCCAAGCCTTGCAGTAACTGAACAGCTCGAAGCTCCCATACTCGGTGCTCATGACATACAGACCGTGTTTCCATCCGCAGCTCCTTTCACCCCTGCCACCGGGTTGGTTGGTAGTGGACAAGACGATGGAATTGGCAGCCTTGCGGAAGATGGCTGGGCGCATGACCAAGGGTTTCCTCTCGAAGACTGCCACTTTGGAATAAGGATCTGCGAACATGACGCAGCGCTCGCTCTGCGCTGGCAGCAGGGCGAAGAAGTGGAACCTGCCGTCGCTCTCGGCGGGCTCGATCCAGTTGTTCGGGAAGTAGAACACCGGCTTGGGTAGGTCTGTGAAGTCTGAGAACGTCCCCGCGTTCTTCTTCTTCTCGGACTCGGCCTTGGCAACTTCTTGGGCAGCTGCGTTTCCAGTTGCTTCGTGGAAGAGGTTCATCTTGGAGAGCTGGGCCCGGTGCAGCGCGTAGAAGTAAGGGTGGCGAACCACTATGTTCAGAAACTTCCGTCGCATCGTGCTTCGTGCCCAACCAGTACCCAAGTACTATAGTATCTGACACCAAGGAAAGAGAGAGTAATATGAGTTGTCAAGATCGTAATACCCGTGATCGAGTTCCAATGTACTACAGGAAGTTGTGATTTTTCTTGCGATAGAATAATTACCTTCAGTTTTGCTCGATCATCTACCAGAGGCGGAGCAGAATGGGATTGATCGATCTAGTCATCTGCTTAGCTTTGGAAGGAAGCGGCGAGAGGGATGTAGGAGAGTCGGCCGATCGAGCAGAAAGGCGGCGGCGGCGTTGGAAGGGCGATGTTCTCGATCGTATTTTGCCCATGGCCAGGGCAGAATATTCTCTAGTTATTGCTAGGCTTGTCTGGGCTTGCTGCTCGGTTCGGCATGATACTGGGCCGAACATAGTAGGCTTGTATGGTTCTGCCCACGGATCGATCGATCCCTCGCTATCTCGTATTTTTTGCCTAATCTGGCCCTTTTGCCGAACTAATGACGTATCTGGCCGCTCCTGGGAACTAATTGCAAATCTGGCCCCCCTAGGTCGGCGCCAACGCAAATGGAGCCGACCTTGTGTAGGTCGGCGAATGCGCCGACCTCATGGGCCAGATTTGCAAATTTTGGTTGGCGCCGAACTGCACAAGTTCGGCTCCATTTGCGTTGGCGCCGACCTCAGGGGCCAGATTTGCAATTAGTTCCCGGGAGCGGCCAGATACGTCATTAGTTCGGCAAAAGAGTCAGATTTGGCAAAAAATACCGCTATCTCGGCTGTGCGTTCTAAACCCTAAACACAAAGGCTCTTTTTTTTTACTTGCAAACACAAAGGCTCTAATTTGCCCCGCGACAGTTTATACAAGGTGTTCTTCAGTAAACTGGCAAACAGAAATTTCTTGTGGTATCACTGCTATGGCCTATGGTGGTGGTGGCAAGCCGGAGATCCAGATAACCCAAGGGTTGGACAATCTTATCTTCCTCACGCATCGAACTGCTGTATGAGTTCGAGCAGCATTGCCTCAGGGGAAAGGAACCAAAACAGAACAGCGTCCAGACTTGGAAGCCCAGATCGAGAGCGGTGAGGACCTGGAACTAAATATTGGTGGGTCATTCTCTGAAACTGATCACTCTGTCTGCATTGTTCAGAATGCAAATGGTGAGCCACCTGGTTCTCAGGTGCTGCAAGAATTGATCACGTCTGAAGCCCTTCAAGCTGATGAAGAAACAGGTACATGTCTTCACTGGAATAAACACGGAGAGAGAAAAATCCTTTGCCACTGAATTAAAAATAGAAGGGGCTATCTAACATCTAGATAGGAAGTCGAGCAAGAACGGGGTAGCACGCGAGAGAGTAGTGATCTAGAGTGGAAACAGCAACGACCGCACGTACCCTAACTGGCCATGTCCGTTGAAGCACCAAAACGGCACTCAGCTAGCAGCAAGAGAACAGACAAGATGCTTGTAACTTGTGAGCAGGGCAATTACGACTCCGTTCCAAAGATAAGGTCCATGACTTCTTCTTTTTTGATCAAAATTATAGAGAAAATGACATATGTTTATCTTCGCGTCTTGTTCATAGAAGCTAGGGATGTGACCCTCTTGTCAAAAGAAGTAAATCAGAGAATGAATTTTGGCTTGGGGGAGCGCAAGATCCCTTTACATTTAGAAAAAAATAAAAAAACTGAGTTAAAAAATTCAATTAATCATGTGCACCACGTTTTTGCAGTAAAAGATCATTGATTAGTGATCTGGGTGGAAAAGAAAACAAGAGTGGAGAGTTAAATTACCAATTTTAGTATTTGAAAAGAGGTTAGGATTGTTTTTTCTGCTATTATGAAACATGATGTCTGGAAACGAACTAGAGTCATTTGCGTGTGAGATTTTTGTTGGATTTTTGGATGAATACAAGTTAATTTTTAGAAAGGGAGCATGTGCCCCTGAGCACATGTCGAGTTTATCAAATAGAAAATTACTTCTATGAAGAAATATAGTGCATTGACATAACAGGCTCCTAATTCTAGCACCGCCACTGGACGACTAGTAAATCTTTCTTTTCTAATAATAATAATCGGTCATCTTTTTACCTATTACCTAGTGCATGATGAACTGTAACAGATCAGGAAATGGCACAGCTTCCCATAAAAAAAGGAAACAACCCAACTCATGACACATAAGAATCAGGAGTGACTCACAATACAGATCACTAGAGCATACAAGCATTCACATGCCTACCAAAATCTTAAGTGCTTAAAGTGCATGACAGGTGAAACCTGCACCTTGTGACAGGCAAGTAAACTTGAAATCTTATCCTAGGAACATATTCAGCGACAGGAAAACGGTACGCAGAACGAATGAATCGTATTGATGCGCTTATCGATCAACGCCCAACTCAGGGGGCTCCAAGTTCAGCTCCAAGAAATACATCAGCAATCAGTTTTTACATGTATTATCTACACAAGAGTCCAGTACTTGTATGTGTGTGCTGCCTAGTTTGAAATCGATATCTTTATAAAGACGACAACGTGAAGTGCCAAGATATAGAGAACAAAAGCAGACCTAAGAATCATCAGCCTTTTCTGACCTTCTGTTCTAACGCCACCAGATTGGCCAGGTCTGCGGAGACCTTTGGCGCCGGAATCTTCATCGCCGCTCAGAAGCCCTCCGCTGAAACGGTTCCGTGTTGCACCTGCTTCGCTGGAGCTGCCCTGTAGATTTCTGTGTATACTGTTCAGCCTTTCCAGATCCTTTTCTTTGACATGTATATCAGTGATGAGCCTTTCAGCTTGAGCCTAGAAAATAGCAAACCAACAGTAGGTTTTAGGATCTTAGGAGTGGCGTACTTTTAGAGGATAATAGGACACTGCAGTTGGTAGACTGGAGAATTTGAACTCACTTGTTTAGCTGTCAACTGTTCAATAAGGCTATGTAGTTGTTTCTCCAGTACCTTCTCCCTTTGGGCTGCACATGTGAGATAGGACAACCAATTTATACAAGGCAAGGTAACTTCACCAATAGATACTTTTTCGGAAGAAAAAAGTCCTTGGCACTACATCCTAAGAGGAGCTACAACAGGTATTACTGGATTAGGTCGTGACTCGTGACTAAAGTTCGTTCAGGTTTTTATGTCTAGATCAAAGAAAGGTATTACCAAATGTTTTAATTTTCACAAGAGGGTTACCTACGATCGCCACTGACCCATATGGTATGGGCAACATCATCCTTCAAGCGTCATGGATTCAGATCCATGGACCTTGTCACAAGCTTAGCAGTTTGCCATCTCAAAAGTACAATGCCACCGGAAAAAAAAAGTCTAGTCTAATAAAGAATAATTGATATCCAACTCATCAGAAGTGAACACTTCGAGCACAAAAGTATATGTACGCATGAGACACTACATTAAAACTACCTTTGTTGCCCACAGTTTGGTGTTTTCATAGGTGTACATCTAGCTTTATGTATGTTGTTTAGTATTATTTATCAAAACACAACCTAAGTAACACTTATTCTTTATCAATACTGCAAGGTAACAGTTTCCTCAATCTATGATACCCATACTTCTGCAAATAAAGATGAAAAAGATACAGCTACTGAGTTAAGAAAATTATTCACAGGACAAGTACCAGGACTTGGATTTTTCAAAGATTCTTCTTCGACCAAGGACCATACTTTCTCCAATCTTTGTACCTTGTCTTCCAACATTTTCTGTGAAAGGTGAAATAGTCATCAACAGCCAAACATGTATTTTCGTCCACAAAAGTTACTATGAGATGTCCTACCATCTCTCCCTTCTTATGTTCCAAGTCTTTGGATTTGATATTAATCAATGATTCAGCGTCTAGAAGAGCATTATCTGTAGCTTCAGAAGCAGCTGTTGATGCTTTATGTTGAGTAGCCTCTTGCTCCATGAGAGCATTGTCAACCTTTGCCTTTAAATCCAGCTCTGCAATTTCCATTTCCTGTAAATGTCATATTATATTAAGGTGTTATGGGACTTTCTACATGCTTTGGCTTAAACGGGAAAGATATGTTCAGGAAAACATGTCATTTGGAGACTTTCCTAACTCTGGAGGCCTACGAACCAGTAAAAGCTACCTTCAGCTAAGGAGTTCCAGCCATAAACCATAATCATCACTGATAAGTCCTACGCAGTGAAGAATGTATTACTTGCCCATTAGTTAGGATTCTACTAAGTTCTCTCTCATAGATTGATCTACTTATTGCCCACATCATCTTGCATACTCTTACGGAGCAGCAACATCTCATGATGGATAAGCATTTTCTAGAAGTATAAAACATGGGGACATAGAAATCTGCATAATCTACCTAACAACATTGCTGTGTCTCAGGTACTGTAGCACACACTGTTCATGTAGGCCCTGCTGGAGCATTATTGCTTGGGAAGTAGAGATAAAAATAAATAATTTGAGTTAGATTAGATTGCTACTGACAGAGTTCGAGATATTTTAGCTGGATTATATTTCTAGAGATAGAGTTTGAGCACACACTGTTCATGCAGGCCCTGCTGGAGCATTATTGCTTGGGAAGTAGAGATAAAAATAAATAATTTGAGTTAGATTAGATTGCTACTAACAGAGTTCGAGATATTTTAGCTGGATTATATTTCTAGAGATAGAGTTTGAGAAGATTGATCGCTGAAGATAAGTTAAGTCCTAACAGGCAAGTCAGAGTCAGGTCTATAAAAGAGTTATGTGTTGTAACTTATGTGATCAGGTAAGAACAATTAGGTCCCAGTCCCACCCATGTAAAGCAGTGAGCCAAGGTTCACAACAAAGGTATAAGAGTGTTGCATATTAATGTTTTAAAGAGGGACAAGGCTCTTGTCCTGGAGAGGCAAGGTGGAAGGTTCAATCCTTTGATATTCTTGCTTGTTAGAAGTAATCTTGTTATATCTATATGCATTATGTTTCTAGCTTAGTCAGGAAGTAGTAGTTTCTAGAGTACTGAACCGACGTACTGTTCAGTGAACAGTAACCGACCTAGCTAGGCTATATAAGGATATACCCCCTGTAAGAAAACCTAAGCTTGTGTGATATGAGAAGATACATAGAGCTTCATATGTTCCTGGTGTGACTGTGTAAGAGAGTGAGCTAGGTGTGTGTGTGAAGCACAACCTGTATTAGAAAGGAGCTAAGTGATTTAGCTCCAACAATTGGTATCAGAGCCGCGTTGTGTGTTGTGTTAGCTCGAGTGAGATATGGAGAAGGATGGAGAGAGAGTTTCCATTCGATACCCTATGCTCACAAAGAGCAACTACTTGGCATGGTCCATCAAGATGATGGTGTTAATGCGTGCTCAAAGGCTTTGGGACGCTGTCGAGCCAAAAGATCCAAAGGTGCCCCCGGAGGAGAGTAAGGATCAAATGGCGTTGGCTGCAATTTACCAAGGGATACCAGAGGACATGCTCTTCCTGGTGTACGGAAAGGAGACAGCCAAGGAGACCTAGAAGGCCCTGAAGATTATGCACATGGGTGCTGAGCGTGTGAAGGATGCCAAGGTACAAACTCTCAAGACGGAGTTCGAGGGGCTGCGCATGAAGGAGTCAGAATCTGTTGATAATTTCGCCTCCCGGTTGACAACCATCGTCAACCAAATCCGAGCACTTGGTGAGGAGTTTGAGGAGGTGTACGCCGTCAAGAAGTTCCTTCGTGCTGTCCCCAACAAGTTTCTCCAGATTGCCTCGGCCATCGAACAATTTGGCGATCTCAAGACCATGACGATGGAAGAGGTCATTGGGCGACTGAAGGCGCACGAGGAGCGCCTACGAGGAAGTGGTGATGTTGATGAGGAGCACTTGCTGCTGACCCGTGCAGAGTGAAAGGCAAGATACGGGGCTGAGAGCTTGTCGCGAGGACGAGGGCGTGGTGGAGGCCGAGGCCGTGGCCGGGCTTGGGATAAGTCTGAGGTGAAGTGCTACAACTGTCCTAATTTTGGACATTATGCTTATGAGTGTCCAGAGAAGAACAACAAAGCATTCTTTGCTAAGGCTTAGTGACGACGATGAGCCAGCACTCCTGTGAGAGGGGTGTTTATAGTGCACGTCCAACGGTGTGATACTGTTGGAGATTGTGCACATGCGGTGGTGTGATACCATCGTCATGGAGGGCGTCGGTGTGAGGCCGACCACTATGGTGTGATGCCATTGTCTATGGAAAGGTTGGTGTGAAGCCAACAACCTTGGTGTGATGCCATCGTCAAGTGGAAAAGTCGGTGTGAGGCCGACGACAGTGGTGTGAGGCCACTGGCACATGGAAGATCGGTGTGAAACCGAATCGGTGGTGTGATGCCATCTTATATGGAGTCAGTGTGAGGCTGACAAGCACGGTGTGATGCCGTTGCGAGACAAGAGGCGGTGTGAGGCCGTCACGAGATGAAGCACATGGTCCAGGTGATCTGGATTAGAGAATCTAATTGATATGACAAGATTAAGGGGGAGATTGTTAGAAGTAATCTTGTTATATCTATATGCATTATGTTTCTAGCTTAGTCAGGAAGTAGTAGTTTCTAGAGTACTGAACCGACGTACTGTTCAGTGAACAGTAACCGACCTAGCTAGGCTATATAAGGATATACCCCCTGTAAGAAAACCTAAGCTTGTGTGATATGAGAAGATACATAGAGCTTCATATGTTCCTGGTGTGACTGTGTAAGAGAGTGAGCTTGTGTGTGTGAAGCACAACCTTACTGAAAGGGAGCTAAGTGATTTAGCTCCAACATTGCTTAATGTCAAAAGGGTACATGCTAGTCATTTATATACATATGAAGACTATTGACTTCAACCACAAGCTGGATCCTAACTCAAATGTCAGTCCTAATCTTAAAAATCCTATCTCTAAGATAGCAATCCTACTTATTCCATATTTAAAGAGGGGGGTGCTGCCAGATTTGATGCTACCAACGAACCTTGGCCCATATAACTGATGAAAGAAAACTATGAAACTAACAAGAAAATATAGAGAATATGACACAAGGGTAAAACAAGTACTACACCGTAAAACAATGTACCTTCAAATTACTCTGGAGCATAGTGGCCTCCATCTGCTTTTCCTGAATTCTCTGTCGACAATCGGATATAGCCTTCTCGTAGGCGGTATTTTCTTCTTGAATTTTCACCTCTCTATGCAGTGCCTACAAAAGGTAGAGAATTCTCGTTAGAGATATCCACATATGAAATTCAGATTCTTCATTCTTAACAGTACAAAAACATCACATCTGTTCCACTGTGAGTAGGAAACCTTGGCCACAGCTATCCAAAGTGATAACAGCATCTGTAATTTGTAAGTCACCTACCGGGTGACCCTAGTAAATTGAACACAGGTGAAGGAAATGCTCCTAGTATATTCTCATTGTTAGCAGCAGACCCATCATTAAACTAAGTAGAAAATGAGCTGCAAATGTAAACAGAGCAAGCACAGCTCAATCTTTTTTTAGAAATAAAGGGCCCAGACCCAGCTCCATTTTTATTAAAAATGAAACCACCAGTTCGCCACATCATTCTTACATTCATAATGGAAGTAGCAGCTGCAGATGTTCATATACGGATTGCACTTGTAGATCAAAGTACTCAAACGGGTCGTACTAACTAGGTTGAATTACTCTCCAACGGAAGGTCAATCACATGAAATCCATTCATGCAACATTGGATCTGCACGAACGCTGGGAACTGGAATAAGGAAGAAGGCGGCACCTGCTCCTTGGTGGAGGAGTGGGCGTTGAGCTGGAGCGCGAGGGCGGCGGAGGAGGCGAGGGAGTGGGCGTGCAGGTGCGGGAGCCGCTGCGCGACGTGCGGCGGGGGCACGCGGGCGCGCAGGTCCTGGATCGCGCGCCGCAGCGACGACGCCCGCGCGTCCAGGTCGGCGGCGCGGAGCCGCTGCTCCGGGGTCATGGCCGCCGCGCGCTCGCCCTCCGCGGCGGCCGCAGCCTCGTCGTCGCTGTCCCCGGCGCCGCCGACCACGTCGGCCGCCCACGCCAGGATCCCCGCCATGGCCGCCCAACTCTGCTCTTCTGTTCGAGGGGTGAATTCTGAAGACGCGAAACCGAATGGATCTCTCTCTAGTCTCTACTGTCTGAAACTGAAGTTATGTATATGCAGTTTTCTCCCTCCTACTTTTCAAAATAGTGGTTAGAGCCATGGGCCCGGCCATGGGCAGAAAACGCAGCATTTTATCACAAATTTTGTTTAACTCAACAAAATTACAGCATGAAAGCACTTTCAAGCATACGAGCTTCAAACATTCTGATTTATATGAAGTTAAAGACACTGGTAGTCAAAATCTCGACAAACAGAATCCATCTAGTCTAGACATGAAAGAAATCAAGATAGCTTTCACGCAAAAGCTGAAAGGTCGATATGAGTTCATCAGGAATATAAATGAAAGCAGAAATGGTACATTATGCAAAAGCAACCGAAGACTATAATTTCCAAAGCACATTCATGACAAACTGTTACACAAGTATACCCTGAAGGGGACACTCAGCTAAATCATTTCAGCTGGACAACTCAGTTGGTCTATTTCAATTTTCAACGGCACATAAAGCAAAGAAAACACACCATTGGCCTAAAACCAAATCATCATCATCACAGCCAAAACGCGCCCATTCATATACGGAAGACCACATTCGTTCATACATTCCCAAATCGGATAAGCTTGTTGCACAACACAAACATTGTGAGCATTGCGAGCTTCAAAGAATTGTGATACCCTAACTCTAAGCTGTCCGGCAGCTGAAGCGACGGCAATCTTTCCCCCAGATCACGCCTTTCACCGTCTGAGTGTGCTCGGTGCTTGCCATCTCTAGATGGTCAATAATGGACTAGTCGGTCCATGTAGTGCCTAACATCTTCGCCATAAAACTGTAACGGTCGGCGGCCTCATCAATCTGAAATTGAAAGCAGCGGTTATGCAATAAATAAGTGAAACTAAGGCACAACTCTAGGGCTGGTAGAAGCGGTTTGCACAAACCAGTTTTTTAGTCGGCCTGCCAGCTCCATGCCCCGACTTGCGGTCAATGCGACCGATTATTGGGTTCGTCTGTGGGCTATCCTCAATGCTAGTGCACAAGACATACTGCATCGTCTGTGAATAACAAGTACAGCAAAAGGTGTAAAGACAGAAAAGTAATTGCGAAAACAAAACAACTAATCATCATATAATGCTTAGATAAAGATATTTGATGCCATCCAATATCAAACAGCAAAGCATGCAGTTTAAGGTTTGGAATTAAAAGAACTCGATCATGGTTTCAGAAACTGATTTTTAAATCTCAAAGTGAAACCACAACAAATTGTCTTTTTATTAACTGTAAACTATTCTCGTTAAACTGCTGAACAAGCATACAATCAAAAGAAAATGTCTACATTTCTTCAAAGACGAAAGTGACCTATAAAGTACAGAACACCCAAAGATCCCAGTAAAAACACCTAAAACTTCAGACAACGAGTGGAAGTAGAGATACAAATCCAAAACATCAGTACATATCTCCATATCTGACACCCAGTTTACAAGAGAACCAGGACAAGTTGAAAATTCATTAAACAGAGCCAGCCTTGTTTACATATCTTTCCGGTACTTCTCGAAATACAGATTAATGAAAAAAGTCTATTCGTACTTTTATGCAGATCATCAAAACATAAAGTTGATAACTTCCTCAAAGAATTCAGTGATGCTCATGTTAACGACAAGTTGGCCACTGAGGGGCTGAAAAGGTCGTATAAAGCTTAAAGTATCAGTAATATCTTACTGGCTAGCACCATGAGGTGGTGGGTTGGCCGGCCAGGTTCGAGACTCACTTCTATCTTATTACAATTTGGTCCCTAATTCCTCCTACTACCAACTCATGTTCTTTTATAAAGCTTAAACACCTCTGCATTGATTAAGACATGATTTTACAATATGAAATAAGTAGACAGATCTCTGTTGACAACTGTTTTTGGCTTTCCATCATATGGTTATGTTTATTCTAGTGAATTATTATGTTAAGGTATTTGAATAATGAACAACAATGAAGTTCAGTCCACATGACAGAATAAATATCAAGAAAATGACCATAGCTGCACTCATGACAAACAACAAAAGTGCCAGAACAAAGAACTAAATACAATATTGTCCACATTTATGGAATATATGTTACACAATATCATACCTAACATATTTATTCCATCAATTTTCATAGTGACTGGAATGCTAATTGGTAACAGAACACTGATTCTAGTCAGGACTGCATGTTTCCAATAGAATGAAAAAGAAATGGAATTCAGAAATTTAACTTACTGCCAACAACTTCAACGAGTGCAATGGCACAACACGGTCATCATGATCAGCTGTCAACAGCATGGTCGCTGGATACTGACAATTACTACCAAAGCTTTGCTCCCAAGGTCTCTTCACGTTATGAAGGGGGGAATATCTAGTATATGTCCATCAATACACAAGTAAGCAAAAACGTATTGAGAATAATTTATTAGAGCAAATCCAGAAAGAACGAAACTAATATGAATTGCAACGTAGGAAACAGAACAATAAAATCAACCACCAGATTCTATGTTGCCCCACAACCAATGCAGTAATGGCTATAGTGTCTACATAAATGACAAACAGGTACTGAAAATAAGAGAAGCTCTCGTACTTGATAAGCCAGCCGAACTCTTCTTCCTTATCTGAACAACCATAATCTGTAGTCCAGGCATGACCTATAAAAAAATAGAAAACATCGAACATCTATTGGTAAGCTGTATAAATAGAGTAAGGCACAGGTAATTGCCAAATCCACAACAGAACTAGAGAATACCAATTGTGAACTTGTGAAACCGAAGCATATCCATGACACCAACATGAGCAAGGGCACACCCAAAGAGATCAGGCCGCTGCAACAAAGTATAGGTTTAAAATATGCATGTCAAATCCCAATCGTGCAACTCCGGTAGCTTAGCTTCTTTATAAAATGAGAATTTACTCTAACCTGGTTAATGCAAGCAGCAACAAGAAGACCACCATTGCTTCCACCTTCAATACAAATTTTCTTGTTGCTTGTGTAACCAGCAGAAATGAGTTGTTCCGCACAAGCAATGAAGTCGTCAAAAACATTTTGTTTGTTTGCAAGTGCTCCAGCTTTGTGCCACTCCTCCCCATATTCTCCACCACCTCGGATGTTCGCAATGCAGACAACAGAACCCATGTTCTTGCATAGAACAAGACGACTAACACTGAAAGAAGGGGTAATGCTTATGTTGAATCCACCGTAACCATATAGCAAAGTTGGATGTGATCCATCAAGTTCGATATCTTTCTTCGACATTATGAACATGGGAATCTTGGTTCCATCCTTACTAGGGACAAAAATCTGAAAATTTAATTGTTAGCAAAACTAAAATAGTACTGCAGGTAACTAAAGAACACTCGTATAGAAAGCAGTACTATTTCCAGACAGGCCAAAAGGAGGTACAAACTTAAAACTAATTAGAGGACAGATCTCTAACTAAAATAGAAGTTGTCACTACATTGGGCCAGGGTTCAATTAACCATTTTGGCGCAGAAATTCCCGGTGACTAGTTGAGTTACGGCTAACTCTATAATTGCAGTGTTCCTATGCTTTTGGCATGGGTTACGAAGATAAAAGATTGAATTAGATAAAAAACCAGAATCAGCAATGTTACCAAAAGTCAAGATCAGGAAAAAAAATTCTAATGCAGTTTGGCATGTCGATACTTTTAATCAGTTTTAAGTCGAGAAGACATTACTTGCGAAAGTAAACCGTTCTACGTGTGGAAGTATTGCAAAGGAAACCCAACTTGGAACCACCATCTACTTACATCGGTGGTCTCTATTAGTCATTCTTCTTGTATTAAATGTTAATAAATTAGGCCATGCATGGTATTACCTGCTTAACTTCAAAGCCTGTGCGGTCGAACCCAGGAATGGAAATTTCTCGAAACACCTTCATTTCAGGGATTGTAGATGTTAAGTTACACCTGTAAGTAATGCCCGGAGAAAGAAAACTTGTGAAGCCAATAAAGACTTCCTTGTCTTCTCGTCTACAAGAGATCTCTGAAACAGAACCAATCTCTAAAGGCAACTGATGAAGCAAATTTCCAGTTATAAGGTCTCTTATCTGCAAAGTATGCTTAACATCTGACATGTAACACACCACCAACTGGTTTCCATTAACCGCATCAACTGATTCAAGCACATCTCTCTCATGCTCAGAAATAACATCAGTCCACACCTCTGGCTTTTTTATATTTACCCTTACCAGCTTATTCTTCGGGGCATTTTTATTGGTCAGAAATGTAAATTCATCGCCATCATTTGCCACAACTTGATATTGAGCATCAAAGTTGTCTATAAGCTTGACAAATGGAAGCATTTCCTTTGTCTCTCTGAAGCCCTCTATTCCTTGAGGAAGTGAAGAAATTTCACAATAGTATAGCTTGTTGACAGGATCACAACCATCATAGGTACCCAGTATGATGTACTGCCAACAAAACATATGGTTAAGATAACTATATCTTTTGTAGGAAATATATAACTTCGAAGACATTTCACTGATTAAATATTTGAAGATACAAGTCCATAGTCCCTCTGCATTTTATAATCAGGAAAACATATGCAAATACTTTAAAGGTGTGCAGATTACACCATCATTAAATTACTAGTGTGACTTTCTCCATAGTCCCTCTGCATTCTATAATCAGCGAAACATATGCAAATACTTCTAAAAGCAGGCAGATTACACTATCACTAAAGTACTAGTGTGACTTTCATTCCGAAAGTGGTTTTAGGCAATGTAATTTAAGACCAAGCTATATTCCTTTCACCGCCCATTAGGAGGCTGGCATGCACAATTAGAAAAGACTTGTTGGTTGACTTGTGTAGTCAAATACCGATCGATTAGCATGTATAGTTGTTGGTTATATATTGACTTATATGGTAGTTGATCTGGTTCTCGTTATTTACAACTCATATATATGTGCTATCACTTGTCAGCAACCTTTGAAGTTACATAAAAAATAACTCATGGGTCAAGGTTATCGAGATCGTAATTTTAGATCAAATCGAAGAACTGAACCAACAAGATAGAGCATCCAATCGAATTGCAGAACTTCAACAATACATACTGTACCAAATAGTTCTCTCGCGGGTGTTTCTTTCAATACTTTTGTTCTTATTTGTACGGTATTCACATGCCACTATAATACAATCACATATCATATTTCAATAAACAGTTTGCTATGTAATTGCAATTTATTTTTGGTAAATAATTAGTACTATTTTTAACTTGTACATTCAAAGATAATATTTAAAAAATATAGTGCAACTAAAGATACATGTCATTTGTGCAAAAATAGTACAAAAAGTGAAACTTTATAACTAAAAGGGCATACATGGTATCCAATTATTTATTAGTTACTAAAACTGTTGAAGTCATGACAATCTGAATACTCAAATGTAGATTTTGACAATCATGATGTAGACGCGTCAAAAAGAATAATGAAGAACCAAATAGGCACTTAAATATGGTCCTAGAGAGGGATGGAGGGGGGACACCTTTCCATCTTCAGTGACCGATGCACCAAGGGAATATTTTGGGTTTTCAGGATCTTTCCAGCAAAGTATATCCTCTGACTGATCAGATCCCATGACATGGTAATATATCTGATGATTAAGATTGATATTTGTCTCGGTTCCAGCATCCAATTCCACTCTAACAAAAGGAATGACACAACAACTAAGCAATGGCACTAATAAATTATAAAAAAAACAGAAAGTTTGATGACCTACCCAGGTGCAGGATATCGGCCATAGAAAAACCCTTTCCCATCATGAGTCCAACTAATAGATGAGAACTTCACCTGCGATCGATAGCCACATGCAGGATTTTATTAAAAGAACCAACAGGTAAGCACTAAGTGGTACTGTTTGGACAAAAAAGAAAGGATTTTAGTAAGGTGAAACGGTGATTTGCAACTATTTACCCAGGACAATTTGTCAGACGTAGGCTGCCTGTCTGCAATGCGCATAGCACCAATAGTGATCCAATCGCTGCCACTTTCGCTGAGCCCATAAGCAAAGTACTTGCCATCCTCGCTAATAGAATATGTTGAGAGAGCAACTGTCCCATCCTTGCTTAGAGTATTCGGATCCAATAGAACTTCTGCCTCTTTGTCCAAATCATCCTGCATTGTTACCGCAAAGCACAGTCAAGCTACTGCATCAGCTCATCAACAACATACCGGAGCATCACAACACGAATAGACACACGCACAACATAGGGAAAATTGGTTATGTACCCAAAAGTTCACTGTAGCATATTTCAGAAAATAACAATTCAATCACTGTTTGAGCATATTTAAAATCGGAAGTAGCACGAACACCTAATCATCGCATCACTAACTAAGGGCATGATGAGAGTGGGAGTTAGACAGAATGATTTAGCATACTATATGAGCCGGTTCGATTTGGGGATGTAGTTGGCGCCATACCTGGACGTAGAGGACGCTCTGGGCCTGGAGGCCGGAGTTGTGGAAGTGGAAGTACTTGTCGCCTCGGCGGAAGGGGGCGCCGTGGCGCGGGTGGTCGAAGAGGCGCGTGACCTCGCGGCGCAGGCCGTCCCTGTCGCCGCAGCCGGCGAGCACGGACTCGGCCAGGTCCGCCTGCGCCGCCACGAACTCCTTGGTCTCCTCCGAGTCCGGGTCCTCCAGCCTGCGCGCCCCCCCACATAGCACAGTCAGACACCCAAAAAAACCTCGAAACCTGAAACCGGGGGTTTCAACGCGATCTTACCAGCGGTAGGGGTCGGGGATCTGGACGCCGTGGTAGGCGTCGACGACGGAGCCGTCGCGGCGGGCGGGCGGGTAGGAGAGGCGGGCGGCGTCGCCGGCGGCGGAGCCCATGGCGGCGGCGGCGCGGGTGAGGGTGCGGGGGCGAGGGGATTTGGAGGGAGGGCGGCGAGGGGTGAGCGTGAGCGCGCGGCGGAGGAGGGGGAGGGATTTATGGAGCAGGAGAAGCATTGCTGCTTGCCTTGCTGGCTGCGGTGGGTGCGCGTCCGAATTTTTTTTATATAAACACAGATACTCACACAAGTGTACACTCACTCTTATCAACGCACAACCTACCCAGAGATGAAGCCGGCGATTCAGGTCTTGAGATTGACCAAGCCACCACGGATGTCTCATTGTCGACGAGAACATCGTCTCAAACTGAAGAATAATCCGTATAATCGAGAAAAGTCAGCGTCAAACTTGTAGTTTGAACTCTGGTATGCTGGGTACAACCACCATCTTAACTATCCAACCACAAATTGGTTCTCTGTAATATCCCAGGAGTTAGCTTGATAAGATTAGCGCTTAAATAAGTTTTGATATAGTAACACATATGCCAATAAAAAATACGTATGAGTGCTCTCTCCTGACACACGCCTACCGAACTGCGTGGGCTATGCCCTAACCATATAAGCTTTCCCTTCCCACCTTCTCCACTTGTCCACCGAGAGATAAAAATAGAGATGGAGCGACCGAGAGAGGAAAAGATGTGATGACAGAGTCGAAGTTGGAACTGACGCGCTTGACCATGGCGGCACAACTTTGATGATAAAAAACCTTAGGATTAGGGTGGGGAAGGTGTGCAGGAGCGAAAAAGGGTGGGTCATCCGAGGCGGGGAAAGGGAAGGGTTGGTGTTCCGACATACCCCCATTCGACAACGCAGGAAGCTGTCGAAAGTGACTGCGGGGGCGGTCGACCACGAATTAACACCCTAGTAATAAAGATTTATATATTCTTTACTGGAAGCCCGTCTGATAATATTCACAAATTAGAAAATAATTGCACAATTTTCGGATATATCCAAAAAAGTATCCATCAGTCACGCATGAAGAGATGGTTTTGAAAATTGATTCGCCAAATTATTAGCCTTGGCTTGATAAACAATGCGACAAGGGAACATATTGAGAAAAAAATTACTATATAAATTAGAAACATTATCTATATTTTTCACATGTTTTCAAAATATCATAGAGTCGCATTTTGGAAATAGATCATGTTGCCGCAAAATAAATATTAGCCTAGGCCCACCAACGCATTAAGAACCGACATATTTGTGACTCCGATTGCATAGCGACATGCGTGGAAAGCACATATGGTTTCTTTAAAACTAGAAGGGTAAGGAATATGCAAAATAAATAACAAGACCGGAGGGGGACTCCACCCCGGATTTGTCATTAAGTAGAAGTGAGGAATCGAACCCGGACCTGGCCCTTATGCGCTTATGCACGGCTACCACTAGTCCACGTAAAAATATAGTTGGTCATAATTCAATATACATGAAAGTGGATATTAGTGGATGTGACATGGATAATTGATTGGCTAAGTGGATAGATGATGTGGATACGTTGCATGTTGAATAGACAATCATGGATGTTAGTGGGGTTTTACTTTATAAAAAAATAGATACATATATGTGCATGGCTTCTCTATCATCTTCGTGTTGCCAGGTCCGTTGGTCGCGCAATGGTATCACTTGGTAACTCAGTGCCATCCCTTTTATTTTGAACGGGAAAGGTTCCTAAGGGGCTGGAAACTTCATTAGTCAAGGGGAAGACAGAGGTTTACAGAGAGGCCCCAGAAACATAATAAAGTACAACATAGGTCTCGAATTTTAAAGGACCCCAAAACAAAATCCGAAAAGGATCGAGTTATGGTCTTCTCCTCCGCCACCGGGGAGCAAGCCACTTGAGACAACGCCGGCGTGAGACCCCACAAGGAAGTCGATGAAGATCCTCCAAGAAGGTGGAAGAAACCCGGGCTCGAAGCAACCGAGCGCGAAGAGGCCCACATGACCAAGGATAATAGCAACAACACACTATCGTCGTTGAGGATCTCCGCATGAGGAAATCGCAGCCTAGGGGACACATCCCAACACAAGCGCCGCACCATCGCTCCATCACCATCCAACTTCAGTGTCCACCACGCTTTTCTCCTCCCCCTCCCCTCGCCAGCGAGGCCGTCCAAGAGAACGACCAGAGCATTGTGACCACTAGCATTGAGACAGATGTGCTTATTGAGGGAGCATGCGCCAAAGCCCACCCCTCTGTCTTCGTCCTCGAAAGCACGTTAGGGACGCCCAACGACAACCTTTCGATGTCGGGCCATGACGCCCGAACAGATAAGCTCGAGGACATGACCTTAGGCCTGGCCTCATCTCCCTCGCTTGGAAATGTTCCCGTCGCCGGGCAGCACGACAGAGAAGATCAAACCCACAACGCAGCTGATTCGGCTAGAGGGATCTAATGGCCTACTCTCATATGCCACAACGGGACAAGACTTGACACTAAACCTAGATCTACCATGCACAAGGGGGAGGCCGGCCTCCTCTCGCATCCCCACTCCAACTCTCAGGGGGTGGGTGGGTGGGGGAGAGAGAGGCATGACAGAAAGAGAGAGCAATACTTCCCCTTTCCACTACTCACGAGTCACTCAGTGTCATCATTTTCTCGCCCATATTGCCTCCCTACTGCCTCGGTGGTTAATGCGGTCACGAGTATCAACTCACGGTCCGTGTCCATGGGCATCGGCTAACCCTGACATTGATGACATCGTTGTCACCGGTCGGGAAGCACATGCAATGTGTTCTACTTCATTGCATCGGCCTCTAGGATGTGCCTGTTTTCTGCTAGGCCGAGTACGTCTTATTAGAATGTTGTGTTTTGAGTTTGTGCGTGTGTCTAAAGAAAGCAAACATGAAGATACGTCTTCATGGTGGTAATACGAAATTTTGTAAAATACGATTTGCTAGACGCAAGCATGAAGCACGTCGGGTATTCAACATCCATTTCGAAAGAAAAAAAGACATGAAGTACCTTGACGGTCTCGTCCATTGGGAAGAACATAGAAGGTCGCATGATCTTGTAAGAGGTGCCTAATTTTTCTTTGTGCACCAGCTGGGTTAGTGTCTGTCCAAAGAAAAGCGAACATCGGAAATACGTTTTTGCAATGAAAAGGCGTAATCGGTAAATAGGCGTCGTTAGTACCGCGCGATCATGATCCCGAAAATAAATCGCGCATCCAAAGCCTGGTAGTGGTAGTACAACCCTATTGTCGCAATCCACAATTTCACTTCTGCACCACATGCGCCACATTTTTGCACCGGAGGAGGAAAGAATGGTTAGATCCTCTGCCCCAAAATTCCAGATTAGCGAGGTTGGATGCTGCAGCGACGACCGTGAGCGTTTGTCGAGCTCGGCTGCAGGGCCAATGGCGGCCGGCGGGCGGTGGAACGGGAGATAATTAGAGTGCTAATGGCGTCTGGCAACCTCGGATTCCATTCCGTGCATTGCCTCTGCCTACCTACCCAGGTGGCACCCATTCGGAACACACACTCACCCACTCCGCTCAAAACCCTAGCCGCCGCCCATCCCCATTCTCCCACCCCGGCGGCGGCCGCCCCCCGCCATGTCCCCGCCGGCGCCGCACTTCGTGGATGAAATCCTGGAGGAGATCTTCCTTCGCCTGCCCACCCCGGCCGCGCTCGCTCGCGCCTCAACCGCCTGCCACCGCTTCCGCCGCATCATCACCGACCGCTCCTTCCTCCGCCGCTTCCGCAAGCGCCACCCGCCGCCACTCCTCGGCTTCGCCGACAGAGATGGATTCCACCCCGCCCAGGCGCCGCACCCCTCCGCCCCGCTCGCCCGTGCCCTGGCTGACGCAGCCAATTTCACCTACTCCTTCGTCCCCAAGCCCAGCAAGGGGCGCTGGATACCGTTCGACATACGCGACGGCCGCGTACTTCTCGAGGAGGACAGACCAGGTTGGAAAAAATTCAGCAACCTCGTAGTGTGCGATCCACTGTCCCGGCGCTACCTGCTGCTTCCGCCCATACCCGAGGACCTGACTGCTGTCTGGAAGGAACGCCCTCTTGAAATGGTGCCCATTCTCGCTCCCATTGGCGATGACGAGGATGAGACCTCGTTCAAGGTAATATGCTTTGCCAACTATAAAACCAAGCTGGCCGGCTTTGTCTTCTCGTCGGTAACACGACAATGGTGTACAGCCGCATCCCCCAGCTGGAGCGCTCTGGGCACAGCTCCGCCAGTGGGTCGCGCAACCTATCCATTTCGGGGTGCCGCGGCTTGTCTTGTTTTGACAACGTGCGCGGATGCTTCTACTCGGCGTCCGCTTGGATGGACAAGCTGCTCGTGCTGGACACACACAGAATGGAGTTCTCCACCGTCAACGATCGCACTGGCTATCATATGCAGCTCAGGCTTCTGCCTGGCCAGGCGGAAGAAGTTCTCGCCAGAAACAACAAGCCATTCAGAAATCGGCCTGGCCAGACCAGAAGCTTACCTCGCATTGTAGTGGGTAAAGAAGGAGCCCTTGAGATGTTTTCTCTTGTTGGTGACCACAGTCCAAATGGATCGTTTGATCTCTATCATACCACTCAGCAAAATAAGGGTGAATATTCTAAGGAATGGCAACTGGAGAATATTATACCTTTGCCTGATCAGTATGACTATTTCACCTTGGGCGCAGCTGAGGGATTCTTATTCCTTGGAGCCACTACAGAAGATCAGCTGGACGTTGAGGGCAACTCCCTGGTGTTGTTGTCGAGGACTGACTGGGATGTAGATTATTTTGCACTGGATGTCAGGACTTCTGAACTTGCAAAGGTTTGTAGGAGGAAGAGGCAATTCTTCCATTATGAAAATGTCTACTGCTACTTCGGCTTCCCTCCATCTTTGTCAAATCCGAGCATATGAAGTGGTAAGTTTGTATTGGTTATGCTTGGTGTGCTTTACTGTCCTAAGTGGTCATGTAGAATTGTCATTTTATTTTATTTTATTTTATTTTATTAGGAAGACTTGCCATTTATCAAACTAGGGAAGGTGAACATGCTTTGATTGTTTCCGTCTTGTTGAACGTTTGACATGAAACGTGCCAGTTGAAGAAAACAATTACATTTCATAGCGGGAAAGGCATCTATATTCCTCTGAATTTGCAGAATTTTCACACAAGTTAATTTTTTAGGGCATTCACATCTTAGGAAAGACTATAGTTTACCAATTCAAATCTTATGTTTCTGCTACCTTTTATGTAAACTGCTTTCTGACCGAAACAAGAATATACGATGGTTATGGGTCTCGAGCTTATGCGCATTTAGTGTAAACTGTACTGTATTTTCAGTTTTGCATATTTGGCCTTACAAACTAAGCAAACATCTCTACTGCATATACTGATCCACTTTAGTTGCTTATCAGTATTGTACTAAATATATCTGCAGGGATAAACTCGCTTTGCTTTTGGAGTTTTTTTATTTGGGCCAGGACAATTGAAGGATGGACAAGCTGGTGCTGCGAGTACTAGAGCCCTGGCGTTATTCATTAGGAACTACGGAGTAGCTATCATGTACTATTTTGCTATGTCTGCTAGCGTAACTAAGCAAGACATGCTTCAGCAAGCTGAATTTGTGAACTCTAATATGTAAGCTTCATACTGTTCTATCGAGTTAAAGGAATGGCCGTGCCTGATTGGCTGACTGCTGGTGCGCTTTGCAGCCACTCTACTTGTTCCCGTGCATACTGTCCTGAGGATTTCCATGCATCATATTGCTGTCATGCATTTGATGATTCCTTAATTGTTTAGTTTTTTGTCACACAAGCTATTTGTTAGTGCTTATACCTTTATCAGAGTCTGGAAGTGACGCTGATCATGGCATGTTCAACTACTACTGCATGCATGCTTGTATTCACATTTTGAGGATTTCCGAAAAATGAGCGAGCAATCTTTGTGCTCCAGACTGTACTGTGTAGTATTCATGCATGTATCAACGTATTAATTGGAGATATATGTATTTCTCTTGAAAATGTTGTGCTAGGTTATCTCACACATACGCCCTTTGTTTCAGTTGCCCAAGGAATGCTTTTAAATGATTGCTGTCATGTTTACTGACTGAGAATAACCATTGCCTCTTCTCCCATTGCGCGTTGTTTTGTGTGTGTTTTGACTATTACCTGATTGAGAGCAAAGTTCACAAGGAATGCAAGAGCAAGAGTGATCTCATCTTTACACGGCTAGCCTTGCTGCTGAACAAACTTCAGGTTTCACTCGTAGCGTACACGGATTGCCACTTCCCAGACTGTTGCACACGCCCAAAGCCCTAGCCACCGATCCCCTTCCTCCCACCCTGGCAGCGGCCGCCCGCCCGGCTTGTCCCACCATGGCCCGGTCAGTATGACTATTTCACATCAGGCGCAGCTGAGGGATTCTTATTTCTTTGAGCCACTACAGAAGATCAGCCGGACATTGATAAAGACAACCCGGTTTGGCTGTCAAGGACTGACTGGGATGGAGATTACAAGATGTCACTGTGATACTGGTCTCTTGGTCAATGTGGCGTGAAGAAATGCCCGAGTCTTCAACAAAGATTACAAGACAGTGACCATCAAAAAAAAAAAGATTACAAGACAGTCACTGTGTTAATTGATTAGATCAAGGCGGAAGCGAAGCAATGGTCGATAGCTAGTGCAGGTCGTTTAGCCTTCCCTGGTTTATAACTTGTTCGCCGCGTTTGTAGCTTGGGTAGTCACAGTAGGTTTCTTCAGGCATAAGACCTTGTTTCAGTTATTGTTTCGAACCCGCTGGTCGTTCTGTAAACTTTAGCCAACTTTAGTGGTTTTTCCTCTTCTAATATAATGCATGCAATACTCTTGCATGGTTCGGAAAAAATAAATATAAGATGGTTATGGGACTCCAGCTTCTCTGCATTTAGTCTAAACTGTAATGTATTTCAGTTTTGCGTACATGACCTTACTATGAAACTAAGCAAACAACTATATTGCATATACTGATCCACTCTAGTTGATTATCAGTATTTTTCTGTACTAAATAGTATATCTGCAGGGATAAACTTGCTTTGCTTGTGGAGTCTCGTATTTGGGCCATGCATCTGATGCCTGCCAGGTCAACTGAAGGATGGGCAAGCTGGTGCTGTGTGTATGCTGGCTAGATATAGTACTTGAGCGCTGGTGTTGTTTCCTAGGAAGTTAGCTATCATGTACTTGAGTACTTTGCTATGTCCGTGCTAGGTAAGCAAGACATGCTGTCAGGAAGCTGAATTTGTTGAACTCTAATATGTAGTAAGCGCGTCACACTGTTCTCTTGATTGGAAGAATGGCCGAGGCCTTGCTGTGCTGGTGCGCTCTGCGGCCACTCTACTTGTTCTTGTGCAGGCCACCTTATGCTCTCCTCAGGATTTCCATGCATCATATTGCTGTCATGCATTTGATGATCCCTTGCTTCTTTAGATTTTTTTTTTGAAACCAAAGGCAAAAGCTTTGCCTTATTTATTAATTAAGCAGAAGGTGCCCAGTTTATTAGCGGAAGAAACCGGGCGAAAACCATACAACGAACACCACGGGGCAAAGCCCCCACAACACCCGCTCCACGGCCGACCGGCCAGCAAACCACCCTTGCCGGAGAGAAGAAACCGCAACTGCTATGGGAGGATCAGGTACGGGACACTCCGTCGCAGAAGAAAGCGGCCACCGCCGGGGAGCCTCGACGACGAACATCACCGAGAGCAACCTTGTCGCCCACACGACACAAGGAGGAACGCCCTCGATGATGCAGAAAAACTCGGAGCCGCCGCCCCGACATCCAACTCTCCATCACGCCCTGCGCAAACCACTTGGACCACCTTCTGGGGCCGCCGCCCCGACATGCCACCGCCCACACTCGAGCCACGACGCCGCACGACTCGGCCACCCACAGCCCAAGCTGCACCAGGTAAGCCGCTCGCAGACCACGGCCGCCGTACCAACATCCGGGGCCGCCGCCCCCGCCTAAACGGCAACCGCTGCTGCCGCTGCCCCAGCAGCCCCGACAGCCTCGCCGCCAACACCCCCTTCCGGGACCGCCGTCCCGACATAGCACTGCTCGCAACTGCTTTAGATTTTATTCGCCCATGCTATTTGTTACTACCCTTTTCATTGTCAGGGAAGCAACATTGATCATGGCATTGTATTCACATTTTGACGCAATCTGAAAAATGAGCGAGCAATCTTTATGCTCTGGTCCAGACTGTACTTACTATGTAATATTCATGCATGTATCCACATCTTGATATGGTGATATATGTATTTATCTTGAAAATGTTTTGCTAGGTTGGATTTTGATACGTGTTCTCTACTTTTCCTAGGTTATCTCACTTATATAGTTATATGCCCTTCATTTTCAGTTTTTGCCTGAGGCATGCTTTTGAATGATTGCTGGTATGTTTATTGACTGAGAATAAAAAAAATTCCATTACTATTATGTTTATTGACTATTATCGCCTCTTCTCAACTTGCGCGTTGGTTGGCAACAATTTTGAGAGAGTGCAGTTTTGCCTCCCGAGTTCACATGCTCACGCGGTCACGCCCATGAAAAAATCAAAAACAAATTGTAAACATTTCAAAAAATTCTGAAAACAACCGGTGAGGCGTGCCAAGTGGAAATGACATGTGTACTACCATGTGTGAAAAAAATCAATGCTCAAAAAATATTATTTTAAAAATCCCATTTTGTTCCTTGATTCATTTTTTCACATAGCACCACAGACGCACTCGTACACGGCCGCTTCATTCGTCGCTACGCAGCGCACACCCGCTTGTCACTTCCCCGACTCTTGCTCACTCGGCCCAAAGCCCTAGCCACCGATCCCCTTTCCTCCCACCCTGGCGGCGGCCGCCCGCCATGTCCCCGCCGGCGCCGCACTTCGTGGATGAAATCCTGGAGGAGATCTTCCTTCGCCTGCCCACCCCTGCCGCGCTCGCACGCGCCTCAACCGCCTGCCCCCGCTTCCGCCGCATCATCACCGACCGCCCCTTCCTCCGCCGCTTCCGCAAACGCCACCCGCCGCCACTCCTCGGGTTTGTGGACGAAACTGGTTTCCACCCCGCCCAGGCGCCGTACCCGTCCGCCCCGCTCGCCCGTGCCATCGCCGACGCAGCCGATTTCACCTACTCCTTCGTCCCCAAGCCCAGCAAGGGGCGCTGGAAGCCGTGTGACGTCCGCGACGGCCGCGTCCTTCTCGAGGAGCACGATCCAGATTGGAACAGCGACCTCGCCGTGTGCGATCCATTGTCCCGGCGCTACCTGCTGCTTCCGCGCATACCTGAGGACCTGGCTGCTGCTCGGGAAGGGTGCTCTCGTGACATCGTGCCCATCCTTGCTCCCATTGGCGATGATGATGATGAGATGTCGTTCAAGGTGATATGCTTCGGCGCCTATGAAACCAAGCTGGTTGCGTTTGTCTACTCTTCTATCACGCAGCAATGGTGTATAGCTGCATCTCCCAGCTGGAGCTCTCTGGGCACTGTCCGCCCCATTAGTGCGCGCAACCTATCCTATAGAGGTACCCGTGGCTTGTCGTGTTTTGACAACGTGCGCGGATGCCTCTATTCGGCATCGCCTTGGTTTGACAAGTTGCTCGTGCTGGATACTCGAACAATGGAGTTGTCCACTATCAATGATTTCACTGGCTATCATATGCAGCTCAGGCTTCTGCCTGGCCAGGTGGAAGAAGTTCGCGCCAGAAACGACAAGCCATACAGAAATCGGCCTGGGCAGACCAGAAGCTTACCTCGCATTGTAGTGGGTAAAGAAGGAGCCCTTGAGATGTTTTCTCTTGTTGGTGACCACAGGCCAAATGGATCGTTTGATCTCTATCATACCACTCAGCAAAATAACCGTCAATGTGAATGTTTCAAGGAATGGCAGCTGGAGAATATTGTACCATTGCCTGGTCAGTATGACTATTTCACGTTAGGCGCAGCTGAGGGATTGTTATTTCTTGGAGCCACTACAGAAGATCAGCCGGACACTGATGGACACATTGATGGCGACTGGGATGTAGATTATTTTTCACTCGATGTCAAGACTTCTGAACTTACGAAGATTTGTAGGAGGAAGAGGCGATTCTTCCACTTTGAATATGTTTACTGGTACTTTGGCTTCCCTCCATCGTTGTCAAAGCCGAGCATATGAAGTGGTAAGTTTGTTTTGGTTTTGCTTGGTGTGCTTTGCTGTCCTAAGTGTTAGTGTAGAACTGCTGTTTTATCCTATTGAGGAGAACTTGTCGTTTGTCAAACTAGGGAAGGTGACCATTATTTCATCTGTTTCTGGCTTGTTGAATGATTGATGTGAAACGAGCCAATTAAAGAAAATAATTACATTTAGTAGCAGGAAAGGCATCTATATGCGTCCAAATTTTCATTAACCTGCACACAAGTTAATGTTTGAGGGCATTCACATCTTAGAAAAAGACTATAGTTTACCATTCACGTCGTATGTTTCTGGTACCTTCTGTATACTTTCTAACTGGAACAAGAATATACAATGGCTATGGGACTCCACAGCTTATGTGCATTTAGTCTAAACTCCAAACTGTACTGTATTTTCAGTTCTGCATGTACGGCCTTACTGTGAAACGAAGTAAACATCTCTACTGCATATACTGCTCCACTTTAGTTGCTGATCAGTGTTGTACTAAATATATCTGCAGGGATAAACTCACTTTGCTTTTGGAGTCTCGTATTTGGGCCATGCATATGTTGCCTGCCAGGACAATTGAAGGATGGGCACAAGCTGATGCTGCGAGTATGCTGGCTAGATATAGTACTAGAGCCCTCGCGTTATTCCTTAGGAACTACCTATCATGTATTTTGCTATGTCCCTTCTAGCGTAGGTAAGCAAGACGTGCTGTCAGCAAGCTGAATTTGTCGAACTCTAATATGTAAGGGTCAAACTGTTTTATCGAGTTGGAAGAATGGCCGTGCCTGACTGGCTGACTGCTGGTGCTCTCTGCGGCCACTCTACTTGTTCTTGTCCAGGCCACCTTATGCTCTCCTCTGGATTTCCATGCATCATATTGTTATCACGCATTTGATCGTTCCTTCTTTATATTTTTGGTGCCCATGCTATTTGTTAGTGTTTACTAGTGGAATTTGGCGTGCCGTCACGGCACGCCCTTGATGTTTTTTTTTTCTGCAGTATATATATATTTTTTAACCAAAATGTTAGCTAAATTGGTATGTTGGAACATGTTTTTATTTTGTCATGAATAGGTAGCATTTTTTATGAGTATTCTTGTCATATTTTGTGAGTTTTTTGTGAGTTTGTTTGTACGATGTCAGGAATGTTGGTGAAATTGAAATGTTGAAATATATTTGTAATTCGCTATAAGTATGTTGCGGTTATTTTTTGGGAGCATTCTTGTCATATTTTGTGGAATATCAGGAAAAGTCGCTAAAATGTTGGCGAAATTACAATTTGCAAACATGTTTTTTATTTTGTTATGAGTAGATAGTAATTCGTTCGATTTTTTTTATATATTTTGTAGAATATTCAAATATTTAGATAGTTGAATTTAGCGCGGCGACACGACGCGCCTTTGTTGAGGATATGTTAATAATTTGTTTGTTTCTTTATTTGCGGTATATATATTGTAAGGGAATGTGGTTGTTCTAATTTGTATAATGTAGTTAGGTGGAATTCAATTTGGAAGCAATCCATAATTAGAGTAGACGTGTTTGTATTTTCTGAAAACATTCATGTAAACAATTTTTTTTAAATGTAACTACATAATTAGAGGGATTTAAGTTATATTACTTGCAAATATGTTAAGCAAATTTGAATGGTTCAATATGGTTTTATTTTGCCATTATTTTCATACGAACCAACATAATTAGAGAGAATATATTCTGGTTATGTCTAAATATTATGTGTCTATTTCGCCGTAAATATGTGATTTAGCTTGTTGGTTAGAGGAAATATGTTGTGTTAACATCTATTAAATTGAATCAATCTTTAGAGGAAACAAATTTTGATTTCTTTAAATGTGAATGGAATGAAGCATTATTTAAATTTGACTACATAATTAGAGAGAGTTAAGTTCAAGTTGAACATTTATTAAATTGAACCACATAATTGAAGGAAGTTCAGTAATATTATTTGTAAATATTAATTTAGTTGAGTTGGTATGATATGGCTGTGTTTTGTGTTAAATATTTAATCGAACTCAATAATTGGAGGGAATAAATTGTTTGAGTGCTTATTAATTTCAATTTAAAATCAAGCCATAATTAGAGAAAATGGTTAACTATGTTTTTTTTCCTGTAAGTATGTAATTAGTGGGAATGCACATTTTTTGGATTTGATTCTACAATTAGGGAAAATCTATTTATATTGTATCCAAATATTAACCAAATTGGAATGTTCAAATATGTTTGTATTTTACCATAAATAGTTAGTATTTTTTTCTTTTTTTTTATAGTTTTTTAAAAAATATAAAAATATTTAGCAAGTTGGAATGTTCAAACATATTTGTATTGTGTTATGAATGTTTAAATGTAATTAGAGAAAATGCATTCGAATTATCTCGAAATATTTTCCAAATTCGAATGTTTAAATGCGGTTGTATTTTGCCATAGATATCTAATGTAGTTACGTAATTAAGGAAATGCATTATGTGTTTGGAAGGATTCGAATTTTTTTGGAATTTTCAAATTTGTATGATGTGGCTATGTGGTGGAATTGAAATGTTGAAAATGTCTACATTTTGAAGTTTTGCAGATCTGAAAATTGTTGAAGCTGTCTTTCGGAAGGTACGAAAGTTTTTCGGGGGAAAAAAACCAGGGGAAATGTGGTGAATTTCAATTTTTGGAAATGTCCACATTTTCAAGTTGTAGTGGTTGCGGAATCAGGAGACTTGGAAGTCATATGACACTATGAAAATATTGATACTTGTAATTTGAGCTGGAATGGTGAAATATGATTGCTTTTCTCATAAAATTGTGCACATGTAGGGCAATTTGAATTGTTCGAATTTATTTGTCTTTTGTGGAAAATAGGTGATCCTTTTTTTTTCCTCTAATATTTTCATATATTTTTTTATATTTTGGCGATGGGTATTTATATTTTTTTTTCTGTTGGTTCTACTCTTTTATTACAGAAATTGAAAGAAGCTTGCAGGTAAAAATGACAATTTTTTCTGGTGGATATAGTCGAAGCTACTGATTTCGCGGCATTTAGTAGTTTCGCAAAATGGTTCAAATATCGTAAAACAATATGTATAAAGTGTTTAAAATTATGTAAATCATGTTATATTTTATAACTTGGTTTCCAAACATAGTGGCTTAGGAAATAACTGTAGAACAACTATTTCTCGATATTTACAATTGTGGTATTTTAATTTTGATTTATTTAAGCTCATGGTATAGATGGGTACTTGTATTTAAATGATTTAGCAAACTCTATTTAAGTAGGATGGTTTGTAAAAAAAAAAAATCGGTCTATCATATTGAATGATACTATTGATGTTATTTCTGCTGATTTTATTTGACTATAGAAGAGGGTGAAATACATATTTTTGAAATGTCGTAAAAGCGTGAGCTGCAAATATTTAGCAAATTTGTGGCATAAGCAGTGAGTATTTTTTTTACGTGCATGTTCATATATTTGTCATATTTGTAAATGCTGTCATGGCAAAAAGTTAAATTTGGAAATGCCCGCAGTAAAAAGTGGTTTAGATTTGAATGTATTGAATTTTTTTAAAAAAATTAACATTTGTAAGTATCTGAAATTTTTACATTGTTAATAGTGAGAAAACATTCGTACGTGATTTCTTCTTTACGGTTTTTAAATGCTAAGGTTTGGAAGGCAGGTTTTCTCCGCATACTTGTGAATATCGTGGTGTAAATAATTGAAATTTGGAGGTGTGAACATTCCGAAGGTTTTCAGACTTTAATATGTTCAAATATGGTTTATTTTTGCCATAATTTTTTTATCTACCACCATATTCAGAAGAAGCCATATTTGTGAGTATCGTAGTGTAAATAATTGAAATTTGAAGATGTGAACATTCAGAAGGTTTTCGGATTTTAATATGTTCAAATATGGTTTAATTTTGCTGTAATTTTCTTATTTAGCACCATATTGAGGGGAAGTATATTATGGTTATGTAGAAATGTTAACCAATGTGAGCAGTAATTTAAATTTGGAAATGGACGTATCCAAGAATATTTTTTAGCGTTGGAAATTGTTGCAATTTAAAAAAAACGCACGCTTGAAAATGGTTCAGATTTCGAAGTTTGTTCAAACTGTAAAATTTTGAAGATAAGGTTTTTTTTACGCCAGTAAAATGATTAGATTTGGAAGGCATTTAAAAATTTAAAGTATCCAAATTTGAAATTTCGTCGTATGTCGTAAGTAATTAGCATTTAATTTTATGATCACTCTGATACATCAGTAGATATATTTAAAGTCACTGATTTTGCAGCATTTAATACAGTTTGAAAAAATGTTCAAACACCATAGAACAACACCTATGAAGCGTTTTAAATTATCTAAAGCATGTTCTATTATGTTTTTTGTGTTTTTTTTTCCAAAAGGAAAATACAAAATTCATATTTTGTAAGATGGCGTGAAGGTGTCAAATGAGTCTTTACGCATTATTTGAAAAAGTTAAGGTTTGAAATAGTTTTGGAAAGGGCATAAAGTATCTGAAATGAGTAGTTTGATTTTTTACAATTTGTTAGAAATTAGTCTGAATTTATTTGGAGTTGTATTTGGAAAGGTTTAAAAGATTAAAAAAAAAACAGAACAGAAAGTAAGGAAAAAAAAGGACGCGCGGGCTGCACAGCAGGCTGGGCTGCACAGCAGGCAGGCCAGCCCAGCAGCCGGCCCGTGCCCGCAGCCCAGCCCACCGTGACGTCACGGATGACGTCACCGGCGGCGGCCATGGCCGGCTCTGCCGAGGTCGCCGGCGAGCGGGGAGCGCGCGCACGGGAGCGGCGCCGCGCGATTCCGCGCGAGGACGGGCGGGGAGGCCAGGGAGCGGCGCCCCGGACCATATGGTCGCCGGAGGCGCCGCCGGCGAGCACGTACACGGCGGAGTAACCGCGGCAAGGCGGCGGCAAATCCGGCGTCTCGCCGGTGTCCCAGGAGGCGGCGCGCGGCGAGGAGGTGGAGGGCGCGCCGGCGGACCTCGTCGTCGCCTCCGATGCGTCCGGGGAGGGCCGGAGGGGCGGTAGAGGCGCCGGCGGCGGCGGCAACGGCGCCGTGCGGGGAGGGGAGAGGGAGATGGATTGTGTGTGGCAGTTTTACAAAAAAGAACCCGACGTTTTACGAAATTACAAACAGGTCCCTGTCGACGGTTTTTCTGAGAAGAACATAGAATTTTCGGCCCCCCGCGTGCTTCTCTGCATGCGGGCCCCACCGCGGAATGTAGCACACTGTATATAGCTACAGTGCAAACTGTAGCTAACTACAGTGACGCGGGGCGCGGAGAGGCTGAGATTTTGGCCAGCCATTATACAATCGATGATACCTTTCTCAAAGCCAGGGAAGCAACAGTGATCATGGCATGCTCAACTACTGCTGCATACATGATTGTATTTACATTTTGAGGCAATGTGAAAAATGAGCGAGCAATCTTTATGCTCCACACTGTACTCTGTAATATTCATGATTGTATTCCACACATTAAGGGGAGATATATGTATTTATCTTGAAAATGTTGTGCTAGGTTATCTCACACATACGGAGTGCGGAGATATGTCGCTCGAGCTATATTGCTCTCGGTTTTTAGTTTTTTGAAATCTGCACTTTTCTGTTTCCAAAAGATCGAAAAAAATTCTGGGTAGAAATAATGTAGAGATCTATAGTTCTGCAAAATGCAAAAAAAAAAAAAAATCCACAGTTCTGAATGGTGAACAGTGCTGGATTTCAAAATTTTGAAAACTTTGTTAGATTTGTCTTTTGTGCCCAAGCCGAAATATAACGATTTTTTCATTGAGATTTTGTGCAGCGATAGATCTCAACATTATCTCCACACAAAAATTTTGTTTTGATTTTTTGGAAACAAAAAAGTGCAGATTTCATAAAATTTAAAAATGAGAGCCGTATAGCTCGGGCTACGTTTGAGGTTTTTGACACATATGCCCTTTGTTTCTGTTGCCCAAGGCATGCTTTTAAATGATTGCTTTCATGTTTATTGACCGAGAATAACCATTGACTCTTCTCCAATTGCGTGTTGGTTGGCATTTTTTTTGACTATTACCTAATTGAGAGGAAAGTTCACAAGGACTCATTGAGATCTTTCCCCGCCTGTGCACCCCGTTCGCGCTCCCCGCGTCCCTTAGCCGCCTCCCCATGTTTCCATTGCATCATCACTGACCACTCCTTCCTCCGCGGCTATCGAAAGCTCCTCAGGTTCACACACAGACATGGCTTTCACCCATCCTTGAGGCCATTGGCGATGATGAGGATGAGACATCGTTGGAGGTGATATGCTTTGTCGACTATTTTCAAACCAAGCTGGTCATGTTTGTCTTCTGTCACGCAGCAATGGTGGATAGCCGCATCTCCCGGTTGGAGTTCTCTGGGATGTGCATGTTTCCCAATTATGGGTCCCGTTGCTTGTCCTGTTTCGACTACGTGCGTCGACGCTTCTACTCCGGGCCCCCTTCTCAGGAAGTTCATCCATCTGATTGCTGTTTTGCATTTGATGATTCATTACTGCTTTAGATTCTTTTAAATCTTTTGTGCCATTTGTTAGTGTTTATACCTTTTTGAAGTCTGGGAGGCAAAAATGATCATCTCATGTTCAGCTATTACTACATGCTTGCCTTCACATTTTGAGGCGATCAGGAAAATGAGCAAGCAAGTTTATGTTCAGAATGTACCGTGTAACATTCATTTATCCACATCTTAATACGGAGATGTATGTATTTATCTTGGAAATGTGGTGCTAGGTTGGACTTGACACAATGTTCTCTATTTTTCCTAGATTTTCTCACGCACATGCCCTCTGTTTCAGTTGCCTTGGGCATGTTTGTAAATGTTGTTATCATGTGTATCTTTAGTTGCTTATCGGTATCTTTTTGTACTGTACTAAATATACCTGCAGGGACAAACTCGATTTGGTTTTGGTTTTGCAGTCCCTTATTTGGGCCAAATTCACCACCGGTTTGCTGCTGAACGAACTTCAGGTCCCACACACACGTACGCTACGCAGCGCACGGCCGCGCACCCAAAGCCCTAGCCTCCCACCCCGGCGGCGGCCGCCCGCCATGTCCCCGCCGGCGCCGCACCTCGTCGACGAGATCCTGCGCACCCCGGCCGCGCTCGCCGGCGCCTCAACCGCCTCCCCCCGTTTCCGCCGCATCATCACTGACAGTTCCTTCCCCCGCCCACTACCGAAAGGGCCACCCGGCACCCGCCGCCGCACCTCGGGTTCGCGGACAGACGTGCCTTTCACCCAGCCCAGGCGCCCCACCCCTCCGCCCCGCTAACCCGTGCCCTCGCTGACTCCGCCGATTTCACCTACAAGAAGAGCAGAGTTTCTCGCTGTAAACGATCGCACTGGTTACCATATACAGCTCAGACATCTGTCTGGACAGATAGATGAAGTTCTTACCAGAATTGAAACGATAAGCCGCCTAGACGTCAGCCTGGCCAGATCAGAAGTCTGCCTGCTTTCGTAGTGGGTACAGAAGAAGCCACTGAGATGTTTTCTCTCGTTGGTGATCACAGTCCAAATGGCTCGTTCACTCTCTCTCATGCCACTCAACAAGGAATGGAAGTTGGAGCATATTAATATCGTTGCCCGGAGATTATGACTACTTCACCTTGGGAGCAGCTGAGGAATTTTTATTCCTTGGAGCCACTACAGAAGATGAGCTAGACATTGATGAATACTCTCTGGTGTGGTTGTCGTGGAATGACTGCGATCTAGATTATTTTCCGTCCGAGGTCAAGACTTTGGAACTTACAAAGGTTTATAGGAGGAAGAGTCAGTTATTCCATGGTGAACTTGTTTACTGGTACTTTGGTCTCCCTCCATCGTTCTCCAAACCGTGTATAAAAAGTGGTAAGTCATTTTGTCTATCATTGTTGTTCTTTGCTGTCCTAATTATTCATGTAGAAAGCTATCCTTTTATAATATTACGAGAACTTTTTTTTGGTTTGATATTAAGAGATCTTTTGAAACCAGGAAAGGAAGTAGTGATTTATATCTCGGTTCAATATTTTATTTCGATGGGGCAAAGATGGAAATCAATTTCATTTCATACCAATAAAGGCATCTCTATATCCCACCTAATTTGCGTAAGTTATTCTTAATGTTTGAGGGTCATTCACATCTAAGCGAAGGCTTTAATTGACCACATACTCCCTCCTTGCCATAATATAGTGCAGATTGGTTTCCACGAAAGTCAAACTTCACTAACTTGGACCAAGTTTATTGAGAAAATTATCTATATCTATAATACCAAATGTGTACAATATGAAACTATACTACATCATGAATCCAGTGGTGTTGATTTGTATTATATATGTTGCCATTTTTCTCTATAAACTTGTTCAAAGTTTACACGGTTTGACTTAGAAAAAAATCTCACATGCACGATATTTTGGCAAGGGGGAGTATTATGTTCCACTACATTTTGTGTATACCGTCTTCCTTACTGGAATAGGGTACATCAGATAGCTCCTGTTTTGCCACACTTGTCCACATCTCCGATGACAATGTCGCATCAACCATGTATTAGGGGAACTAGGCAACCGACCGCTAATATATTGTCCACCCGTGCATGCTAGTAGCGTTATCATGGTATAGATAAGCCATACATTCCATCCATTAGTCTTGATGGTCCTCGTCTCCACTACGATACACCTCTATAGCCTCCACATTGCGGACGCCAACACTACACTAAGAGACTCACATGCTTTTCACCCAAAAAAAATTGCCGTAAGAAATCCAAACTTTCACGAGGTCTAAGATTTTATACTACTTAGGCACTCCAATAAATATGAATAAGAATGTTTGTTTTTATAAATAAAAATAAAAACAATCATTGCGCGTTGAAACACAATAAATATACTTTCTCCAAAAAAAAGAGAAACTGGCTTCAAAACTTACGATTTGGTTTCAAAAAATTAGGGAAAAAAGAATGAACCTCCAAATTGCAAATTGGCTTCCAAAATCATGAGCCTCGGCTTCTAAAATGTTAAGCGAATAGAAATTTATAAACCAGTTTCACCAAACATACAACTAGGATCTTATAGTCAACTTTTTAATAGAAGTGCATACATAAAAAATGGCAGCCGGTGCACGTAGCTCCCGCTACCGCAGGGTCTGGGGAAGGGTCCGACCACTTTGGATCTTTTGTACGCAGTTTTCCAAAACCAACTGTCAAAGTATTAGCTGGTTTTCAAAGTATTATTCATTACCATTATATGAAAATTAAAAACAAGGAAAGCTCTGTCTGAAATTCAATGTTCCCGCAAAAAAAAATCAATGGTGGACATGGTTTTGGAATCAACCTTGGACATGGGTACCCGCTAGAGAGGTATTTTTCTCTTGTATCACTATCACTTTCTGTTGTTTCCTCCTCCACAAATCTCCACTCCCGTAGTTCGCCAGTAACTTCCAACTCCGCAAAAAACCCTAACCTCCTATTCTCCCCCCCACCCACACCCCGGCGGCGGTTGATAGGGTGTCCACCATGGCCCTGCTATTGCCACACCTTCCTGAGGAGATCCTCGAGGAGATCTTCCTTCGCCTTCCTACCCCGGATGCACTTGCCCGTGCCTCAACCACCCACCCCTTTTTCCACCATATCATCACCAAGCGCACTTTCCTCCGCCGCTTTCACAAACTCCACCCGCCACACTTCTCGGGCTCGCCAACAGCGATGGATTCCACCCTTCCAAGGCGCCCCACCCCTCTGCACCGCTCGCCCGTGCTCTTGCCACCGCCGCTGATTTCACTTATTCCTTTGTTCCAACGCCTAACAAGGAGTTCTGGATCCCCCGTGACATCCGTGATGGTCGTGTCCTCCTTGAGGACAACCGTCTAAGTCTAAGGATCTCAAAAAACCTTGCCGTGTGTGATCCATTGTCACGGCGCTATGTGCTGCTACCGACCATCCCTGAGAACCTGAAATCCAAGCATTAATTCCTTTTACAAATTGAGCCCATACTTTCTGCAGTTGGAGAGGATGAGGATGGGACGTCATTCAAAGTTATATGCTTTGCAAACTATACAAACGAGTTGGTTGCGTTTGTATTCTCATCCGTCACCCAAAAATGGTGTTTAGTTGCATCTGCTAGCTGGAGTTCTTTGGGCACTGATTGTTCCATCTGGTGGCACAACCATTCCTATTTGGGGTGCAACGATGTGTCCTGTTTGAACTGCATTCGCGGGTGCTTCTACTCGGCCTCTTCTTGGGAGGATAAGTTGCTTGTGCTGGACACACGAACAGTAGCTTTTTTTACTGTAAATGATGCAAATGATCAGAATTGGTTCTGCCATAACCATGTCAGAGGTCTGCCTGGCCAAGAAACAAGTTTGCATATCAATGTGGTGGGTAGAGAGGGAGCCCTTGAACTGTTTTCTCTTGTTAGAGACCACAGTCCAAATGGCTCATTCGATCTCTATCATACAACTCAGAAAATTAACAGCGAATCTTCCAAGGAATGGCAGTTGAAGAATGTTGTACCGTTGCCTGAACTGTATGGCTATTTCATTGTGGGTGCAGCTGAGGGATTCTTATTCCTTGGAGTAACTGCAGAAGATCGCGAGGTATGGGAAGCTGATTATTTCTCGCTGGAGATCCAGACTTCAGAACTGAAGAAGATTTGTAGCATGGTGAAGTCATACTCCATCGGTGGGCGAGGCCGCTCCTACTTCGGTTTCCCCCGATCTCACTCCTACTTCGGTTTCCCCCAATCTTTGTCAATACCGAGTATATGAAGTGGTAAGCTTGCTGTCAATCGCTTGCTTATTTCTTGTAGATTATCTCCTGTCATGTGTAGCTTGTCCTGTTTATCAGTGTGATATTTGTGGTCCTAATTGTTCATGTAGGGAGCTATTGTTTTGTGCAGTAGGGAGAATTTATCAAACTGTGAAGGTAGTCATGGTTTGTTTCTCGAACAATTTTCATGTGATTGGGCAGAAAAGGAATTTTTTTAACTTCATACCAAGAAAGACATATTCATCTTTAATATATCATCTTCAGAGAAAAGTAAAAAGACTACAAACGTAAGCCCACAATAAACTTATAATACACTGTATGCCAGCCTTGTTCTGAAAGTCCCGATTTGGAAAGCAAATGCGTTAGAGGTAAAGAAGATATGCTATGGGGAAAGCTCCTGAGTTTTGCCACCTAATTGACAACAACAATCTTACAACAAAAACCCCGAAGAAAGCAATCTCTTTCCTACACCTTCTACCGTCTGTGTAGGTCTTGGAGGTACAGAAGATTAGTTATCATATGCCCATATGGAGCCATAGAAGATAGTGGTTAGGGCACTTGCGATTGTGAGGGACAAGCATGTCATTTTTTTTATTTGCATCTCTATCCAATAACCACAACTCACCTGTTCTGCAAATCCCACCAAGTTTGACTAAAACTCTGCACACTTTAGACTGCAGCCCTAACCCTCCGAGGTAACACACAGAGGTTTGGTCCTTGGGTTTGAGTTTTTCCTGCCCAATACAAAATGACACACTTTTTGTGCATGTTCTAGAAAAACTTTTTCCTGTCCAACAGTCTATTATGCATATTCAGTGTGTTTATGCTGGTTTAGCCCTTGAGTCTGAGAAGGCTCTTAGTTTGCCAAGGGCTAGTTTTGCCCGATCTCATTTTGTTACATGAAAAACCGAGTCTATTTGAGCCAATCTCAAGCTTCATCCTAGTGCTATTAATTCTCTGGCCCTCTTGTTAAGCTTCCTCCGGTAGATATTATGTTCGCTCTCAAGGTTAGATTTTGTTCAAGTCAACATAAGCAGAGCATAGTTTGGTTTGCTTGATAACAACATGATCAGATTCTTGATAGCCCTGGTGCCCTCGAAGGCTAGAGTTCACATAAGTTTCTGCATACGGGTTCTACTAGAAGAAGAATGTTGTGTAAATGCACAGAAATCGTCTGCTAGTTAGTGTTCGTGGGCTTGAAGGGTATTCTTTGCTACTTGCATCTTACGGTTCTGCTATCTTTTTGTGTGTATATTGCTTCCTATCCAGTATAAGATTGCTCTGGGGGTCATTTTAAGCATGAGTGAGGAGCTTATGTGCCTTTAGATTTAAATTTTACTATCATTTGAATTTTTTGCTTATAAGGCCCTATTGTGGAACTATGGAAGCAAATATCTTATTGCATCTGCTTGAGTAAGTTGTTAGTTTTAATTAAATATATATCTGCAGGTTTCATGCATCTGATGGTAAATTGTTGCTTTGGGTTGTTATAGCTCATGCTAGTTGATTTTAGATTGTTGCTTTGGGTTGTTATAGCTCATGCCAGTCTCATTCAAAATTTGTGTTCTGTTTGATACATTAAGCCAGGAAAGCAACAGTTATCATCAAGACATCAACTATGTTCAACGACATGTAGATGTTTGAATACTCTTTGGTTTAGTTTCTGCAGAGCATCTCTCAAGAAGCGTGAGATCAGAATACACACAGCTACTAAAGGCACGAGTTGTGGATCAAATTGTCGTGAGGTCGGGACGGTAGTAGCGCTGCGGTGTTCACGCCATTGTCGCGGTGAGGTAGAGCTGGACGTCGCACCATTGGCAGTGAGAGCCGCCGTCAGGGATGCAGCCATGGCTGACCAACTTCCCCACTGGCAGAGTGTATACGGCCGTCTTATTTAGCCCGTCAAACGTCACCAGGTAGCTCGCTGCCGTCGCCACTCATAGGCAGATGCTGAGAGTATTATTGCTAGATATACTACTTTGAACTCCACTCATAGGCAGATGCTGAGAGTATTATTGTTAGATACTACTTTGAATTTGCCAATGTCCTTCGTGATATAAATAAAAACTCGACCCGAGGGGTGAGAAATCCCAGACATGGCGCCCACCATGGGTTATCACTACGTCAGAGTCTTTAATTAGAGGCACTTCAAAGTGCCCCTAAAAATCAGGAAAGTGCCTCTAAATATTTTTAGAGGCACTTTTAATAGTGTTGCATTTAATCGTGTTGCTAAAAAATATAGAGGCAATCCAAGAAAAGTGCCCCAAAAAATAGGTGTTTTTAGAGGCATTTCTAGGAATGCCTCTATATTTTTTAGTGGCACTGTTTTTGAAATGCCTCTAACTATTTTTAGGGGCACTTGTGAAAATGCCTCTCCTAGTTTTTAGAGGCTTTTCTGGACTGCCCCTGAAAATGGTTAGAGGCACATGTTTAAAATGCCTCAAATCAATATCAGTGGTCATAACATACATTCAAATGTCGAGCATATACTGGGAACATACATTCAGGTTTCATAACATACATTCAGGATTTCACAGAACATACATTCAGACACAATATTGACACACCTATGTGTTCACATTTTTCATATAATATTGTTCACAGCAACAACAAATTTATTTCAGACACAATAGACATTGAATTCAGACATAATACATTCCAGAACACTATGTATTTTAGCACAAAATAGAACTAGAACAACATCATCAAGTTTAGAACACATAATAGACATAGAATCAGACAAAATACATTTCAGAACACACATAACATTTAGTTCATCCGATACAACTAGAACAACATCAAGTTCACCTCACTTGCTAGGTTCAGCAACATCAATCACACTGTCTTGTAGTATGTCTTCTGCAAGTAAATAAAGAAGCAACTATCCATGCATTTTATTCTGCATCTCTTGATTCGAGGCATTACATATGATGAAACAAATAGGGTCAGGATAGAGAGAAATAGCTAACCTTCGCCTTTACTCTCAGCTTGTTGAAATTTGCAGTAGTTTCGCCAGTGACTAAATGTTCTACAGCAATCGCCATTAGAGAAACAATCTGCATAAATTAGGTTGGTCAGTTTGAAGTTTGGTACGATATAGGACTTGATAGAAAGAGAGCAGGCTAGTAAAGCAACCATACATGATAATCTGGAATAACAATAGAAGCTCAGTTAGGAAACAGGCAAGGACAAGGACAATATTCTGATGGATAAACCATTAAGATGTATAATCTTTGGATGGGAAAAACAAGAAACATGATTCCCTAAGAAATAACACTAACAGCCCTAAGAAACATGACAATAAACTAGCTAAATACTTTTTTGGGCCAAAAAATAGCTAAATACTCACGCGTTGTAAAAAAAACAATAGGTTTTATGGTAAAAAAAATCAGGCTAGCCAACTTTGGTAGCAAAGAGGACCACCATCTCAGGTGTTTGCAACATATCTAACGACTGACATCAGAAGGGGCGGAAGAAGGTGAACAGACTGCGGCACCTGACATTCTTACGAGTAAGTAAACATGAGCTCAGCTAGGACATACTGCAAAGGACATAATAGCAATGCCCAGTGCAAACTACAAACAATACAGGAATAGACTTGTTTAACATTGATGCCGGAAACAAAAGTCAGAAGAACAATCTTCGGTTACTTCATTCGATAAAGCAGGACAGGAAAGTGAAAAGAAGATAAAATCTTTCATGGACAAATGGACCCTAGTTTCAAGCTCAAACTGCACATTGAACATAAAAGATACAGAATGAGCAATCAGGATCAGATAACCATAGGGTCCTAGGCTCCTAGCTACATCAGTTACTTCAAAGCAGATCACAGACTACACAAATCAAAGTAGGTGTGGCTGCACAGCAGGAAATATCACAAACTGACATGGGCTTGATCTGGTAGTTTAGACATTTTTTCCAGTACAAACATGGTAGATTTCCATTGACGTTGCAATACATTATCACATAGCTTACCAACAACTTACCGAAAAAAGTAACCAACAAGTTAGGTAGAGGAACTTCTGATGAGTCATGGGCTGGCCACTAAAGAGTACACACTAAGGGGGCCTACTATCAGTTAAATATAAGAGAAATCATATACACAGAAGATCATATGCATAATTTGGTGCTACAGAAAACTCTGAAATCAAACATAACTTTTGTTTGCCAATTTTATCTAACCTCAATGAAAATACAGCTCAAGGAACACCACAAAATCTTTTCTAGAGGATCTGCCAAATAGTTTAATTACAAGCTATAACTAAGTATGACAGTGAAGACAGGGATACTTGGCACATTCTGGGATATAAAAGATAGCCTGATAAACCTTTTTGCAAATAATTAAGTCCATTTATACATGAATGATTTGGCTTGAGTCTCAAGTTGCTTTCACAAGTTACAAAAGGGTACTGTAATAGGATAGTTACAAATACAAGGAAAAGAGAGGAACTACCTTTGAGTCTGAAGTTTCTTTCACATCCACTGTATATTTCTTGTTCTCTAGCCTAGGAGAAAATCTTGTAGATGATCAGCAGCAGCATTAGTATCTTATGCAAAGCAAGCACTGAAAATATACAATTGCTCGTCTGTAGATGATTTCTTTCACACTGAAATAATGCTTTATTTGCAGCAAAACAGGGCTATGAGTACAATTTAAATACAGGCAGTCAGGCAGAGGCAATGATCTAGTGGTTTTACAGTAAAATTTGAACACCCTAGAGAGCACTGCTAAGGACATTATTTGTAAGCCTGCCAGAAAAGTTCAAGTACTTCAAGTAATTAACCAAGAAAAGTTCAAGTACACATAGAAATTAGCCACACTTGTTGTGCACTGCTAAGGACACTTGTTGTGCCCTGCTAAGAAGTACTGAAAATACATACAGAGAATTACTAGTACAGTTGAATCCATATAACTTACCTGCCAAATGTTGAGCAACAGTGGCGACGGTCACGGTTGTGACGGAGCCCATGGACTCGGTGTGCATCCGTAGTCGAAATAGAGCAATAAAAATAACAATATATTCCAACAGTAGAAAACACTATACTTTCCTCTATACGTCAGTTTACACTATTCAGATAGTGTATTTACTCCTTTCTTCACATTGACCATAAGAGGCTTCCTTGCAGCCACCTCAAACGATCCAGCACCCTAAAGGAAACAGAAAACATAAGATGGCAAATGTGAATTTCCTTCACAAAGATCCAAGCAAAAAATTAGATATAACTGACTGAAGAAAACACTCACCGATCATCAACTTTACATCTCCAACAGCCCCCTTCTATCCATTTATTCTCCTATGGTCCTCCGGCTAGTACCCACGGTGAAACTAGGACAAAAAGGAATCACTAAGCCAGAGGTGAAACAGAACAAATTAATCATGATGAGCATAACCCTCAACTCGTACTTGATTGACCTTGCTGCTGCCCATCAGCTTCAGTATCGTAATACTACATAGATGATAAATTAATCTTAAAAAGTATCATGAATTGCTCTAGACTAATGTAACTGACATCACAAACTATATACTGCTATGACTCCTACAGTTTTCAGTAGAAAATGTATCTTTGAACAGAGCAAACTGAAATCATCCAATATAGAAAGTCAATTAGGATTGAAGGCATACTATATAATTTCAACATGATTAAATTTCTATGTGTACTTGAACAGAGCAAACTGAAAGCAAACTGAAATCGATCAAATTAAACTGATGGCACAAAAGAATAAACACTCCAGAACAAGTAGAGCCTCATCCAACATCATATTTCAACATTTAAATTTACATAAGGTAGCTTTCCTTCTAGCACATGTTTAAATTTATGAATATTGACAGAAAGCATAAATACATGACTCAAACAGAGGAACCAGGAAACTGGCTATGGTTCAGTTAACATCACAGTATTACGCTAGAATGTTCAAAAGCAGAGCACCGTGCCCAGCCTGAAGTCACAAAACATAGGGATTGGTCATCAACGCAAAGACAAAACGAATAACATCATTTGCACGTTCTGTATCACCTTTCAGGGTAGCAATTTTAGTTATTTCTGGCATGCTCCATACTCTAGTAACTACAGGACCAAAACAAAGAAATAGTTATTTTCTGAAAAGGAAGTAAATATCAAATCAAGGAAAAGAGAAGGATGCTTGCTGAAAATGCATCCAGCGATACCTCCTCGACGTGACGACGACCTGCTTCGGTGCCACAGCGAGTTCCTCGCCACCTTCACCTGGGCGCCGCATTTGCTCGAACACCGAGCGCGCAAGGATGGCACATGGCAGGGAGCCTGGGACAGCCGAGTCACGAGGGCGTCGGGTCGAAGGCCGAACTCTAGGAGCCATCTGTAGACAACGAGGAGCAGCAGCCGAGGGCGCGGCGGCGCGGGAATCGCGCTGGTGGCTGAGCCGAGACCCACGGCTAGGGTTAGCCGCGGCCGGAATTCGAGAGCAGAGCGGCTTGTCGGCGGCAGGGAATCGGCGGAGATATGCGAGGAGAGTCCAGGCCGGAGAGGTCGACAAGGGGAAGCAGCCGGAGGCGCAGGAGCCAGCGAGCCGCGTCGGCGAACCGGCCGTGGCAGCTAGGGTTCCACGGGCGCACACGCGTAGGTGGCAGAGGGTGTCGCGGCGGCGGGGATTCGTCGGAGGACGCCTAGGCGTAGCCTCGTGGCGTGCGGCAGAGCGAGTGCATGCCGGCGACGGCCGGAATGAGCGGCGGCGCGTCGCCGGCACAAGAGAAGGGGATGCGGGAGAGAATAGACGAGTGGTTTTGTTTTTGCCGGCACAAGAGAAGAGACGATGGTAATGGGCCGGGTGGGCCAGCTGGGTCAACGACCCGACCCAAAAGTACTGATTTATTGGGGCACTTGCGTGAAATGCCCCTAAAAATACTGTTTTTAGAGGCAGTGTGTGAAAGTGCCCCTAAAATTGACATTTTTAGAGGCACTTTGAGAAAAATGCCCCTATATATGACATTTTTAGAGGCAATTTGAAAAAAATGCCCCTATATATGACATTTTAAGAGGCACTTAGTGAAATATGCCCCTAAAAATTATTTTTAGAGGCACTTTAGAAAAGTGCCACAAGCAAAGTGCCCCTAAAAATAGGTTCTCTCATAGTGTATGCAAGACCAGGTGTTGAACAGTGGCCGGTTGAAACCGTTTGAGGTTGTAACCAACGCGACATATTTTGTAAAGCTAATATTTTACTCCGTATTAAAATCGTGATTTTCCATCGCTTTCGGAGAAGGTCCTGACTTGTCGCGGCTGTAGGCCTGTAGCACATTATGCTCTGTGTTAACATGTTCATGCATCACTTAGGTTTCATACATCTGAATATCTTTTTTTTGAACTTAATATACTGCATGTATTCATCAGCATACAACAAGGAATACAACACGCAGTACATGGCAAGTGGGTCCCAAGCCCCAGCACAACAGCAGAAAAGACCACAGAAAAAAGGAAATTACAGCTTGGTCCCCGAGATCCTCTGCTGAACCCGCCGCTGATCCGCCACCTCTACTCCGCCGCCGAAGACGCCGGAGAAGAAGCCGACCACCGCCGAACCTGGAACGAGGCGTAGCTCCACTCATGTAGGCGGCCGCAAGATCCACCCGAAGCACAGCGACGAGATTTGACTCCTTGAACGAGCACGGCCAAACCACCACCTCCTCCAAACCACCACACAAACTCCGGCCACCCTGCGCCGGAGACCAACAGACACCACCGCAGTCTCCCGAACTTACCTCGCAATCCCACGTCGCCGCAGGAGAAGACGACGACGCCGCGACAGCTTGGACGGAGGACAGGAACCCCAAGAACAGCACTCGCCGGCGCCGCCACGACCACCTCCTCCAAACCACCACACAAACTCCGGCCACCCTGCGCCGGAGACCAACAGACACCACCGCAGTCTCCCGAACTTACCTCGCAATCCCACGTCGCCGCAGGAGAAGAAGACGACGCCGCGACAGCTGGGACGGAGGACAGGAACCCCAAGAACAGCACTCGCCGGCGCCGCCACGACGAGCACGAAGGGTACACACCAACACTACGGATCCAAAGATCCGCGAGACAGAACACCATACATACAACACCAACCATCCGCCGTCGCCGGCCAGAGAGAGGAAGGAAGGTGGATTTATTCCTCCACAGCGCCATCGATCTCCTCTCCAGATCGACGCGAGAGGCCCTAAAACTAGCCCTAAGCTAGACCTATCTACTCGCCGGAACGAGAACCGGAGCTTCCCCCCGCCTCACAACGCCGCGACGGCGCCGGAGGCGGAGGGAAGCAGAGGAATCGCCGCCGAAGCTTCGGTCGCCTTCTTTTCGCCTCTCTGCGTACTGTAGCCCGACCCTATGCCTTCACGCGACAGTATAGTTGATTTTCATACATCTGAATATCTGATGATACTGGTAAAAAAATGTGTGTTTTTGATTTACAGCCAGGATTAGAAAGCAGCGGCTATCAACTCATGTTTGAATACCTGCTCTGCACGATGTATTATTTACTTTTGAATTACTTCAACTCTTCGCCAACTAGACATGCTCGGCAATACTCTCCACCTCTCTTCTAGTCACGCATGTCTGGTTTCACCCGTACGTAAGTGTAAACTTGCAGAGAACCTCCCAAGAAACTAAGATCAGAAGAAATTGAGATCCATATACGCACAGCTACTAAAGCCAGTTAAGCGACCAGAAACTATTTTCATGCCAATCGAAGATGAGATAATAAACATTTTTGTGCAAAATAACAAGCTCTATGTCATATGGTTTCTTCACTTTGTTAAAAAATCTCTGGGAAAGTGTTTTGTTTCACGAGATATCACTACCGGAAAAAACATAACTGCCAACGGCTTTTTCTCGGTGTTTTACAAGCGTGTTGGCATATACAACGCTGTCGGCATATAGGGTATGTGCCGACGGTTTTCCGCGACCAGCCATTGGCAAATCACGATCGTGAATCGTCGGCATAGAGCCACTTATACCATGGGTGGCTGTCGGGATATTGGCTTGCTGTGAGGATTCCGTCCGATAGTGCTAGTAGTTGCCGACGCTATACCAGAGCCGTCAGCATACACGTTTTTATTTTAATTTTCAATGCTCCTGCCCAAATAAATTAATCGAAAAATTGTAAACATTTCAAAAAAATCTGAAACAATTTGGTTATGAACATATACAAAAGCTTAACATACGTGACAAATTTCGTGGTGAAATAACATTTGTGGTGCTCTGCGCAAAAACAACGAATCAGTGGCCAAAATGACATTTAAAAATATTTTCTTGGACCACTAATTTTTTTCACACAGCACCACACATGTCATTTCATAAAAAAAACTTGGCATTTTGTATATGCTTATCACCAATTTTGTATTTTTTATTAGGCAGGAGCATGTGAGTTTGGGAGACAAAATACCACTCTCTTTTATTTCGTAATACTTGGTTATGTTTGATTTTTTTCATTCTACTTTTATTTCTTACGACTATATCACATAAAGTGACACAATGCAAACATTTTAAACTTATTGAGTTATGGACGGGGTAGACCACGAGAACCCATGGGATGTGATTTACTCTGAAACGGCACTTCGGAGGGTTGGAATCCCTCCAAATTTGCATGTGGCCCCAACATATGTATACATATTTGGTGAAAGTGGCGATAGCCAAAACGAATAAGTGTGAGCCGCTTCACTGACAAGCACCATCCCTTAGGAAGGTTCTGAACTTATAGAGGGAAAATCACACTTCGGTCAACCAGAGTGAATCTTGTCATAACTTGTGCTCAAATTTTCTTTTCTATGTTCCTATGACCTAACCAAGCACAAAAAAAATTCATTGGCCAGCGTCGTTCGATGCCGGTCAAAGGGGTAAATGACGCTAGTCAAAGGGTTAGGGTTTCGACCGAAACGGAGCTTCGGAGGGTTGAAATCCCTCCGAATCTTTCGTGATGCCCTAACATGTGTATCCAAGTGTGGTGGAATGTAGATAAAGCAAAAAATAAGCTCCCAACAGGTTTGACCCACTTCACAGACGACACTTACCCCGTAGGAAGGTTCTCTACTTAGGTGTGAAACGTCCACTTTGGGTCCACCGGATGGAATCTTGTGATAATTTCTGCTCAAAATTTGTTCAACCGCCATTTGACGCCTGGTCAAAGGGGTAGACGATGTTGGTTAAAGGGTTAGGTATTCGACCAAACCGAAGCTTTGGAGGGTCGGAATCCCTCTAAATCATGCGTGGTGCGTTCTTTGACTTGTCTTTTCTAATTAACCAAGAATATCATGTAGAGGCTAATCCTTCAAACACGGGAGTGATTTACAAGTTTTAGGTCTTAAAAATCAACTTCTCCGTTGAACTTTATAAAAGGCGAGATGCGGCTGGCCAATTGTCTAGCATATGTTGTCAAATTAGTTTTTTTCCCTTCTGAATTGCGACTCACCAATCACCGGGGCACTACCCCGCACATTTTCCGGTGAGTAGACCAAATACACCCATAGACGATTGAGATAAGGAGGAATAAAGTGGTAGAAAAAAGGGGTACTACTTTAGCAAAAATAGCTATGTTGGGAGCGAATTATTTGGAAAATGTGAAGATATTGATGCTCCATATCTGGAAAAGTGATGCTCCATATCTCAGTTAGAACAATTGTGTTGATTCCATAGGAATTATTATAACTTCTTATCTGTAAGATTGCTTCCCGAATTTGGGTGTACTCCTTTCTTGAGACAATCGTATTCCAATGCTGCAAATTTCACGCCATGAAGGCTGGGTTGGATTCAGGTTAAAAAAAAAAAGGCTGGGTTGGATTCTTGTGGACGTTTTGGTTTGCTGGAAGAAAGAGCAACTTAGGCTATGCAATCATATTCAGCTTCTCGGCATGTGAGATAGAAAAGCCCATGGAGCCAGAGGTGAGAAAACAAAAACTCTACCCGGTGGGTGAGAAACCCCCTTTGCGTCTGTGCGCTAAATCGGGGATTTTTTATGCGGGACCCGGTGTCGAACCTGGGCCGGATATACACCTTTCTTGAGGTTGTGACCACCGCGATCTGTGCGCGTCCGCGAGGGAAATTACTCCGTATGCCAATTTAAAACGTGTTATCCCATGAGAAAAAATGAGATACGTAGGTACGCAAATTGTTAGTGAAGCTTAATGCACACAAACAGATTTGTACATAAACGTTCTAAATACATCGACTACCTATATGGCAGTTTAGGAAGCCACCATGCGGCCGGTGAGGTCCTAACTAACGGTCGCGAGTGACAGGTTTTGGTGCAGAAACCCCTCCGAGAAACAGATATGTACACACATGAACATTCTAAACACATCGATCGACCACCAGCAGTTTATGAAGGAGAGCAGCCACGCCAGCATGCGGCGATCGAGGTCCTAATTAACGGTCGCGGCCGATGAGCGAGAGGAGGAAGGTCCGGTAGTTGCCGGAGGTCTCGGCGTGGACGGCGTCGGCCAGCGACCTCTTGTACTTCTTGTGGTACTCGGCCTTGATGTACTGCATGTCGATCTCCGTCCTGGTCACCACCACCCGTATCAGCGTCGTGTCGCTGGTGCCTAGCCCCTTCATCGCCTTGTGCAGCACCTTGGCGAAGTACCTCGCCGGGCTCTCGGCGCATCTGAGGATGGTCAGCAGCCCAAACTCGAAGTTCCCCGATGTTTCGCTCTTCACAGCCTGCAGTGACAGACGAATGAAGGTAATTTTTTTGATTTTGTATAGGGAACGAGAATGGTTCACCCGAACGAGGAACGAGCATCACCTTCTCTAAGGACCGGGCGTAGAGGTGCTGGTAGGCGGAGGCGACAGACGCCATATGCGCCCAGCTGCGCTCGCTGAAGATGCGGATGAAGGTCCGCTCGTCGGTGCCCAGCCTCTTCTCGCCGGCCCTGTACAGCTCCCTCGCGTCGTACGCTACCGCCGAAGGGTCCACCTGCGGGCCTTCGTAGCGTGGGATGCTCAGGTACGCGAGCAAAAGCTACGAAGAGCAGAAGAACAAGGGTAGATCAAAATATCGTAGTAGCAGAACCGATGAAAAGTACTTAGTTACTTACTTACGTGAGATGAAAACAGATATATAGTGATAAAAAATAAATTAAGACCTTCTGATGATTGCCGAAGGTGCGTTCGGTGATGTCATGCTCGAGGTAGCAGCCGAACCTCGCCCGGTACGTCTGCTTCATGATCTGCAGCTGCGACGGCGTCCTGGAACAGATCACCTCGGTCGCGGCTCCCAGGTCGGTGATGTCCCCGTTGAGAGCTTGGTTCAGTATGGTCGCATCACGTCCCACGGGATCCAGGATCCAAAGCAGCATCGCCTTCTGGTGGAACCATAGGTAATGCAAGCAAGCACGGTCATATCATTCTGCTTAATAATCAAGACGCAGAATATGAGATATATGCATGTTGTGGAATTTATCATTTTGTATGCCTTGTGGTGTCCGCTGAGCTCGGTCGACAGGCGGTGGTAGAGATCCTGGTGGTATAGTGCCCGGTACTCCTGCATGATGAGCGCGCGTTGCATGGAGTCCCGGTGAGCGAGGATGTTGATCACCGTCGTGCTGTCGCAACCAAACCCTGCAACACACACACGCGCCCAGCCGTAAGAAGAGAGCATCGATCGTGATTCAGAAGCTATGCTCCATCACATACCTCTGAATGCCCTGTGGAGGGCGATGGCGTCGTTGCGCGGGGATGTGAGCACCGGAGGAACGCTGAGGCTCGCCATGGATCGCAACCTCGGAAGTTTTCTTATTTCCTCGTGTGCCGTGAGCTATCTATCTTCTACTATATAATATAGCTAGAGGTGGTGATGGTATGGTACGTTTTTTCAATTTCCTATTTTACCCCTGTGTGTTATGAGATTTTACCCACCTCTGCCATCGGTAAGTGGGAAAAAAAAAACGATTCATGGAAAAGATACCCAATGGCTCTCCTCCCCCAAATCCTCCCCTCACCGCACCCCCACCCGCACCTCGCCGCCTCCTGCCCCCGGCCCACGCATTCCGTCGCACGCCTCGCCTCCATGCCCCCGCCCACCGCCGCCGAGCCCGCCGAGCCGCCCCGCCGGGCGCGTCCGGGCCCGGCTCCTCGCCGTTGCCCGACGCCACCCACGCGCTGCACATCTTCGAGTTCCACTACCGCATCATGATGCACACCGTGCTGGACACCGACCTCTGCTTCGGCGTCGTCTTCGCGGGCTCAGGCGACGCCTCCGACGTCGGCTGCGTCGGTGAGGTCGTCAAGCACGAGCGCCTCGCCGACGACCGCTTCTTCCTCATCTGCAAGGGCCAGGAGCGCTTCAGCGTCGTGCGCAACAAGCCCTACCTCGTCGCCGCCGTGCGGTGGCTCGAGGACCGCCCGCCCGCCGAGGCGCCGGCGCCCCGACCATCAAATCCCGATCCAATTCCGCCGCCGGCCTGTAGCTTCAAGTCGCCGCTGGTAATCTGGTTACTCCTCGCGCTGCCCCAAAATTGGGCCGCCATCGCCAGCTCTCCACCACGCCCCTGTGCCACTCCCTCCGCTCTGTCCTCCATATGGTTCAATTGATTTGGACTACGCCGGCCATCGCCTTCCTCCATTCTTCCAGGTCGTGTTGCGCTTGTGGTACTCAATACTCACCTGTGCTGATCCATGGCCGAAGTGAGCTGCAGATTTGCAGTCAAGCGTGCCCGTCTGGGGATGGGCATGGCCGCATGGGTCAGGCGCATGCGAAGTTCTTGGGTCAGGTGGGTGACCATTTGTTGATTCTGCGGCTATGACGAGCTGCACGCATGCGCTGTTGCTGCCGAGGGGAGGCACGAGCGTTCTGGTTCGTGGCGGTCTGACGCTGGTGCTCTGCTGGGTTAGTAATTTATTGTTCACAAGTCTGAACTTATAAGCCAGATAGTTCTGAATATCATTTTTATTCCCGGACATTCCAGCATGGTCTATGTGTTAAATTGGTACACATTGCTGATAGTGCTAGCCAGTTGTTTGTGGTGTCAATAATTTTCATCCATTAAACTTTTAGGACAAATTCATGTTCAACGCTGGGCTATATAGATGTGAGCAGATTGTTGCTGGGATTCATATTGTCTTGCGAATAACTTAATTTGAAGAACAATTCGTATTGTTGAATGAAATGAATGTACTCTACTGGATTGAACTTCACAGTTTTAAGATGTAGAGTTATCTGTAAAGGTATAACCCGAAGCCCACAGAGTATCCCTTCCTGCTACCTCGAGATAAAAAACGTGGATGTCTGCTTTTCTTCTTCTTTGAGGCGTACAAAGATATTTATCACAACACAGTAGTGTCTTGACAAACACAACTGATACCTGGTCACACTGAAACCTGATTCAAACATGAGGGATGGTGTACCCAAACTGTAGCTAATTTCTAATTGAAATTCCAACGTTCCAAGTGCTCTGAATGGTACAGGTCGTGGGGAAACTCATGTGTCCAACAACCTGTAACCTGTAGATAGATAGAATGTAACCTGTAAATAGATAGAATGTAACCTGTAGATAGATAGAAGAACAGCCACACTGCACAGCACAAGGCGCCGCCAGCAAACACTCTTGGCAAGAACTTTCGCTGGACACAACAGAGCACGTAAAAGTCCTGCGGAAATTAGCAGAATTTTTTGTCAACTAGCCACATTTGCTTGCAGACCATGCTATGGTTGACCAAGAAAGCGGACTTTTATTTTTCAGGACACCGTCAAGGTCCATGGTAAGCACACTTAGAACTTTGCCTGCTAACCTAGCATCAATCCGCTAAATTTTAATTGAAGCAAGATATGAAAAGGGTAGAAAAACATGGACACAAGGTCTAATAAATTTAAGCACGGTCTCTGGAAAAGGAATTCTTCACTCCGAGGTTGCTGCAAGATTATTCCACATTCATATGCCATGCTCGTCGAGCGGCTAAAGCTCATCAAGGAGAGCATAAATGTCAACAGCGCCTCGGCGGCGAGTTGTGTTCCCCATCAACAGTACTCCATCATGTTAAACATTTCTGATAGTGAATCAATACATTTATCACCCGCGATAACGCCATTCAGATTTCTATTTACTCATATTATCTTGCTATTATATGAGATGTATGCATTTGTAGATGAACCTATTGGTAAGATAGTGACCTTATTCTTACGATTTTGGATGAATCCAGAGAGTTGCTGTGAAAAATAAATTATTAAATTGTTTCGTCAGCCCGTAGCAACGCACGGACATTTTGCTAGTGTTTATAATACGCAATGGCATTTTAAAGGGGAAAGGCCCGGGGAATCAATCAACCGATCAATCAATGCCGTGAGCATATGGTGCACTGCGTTTGATCAACGCGGGTGCTTGGCCGGCGACCCCGCCACACTATCACGGGAAAGAGAAAGAGAACTATGCCTCCTCATCAACAGAGTGGCTCGGGAGAATCAATCACATCGCTCCGCGTGGCTTTATGCTGATGCTAGATGGGCCATGCTTGGACCAGGCCATACAACTCCAAATATGGCAGGGTCGGCGTGGAGCTCTAACACAACCGTGGTCGGCTGGTGTTTTGTCCTTCCTGCCATACCATCCAAAGTGCCACCGAATAGCAAACCCTTATTAGTGATCATAGTTTCATCATTCACAGACACACCATCCCAAGTTTGGAGCACTCTACGTTCCATGTGTAGCCTAGAACCCAGCCAACTTTGCCGATCTGGCTAAAATTCTCCAGGGTTTTAAGGGTGAAACCTGTGACTGTTTTAGGATGCTTTTTGCGGGTTTATGCTGGGCTTTATGGCTTATTCGTAATAAGTTCACGATAGAAGATAAATTCTCTAAACAACCAGCTACCTTCAAAATCATGACTCTTTTGATGGAGTCCCGTCTTCAAAACCATGGTCGCGTTGCTGCTGCTGGACGAGGTGGTCGCCATGCTTAAAGCTATCTTCATCGCCACTAGAGCTGCCCCACAACCTAGTTCAGGATCTTACTGTTATTTTGATTCCGTTATGAGCTGTCCCTTATGCTATTTGGCTTTTATGCCCTGGTCTGTAAAATGTTTAAATTTTGTTGCTGGTCTGTATGATACCGTATCTGTAGGATTTTATTAATTTAAAGCTGGGCACATGGTACCTTCCGTCTAAAAAACACCATCCCAAGTGCCACGAATAAAATAAACTGGCTATTTTACCAATCCACTGTTAACCAACAAGTTTCATGTTGGAGAATAGCTTGTTACTTAAAGTTACCCACCACCTCTACATGAAAACTGCTAACAGTTTTGTAGAGATTTAATAAAAGAGTGAAGAAATCACTTGTCAGTGAGTTTATCATTTCACAAAAATATGTACAATTCTCTCTCTTGGTGTAAAAACAGCTGATCTAGCAATCGACAAGGACATCAAACTATCAAAGTTCTTCTGCATTCGGTAAAACTTGAGTTCACATTCTGAAGTCTTGACTAACTGTAAGCAACTAAGAGCATGCGAACACCACACGACTGCTACCTCCGTCCGCCTCCTCCAAGCGGCCAGGGAACCAAACCCTAGCTTCCCTGCCTACACCCCCTACTCCCTCTCCTCACCCTCGTCATCTCCAGAGGCGGCTGCCGGAAAATCCCGCACGCTGCCGGTTCCTGGAGCCTTCATGGCCGTGCCGCGTTGGGAGGGGTTGTGCACGGCGGCGGCGATCGACGGCCTCCGGTTTGGACTGCGGCTTGCGGTGGCAGACGACAGGGATCACACCACATCCGATGCTCTCGCATCCCGGTCCAATGCAACTCTAAGAGAAATCTCAGAGCTCTCGGAATCGAGCGATGACGAAGCTGAGCTCACGACGGCCTCGTTTCTTCTTCGAGCCGTCGGGCCTATTGAGCAGGATTACAGCGGCTTGCGGCGGGGAGATGGTGGTTGCGGCAGCACGGCAGTACGGTAGCCTGCAACTTGTCAAGCGGCGGCGTTTCTGGCTGCAATCTGCTTCCTGCGTCATCTGATGGCGCCATAGGAGTTTGGAGATGGGGCGGTGGCCTGACTTCTTCGACGGCAGCGGGCAGCGTAGAAGGTCATGTGGATGACGCGATGGCTAGATCATCGTTCTGGTGATGGTCTCCAGCTTGGTGTGTCGTGGTTGATGGCGGTGGGACGTCCTCTTCTGTGACCGCGGAGTTTCGAGGCCGGGGGCGGTATGGGATGCCCCCTCCACTTCAAGATAAGGTTCGACTCAACGCAGTAAGTGCAACGCACGACGGTTTCGGAGGAGCTATCTAGTCATGTCTGGCCAGCGGTGGCGATGTGGCGTCTCAACGATGTGTTCTTGGCGGGATAGGTGTCTACGTCGAGTTTGCACACTTCAGTGGAAACATTTTTCGCAATGTTGACACGTGCTTGCGCCGTGCCCTTGCTGAAGGTGGTGGCTCGAAGCTCGTCATTGGGGATGAAAATCCCGACTCGACCTTAGATTGGACTCGGCGCACGTGCGGCTTTTCCTTCTTGAAAGCTTTGTCTAGAATTTATGTATTTTCACTTTGTTTTTGTCTTCTACAGTTCTAACATAGGGGTTAGTTGTGCGAACACGGACGATGTGCACCCAGGAGCACATGCTCCCGGTTTTTTCGAAAAAAATGTGAAAATTCAAAACATGTCGAAAAATTCCGAAAAAAATCATGCACGTACTTGAGCATGTCACGCACCATCGTGTCAAATTTGGCGACGAAACGACATCGCGGCCGCCCTGTGCAAAAATGACAAATCTCAGATCTGAAAATTCAAAAATTTGGATCTATTATCTGTCAGAATTTTGTCATTTTTGCACAGGGCGTCCGCGATGTCGTTTCGTCGCCAAATTTGACACGATGGTGCATGACATGCTCAGGTACGTGCATGATTTTTTTCAGAATTTTTCGACAAGTTTTGAATTTTCAAAAAAAATCGAAAAAAAAGGGAGCATGTGCACCCGGGTGCACATGTGAGTTTCCGTTAGTTGTGCACCGTTTCGATGCAGAGGCCAGGGCTTCGCTCCCCATTTAAAAAAACATACTAAGTCAAGGTAGAAGGAACGAAGCAGAGGGGCATGGTCGCTAATTGCTAGGTGAAGACGAGGTGGAACTAACAACCCAAAACAGAGGAGCAACTATGTAAAATATAACCATGAAACTTTTTGCACTTCTAAAGAATTGCCAAAAGAACAAGAATTCTGAAATTGGTACTTCATGTGCTGCCAGAGGCTACTTTACAAAATATTTGATTGGCAAGATTTTGTATTTTATGCTGAATGTAATAATATTTCAAAAAAATCCATTCTTAATCACCATCTTAAAGTTAAAATAGTTAAATGCTATGATGATTGATAAGTTTCTGGTCACCTACTTGTTGACTGAAACATGCTCAGCTAGCTGTGTGTGAACGGATCTCACTGAAACCCTCCTGATGTTATGTTTCCTGAGACATGCTCTGCAAGCAACAAGATAGTAAGAAGTGGATAAATGGATTTCATAGTGTGAAGCATGATGCTTGCTCATTTTATTTTTGGGCAAAGGCTCAAACTAGGACGACGTCAGAAAATGTAGCGAACATGAGATGATCATTGTGGATTTACTGGCTTTCAAAAAGTATCAAACAAAAAAAAATGCGCACTGAAAACTAGCATGAGTAATAACTCTAAAAGCAAGCAACGAATTATCCAGATGCACGAACAGGTTGAGCATATCATAATGTGCTGCAACCAGAGGGTGTTTCGGGCAGGATAAATAGGGTGGCAAAGCATACCACCAGAATAGGTTATGGTCATTCTCAAAACACAGAAGAAGTGAAGAACAACTCGTGCATAAAGAAATTCACCTTGCCAACATAATATCTTGATTAAACACGCTTAATATCGACATATATAACAAAATTCATCGACAACCTTCCCTGCAGCATGTCTTGCTTAAATTCGCCTCATACCTACATATATCGCGAAGTACAGTGTGGACAATTCCTAGTTTAGCAAGTTCTCGTAATGGCACATCTAAATAAAAGTTTCAAAAAAAAATCATAATAGCATAAAACGATAACTTTCTAGATGAAGAATTAGTACTACAAAGCACAACAATGATAAACAAAATAATCACGCCACTTTATATACTCGTTTTGGACAATGACGGAGGGAGGCCATGACTAGCAGACATACAGACCAGGCCATCATACATAGACATGAATAGCTACTTGGTGATTCTTCGCAAGCACCAGCATGAAGTGTACTCCGTAGTATACTACGATGAGGTTCTGATCACATACCTGTTGACTAGCTCCTTGGCAGTTCCATAAACAAAAGGCTAGCTGCTTGGCTAGCTGTGTAAAGATGATATCAATCTTGCTCTTGCGTTCCTTGACAATGTTTCCACGAAAATGAAACTCTACTGCGTGACAATGGAGATGAGAATTTCCGGGGCAACCAATCCTTGTGAACTTTTCCCTCAATCCGGAAATATGATAATAATCAAAACTATTGCCGACCAATGCGCAATTGGAGAAGAAGCAATGAGTATTCTCAGCCAATAAGCATGATAACAGCATTTACAAACATGCCCAAGGCAACTGAAACAGAGGGCATATGCGTGAGAAAGCATAGGAAAAATAGAGAACATTGTGTCAAGTCCGACCTAGCACCACATTTCCAAGATAAATACATATATCTCCGTATTAAGATGTCGATAAATGAGTGTTACATGATATATACAGTCTGAACATAAACTTGCTTGCTCATTTTTCTGATTGCCTCAAAATGTGAAGACAAACATGAAGTAATAGTTGAACATGACATGATCACTGTTGCCTCCCAGACTTCGAAAAGGTAGAAACACTAACAAATGGCATGAAAGATATAAAATATTAAGCAGTAATGAATCACCAAATGCAACACATCAATATGATGCATGAACTTCCTGACAAGAGCATAATGTGGCCTGCACAAGAACAAGTACAGTGGCCGCAAAGTGCAGAACCACAGCTGGCCACGTCCATTCTTCCAACTCAATAGAACAGTATGACTCTTACAAATTAAAGTTCGACAAATGCAGCTTGCTGATAGCATGTCTTGCTTAGATATGCTTAGAACGGTCATAGCAGAGTACATGGTAGCAAATTCCTAAGGAATAATACCAGAGCTATAGTACTATATCAAGCCAACATATTCACAGCACCATCTTCTCCATCCTCCAGTTGTCCATGGCATCAGATGCATGGCCCAAATAAGAGACCCCAAAAGCAAAGCAGTTTATCCCTGCAGATATATTTAATAAACACGACAAATAAGCACTAAAGTGGATCAATATATGCAATAAAAATGTTTGTTTCCGTAGTTTCACAAGAAGGACATATATGCGAAACTGAAAATACAATACAGTATAGACTAAATGCGCATAAGCTGGAGTCCATAACCATCTTATATTCAAGTTCCAGTTAGAAAGCAGTATAGATGAAAGGTAGCAGAAACATACAATGTGGATGGTAAACTATAGTTTCCTAAGATGTGAATGCCCTCCTGGACCACGCCGACCACCACCATTGTCGGACTGCCGCAAGGACATTCCGTTGTGCACTCGCCAACGACGCCACTATGAAGCTAAACAACCTCATGAAAATACAAGTTCAAACTTTGAATCTGACGATCTTGCTAAGCATGGCCTCTCGTTAGAAGTTGGCAGACACATTTTGTTAGGTACCCCTATGATCCTATTATTGTACCTGTAAACATTTGTATCGATCAATAAAGTGCGAGACTCCCGTAAAGAAAAAAAGCACTCATCATCACCAGTCGAATCCCAATGGAACCGCCTCTCAGGGTTTCGTCCACCGTAATCTCCAAATTTCCAGTTACTACATTAACTGGCGTGCTAATTATGCAAATTTGGAGGGATATAGATGCCTTTCCTGCTATGAAAGGTAACTGTTTTCTTCAATTAGCCCTTTTCATGGTAATTGTTCAGCAGGACGGAAATAAATCAAATCATGGTCACCTTCCCTAGTTTGACGAATGATAAGTTCTCGTATAAGCATACAACAATTATTTTATATGAACACTTTGGACAGCAAATCACAACAAACATAACCAAAACAAACTTACCACTTCATACACTAGGCTTTGACAACGATGGAGGGAACCCAAAGTACCAGTAAACATCATCATAATCGAAGTGCTGTTTCTTCGTCTTACAAATCTTCGTAAGTTCAGAAGTCTTGACATCCAGAGAAAAATAATCTACATCCCAATCAGTCAAGCACACCAGGGAATTGTCCTCAACGTCCAGCTGATCTTCTGTAGTGGCTCCAAGGAATAAGAATCCCTCAGCTGCGCCTAACATGAAATAGTCATACTGACCAGGCAATGGTATAATATTCTTCAGCTGCCATTCCTTGAAAGATTCACGGTTATTTTGCTGACTGGTATGATAGAGATCGAACGAACCATTTGGACTGTGGTCACCAACAAGAGAAAACATCTCAAGGGCTCCTTCTCTACCCACTACAATGTCAGGTAGACTTCTGATCTATCCAGGCCGATTTCTGAATGGCATGTTGTCGAATCTGGCGACAACTTCGTCTGCCTTGCCAGGCAGAAACCCGAGCTCCAAATGATAGCCAGTGCGATTGTTGACAGTGGAAAACTCCATTGTTCGCGTGTCCAGAACGAGCAACTTGTCCATCCAAGGCGATGTCGAGAAGAGGCATCCACGCACATAGTCGAAACGCAACAAGCCACAGCATCCATAAAAGGAATCACAGCGAGAACCAAGGGGGCGGGCAGTGAGCCAGTGAGAGAGCTCCAGCTGGGAGATGCAGTTTTTTTTTTTTTTTTTGAGAACCAGGGCGGGGAGTTCCCGCATTGCATTATAGAAGAAGAGAATTGATCCGGTTAATTAGGAAAACCGGATCCAAAAACCATACAAAATGCGGTTAAAAAACCGCACACTCTAACTCATGGAACATCGTCTGTACCTGAAACAAGGGAACCTAAACCCAAGCTAACAGGCCACATCTCATAACCAACTAAAAGAACCACTCCAAACACACACGAACTCTCTCCACTAGAGATGCACCGACGTGCATCCTCCACACAGAAGAGATCAAGCATTGATCCCAACTAAAGCTCGAACAGCCTCCAACGTCTGCGGTGTGGGTGTGTGCTGCTTCTCGTACATCTGCAAATAAAAATCTATCTTCTCATTAAGGACCTCCTCGGTGGCTTTCCCTTTGCTCTTAAGTTTTGGGATCTCCCTAAAACTTTCCGCCCGCCTAAACTCAGCTCGCTTGGCTGTTGGAATGGCACAATCCTTGTTCTTCTTGTCTAGCCGAACGCTTCGTCGCTCGGGCAACAAGGGAGCATCCTCCCGAACCTGCTTGTCCTTGGACATGTCGGCAATCTCTCGGCAGAGGTTCACCATCGAAAATGGCAAGCTCTTCTCCTGTGGCTCGATCTCGTCAAACTGGGCCATCACCTTCGCGATCTTCTCCTCTGGGCTAGAGGCATCAGTAGCCCTCAACTCCTTCAACGCCAAAGGCACAGCAATCTTCACTCCAAGATCCTGCACCGAGGGCAACTGCACCACTGGGGGAACCTGCTCCGAAGCATCCATAGGGGTGGTGGAGCTCACGGCAAGCGCCGAGTTGGTCACACCGCGAGGGGAGTAACAACCAAAAAGCTCGAGACCACCATCCACGCAGCCAACATTGACACCATCCAGCGGAGATGGCACAGCCGACGGCAAGGAAAACTTCTCGAGAGCGGCCTCAGCCCGCTCCATCAAGCTCCCAACACGCTCCATCAAACCCTGCACCGATTCCTGCATCTTAAGCTGAGCAGCGACCAACTCCTCAAGCTGCGACGCGACCATCTCCTCAAGCTGCGACGCGACCAAGCCACGCAGCTCAGCCCGCAACAGTGCCGCCTGCTCCTGCACAGCCCGCAACAGCACTGTCTGGAGGTTGTTGATGACAAGGTCTTCCCGCGGCCTGGAGGTTGAATCACCGAGGAGCGGCATGGCACATGCCGGAGCAGGGGGCGCAGCCGCTGGAGCAGGGCGCGAGGGCGGAGTCGGTGGAGGCACGGCGGCAGGAGCGGGGCGACGATGACCTTGTACTGGCACTGATTGGAATGGCGGGCGAGCGGGAGAAGGCTTGCAGTCTCTAGCACGGTGGCCCGAGACACCGCAAGTGAGGCACCTTATAGGGTCGCGGCAGTCGATCTTGCGGTGTCCCTTGGCATGGCACCGGAAGCAGCGACCATGGAGCCAAGCTGGCGGAGGTTGGCGCTGCTTCAATGTCGCGGACGGCATGGGCGAGCGGCGCGGACCCTTGCGAAAGGGCACCATCTCCCAAGGCTGCTCTGCAAGAGGCGTAGGCTCTGGAACAGGGGCATGCCGTACCGGACTTGAAGGCGCAGACGAAGGAGAGCAAGCATGCCCCGAGTCGCAGAATTGCCGGGCATGAATGCCTCCAGCCTCGGCAGGCACCGCATTGAAGGCGGCAACAGCGGCAAGCGGCGCCGCAGCTTTCCCATCAAGGCCGGGAGATGCAGTTATACACCATTGCTGCGTGATTGACGAGAAGACAAACGCAACCAGCTTGGTTTCATAAGTGATAAAGCATATCACCTTGAACGATATCTCATCGTCATCATCGACAGTGGGAGCAAGGATGGGCACGATGTCAACAGGGCGCCCATCCTGGGCAGAAGCCAGGTCCTCGGGTATGGGCGGAAGGATCAGGTGGCGCCGGGAAAGTGGATCGCACACCGCGAGGATCCTGAATTTTCCCCAAACTGGGCTGTCCTCCTCGAGAAGGACGCGGCCGTCGCACGGTATCCAGCGCCCCCTGCTGGGCTTGGGACGAAGGAGTAGGTGAAATCGGCGGCGGCCGCGAGGGTACGGGCGAGCGGGGCGGAGGGATGGGGCGCCTGGGCTGGGTGGAAGCCACTTTCGTCGGCGAAGCCCAGGAGCGGCGGCGGGTGGCGCTTTCGGTAGCGGCGGAGGAAGGAGCGGTAGTGATGATGCGGCGGAAACGGGGGGAGGCGGTTGAGGCGCGGGCGAGCGCGGCCGGGGTGCGGAGGCGGAGGAAGATCTCCTCCAGGATCTCGTCGACGAGATGCGGCGCCGGCGGGGACATGGCGGGCGGCCGCCGCCGGGGTCGGAGGAAGGGGATTGGTGGCTGGGGCTTTGTTTTTTTTTTCTTTTCTAAACACAGTACAACGCAGACGCTCATATACACGCGCATACACTCACCCCTATGAACGCACGCACGTACACCCTATCCCTATGAGCACCTCCGAAAGACCGAGTCGGCGGGTCGAGTCTTGAGATTGACGAAGTCACCACGGGCGCCTCGCTGTCGACGGGAACGTCGCCTCCCACTGAAGAATTTCCCGCCTTAAATGAGAAACACCATCGTCAAACCTGAGGTTTGCACTCTGGTGGGCTGGGGTACAACCACCCTCCTAACCATCTTGCCACGGGCAAGTTCTCGCTAGCTGTTTTTTTAAGACTAAAATGCATCGTTGGATGTTTATTTTGGTCATTGTTTTTTTCCAATAATGGGAATATTATTTTGGTCATTGTATTGGCAATTTTTTTTACAAGAATTGTATTGGCAACTAAATACGACTTAGAGGTCATCTACATTCACTAGGGCTGATTTTGCGGTGTATTCGATAACATGGCACTGGTTAACCGGTATTAAGGAGTTAGCGCATGTAAAGTTTGCAGCATTGGCACACGATTCTTTCAAAAAGAGGGTAGACCCACATTTTCAGGAAGCAATCTTACCAAAAAATCTTTCAGGCTTAAGCGTCTGACCTGGAATATAACAGACTCGCCATACACACACCACAGAGGGGAGAAGTTATCCCTAAGGTCATCACCTCTACTCAAGCAATCAACTCCGGCTATGCCACCCACGACCACCGAAGAGTGACAATTGTTGGTGCGGACATATGTGACGGTTTATGTCTATTATCTCTAATGAGCGCTACAAAAATCTTAAATGATAACTGTTGCACATGCTTATACTCCATCTGACCCAAAATAGAATGTCGATAATTTTTATGCAAAGTCAAACTTTTAAAGTCTGACTAACTATAATGACAAAATATCAACATCTACAATCTCAAATGTGCACTCGTGATGGTTCTAACAATATCGATTAAGAATTAGAAATATCGATATTTTTCTCTATAGTTGGTCAAATTTCGTTCCTATGGAAACAACACAGTTGTTCTACACGTGAAATGCATGGAGCATCACTTCTCCATATATAGAGAATATTTTCACAATTTTCAAATAATTCGCTCCCAACATCTATTTATGCTAAAGTAGTAATCCTTTCTTGTGCCACTTTATTCCCCCTTATCCCATCGTCTCCTCTATGCATATATTTGGTCTACTCAGCAGAAAAATGTGATGGCTAGTGCCGTGATGATTGGTGACCACCAATCCAGAAGGAATAAGAAAAAGAGGAATCTAATTTGACAACATATGCTAAGTTGATTTTAGGACCTAAAATTTGTAGATCATTCCCAAGTTTGAAGGACTAGCTAAGATACTTCTATATGATATTTCCTGGTTAATTACAAAAGACGATCACATCACGCACCACAGTCAATACTACTATTCGCCAAATCTTACATAACATGATAGAAAACTTTTTGCTATCTCTATTCAAAGTTATCTACTAAGTGGACTACAATAGCCCATGATCATAAGTTATTGTTCCAAAGATGGTGCAGCTGATGCATATAACATCTAGTTTCAAGTTAAATTTGATCTAAAGCTGGAACAAAATATTTTCCTAGAAATTTATTAACAAAGTGAAGAAACCATATGTTAGAGGGTTTTTGTTAATTTTGAATATATTTTTACTATGTCTCTTCTTCATTTCTTTGGCATCGATATAGTCTCCTGACAATGCTGGACCCGTGTGTAAAATGATATCGAGGACGCGGGGACCTCTTTTTGAATTGACATTATCAATTGAGCTAACCAAAACAGAATAACAGAATATATTTCCTACACCATCTCCTCCCGTCCATGTAGGTCTTGCAGGGGAAATGGATGATCGCTCTTCTTTTAGGGCCTCCTGTCCGGGCCATGAATCTGGCATCTTTGAGACGACCATAAATGGTGAACGGCGAACAAGATGGTGTTGCTAAAATTCGGGACAGATAAAGTACTCGAGGCTTGGCATATTTTATCAGAAAATTGCCACCGTGTGGAACAAAAAACTCTGACCCGGTGTATTGGGAGAAAAAACCCCCTAGCGTCTGTGCGCGTAGTCGGGGATTTTTTATGCGAGACCCGGTGTTCGACCCAAGGGCCGGTATTAACCTTGCTGTGAGGTTATGACCACTACGCCGTGAGCGTGTTCGCGCCAAAAGTTACACCGTATGCTTTTTAAAATAAAAGGCCAAAAGGCCCAACGTTAAATTAATAACGCCCAGAACGGCGACAAGGATACAAAGTGCTGAACCCAGCTTACAACATTGAACTACACTCACACACAAGAAACAGGACAAACGAGGAAACACCGGTGAGGCAGACGCCTCCTAGGAACTACTCCGAAGGGTAGAGAACCAGCTGGGCGGGCAAAGGTGTTGGGCCGACGCTCGCCCTTGAGGTCTGACCGGCACACCAACACACGCTGCACACCGTCAACACGGGCAAAGTCGTCGGGCCGAAACTCACCCTAGAGCCAAGGCCGGCTCACCAGCACACACTGCACACCGCCGAGACACCGCCCAACGCCAACGGAAACAGTCACCAGGGGGGCACCAACTCGCAGAAGCCACACCAAGGAAGTCCAAACAAAGAAACGCCGAGAGTGCAGAACAAGATACAAGCTTTGCCGGAGGAAGCACGCCGAAGAGACCTCCGAAACCCAACCTCCGGAGAGCTACCCATAGTGGGCTCCAAGGTGGCGTCTTCAAGAAGAGCACGACGCCGAAGCGCCGCCACCACCCGATCCGAGGATCTTAGAATTTCACCCGGAGCATAAAGGACGGCCGATAGCAGCAGCAACGACGCCTTCAAGAAGGGAACGACGTCCGTGGACGCCGCCGCCGCGGCCCGAGAACCTCGGGCGAGGGTTTCCCCTCTGCACACGCTCACAGGCTTCCACAGCGTAGGGAACACCGACAAAGCGGTAACCACTCCACTGCCATGACGAGTTGCTCGCCAGTCACCACGCCGCCCTCACGGCCGTGGTCAATGGCCAGCACCAGAACCACCGGCTCGCCCGCCAAACGACGTGATTCCCACCGTCCAGGGCCGCCGCCCCGGCATCCCAACACCACACGCCCGCAGAACCTGAAAGGAGAGCCGAAGATCACCGTGGCTGCTCTTCCTGCTAAATCGAGAGCCAGCAGCCCCCACGGCTGCAAGAGCCGTCAGATCCGAAGGGAGGCACACCAGGGCTCGCCAGGGCCCGGGCCCCTGCCCCGGCCCATGCTCGCGAGGCGGCCGGAGAGCTGCATCCGCGGCCGCACTGCCCGGCTACCTCACCCGAACCTTGGCCGCAGGAGCGGCGAGCAAAACGCGCCGTCAGCCGGAGCCGACCCAGGCCGCGCCGGCCCACCAGCCTCCAAGGGAGTCTCTTCCTCCCCAAGTTCGCCAAGCGCGAGGAGGACCTCCGCCGTTGCCGCGACCCAGCTCCATGGGAGCCAAGGCGCGCCGCCGACCGAAGGAAACGCCGAATCCGCACCGCCGCTAGCCGCAGCCGCCCCGCGAGGCCGCCCTAGCGCGCGGGTGAAGCAGATCCGCCGCCGCCAGCACCGCACGGTCTTTTCCCGGCGGCTCCCGCCGGCGGCGGCGGTGGAGGGAGGAGGAAGGGTGGCGCGGAGACGGCTCGATCTAGGGTTGCGCCCCTGTCGCCCGCGGGGGGCGAGCAGGAGCACAAGGGGGGCGTCTCCATATCTTATCCTCCTCTCGTTACACCGTATGTTCGAGCAGGAGCACAAGGGGGGCGTCTCCATATCTTATCCTCCTCTCGTTACACCGTATGTTACTTGAACTTGCTATATGAAAGATGAGCGATTTCGCGACCAGAGAGCGCTCGTGTTACTGTAGATGAACAGGGTTGAACGGTACCCGTGGCATTTTTGCAAAAAAGTCCCTGGGTTTTACGAAATTTCGAAATCGGTCCTTCCTACATATAGACTGAGCCCTAACCCTAGATCGTTTTTCCCCACTCGCCGCCCTGCTGCTCCGCTCTTCCTCTCCTCTCTCCGAGCCAGCCCGTCCCGCGCAGCCTCTGCCCGCCCCGGACCGGATCGACGCCGGAGCAAGCTCCGCCGCGCATCCCGGCACCCACGCTCGCTTACTGGGGGTCGGCGCCGGGGACCAAGGACCTCCTCAACCTCTTCCTCCAGTTCTCATGCGGCGACTGCACGCTCCTCCCTTCCTCCTTGCCAGCTGCGCTCGTGTTGCGCAACGTACAGGTCGCCACTGTCCGCAAGCTCCGTCGCCGGGCCCGCGACCGGCCTTCGAGAAGATGCGCCCCGGGAGTCCCCCGAGGTTGCCGCCGTCAGCTAGGAGCTCGGCGAGCGCGTCCGCGTGCGAATCTTGGGGATATGTGTGTGTGGATGCGGAGCCGCGCGTGGAGGAGCGGAAGTCAGCTGTCAGCTTGCTTCTGCCCTTTCTGCTATGAACGGTTCGTATCTTCTCAATCTTAAGGTATTCCTGAAGATTAGGTAGTACCACTTCATAGACGCATGATGTTGCAGGATTGAGGACAATTTCGTTGGGGACAAGAAGATGGAGGCAAGCGTATCTGGCTGCTAGAGACAACGAATAATTACTCTGTGACTACTGCTGGCACTGATGTTCTTTGGCCGAAAGTAGTACCAAACTACCAATAGCAGCACACACCTCAGGTATACGCGTATAGCTCACGGTCTCACAATCTTTACTATTAAATGTGAGTTGGACGTACCTTGGTAGTCCCTCCGTTTTCTGCCAATATTTTCTGCCGATCGATCGATAACATGGGCCGGCCCAATAAAAAACGTCTGCCCGCCCGCTCGTGAGGGAAGCGCGCCGACATGTGGGCCACATTTCCTTTCTCCGCCCCAAGATCTGCTCCTCGCAATTCTGGCGGCGCCCTCCGCGCCTCGATCTCTCCTTGCCAGCCGCCCTCGCTCCTCCGCGGCGCCCGCCCGCGATGGTCGACAGCAGGCGGAGCTCCACCAAGAAGCGGCCCCCGCCCTCGTCGTATGAGGCCTCGCCGTCCCTGTCCCCACCCCCGCCGACCGCGTATGACGCGGCCAAGGAGTCTGAGGCCGCGGGGAAGGCCGGTTCCCAGCCCCATGGCCGCCTGAGCAAGCGAGCGAAGGTCGCGACCATCCCGTGCATGTCCCCGTCTGTCTGTATTCTCGGTTTCCGACAATCGATTGATCTGATTATTATTCTGGTGGTGGTGGCAGGCCCTGGACGACAAGACGCCGGCGGCGAAACAGTCCCCGGCGGAGACGACGTCCACGCCCAAGGCAGCGGCCCTCGTGATTAACAGCTCGCAGTTCACCGTGCGGGCCATGGAGGGGCCCGTCGCGGCGTCGTCCAATTCGGGAAGAGAGTGCTGTTGCCACGGGAATCTACGGGGCGCTGCTGCGGGAATCTACACGGGGCAGGTACGCAACATCCTTACATTCATCCTCCTTCCTCTGATGTACATTCAGTTCAGTCACCCCCTTAAACTCAGAACATACTTGCCACTTGGTTTACAGTAGCCATGTCATAGGAGATTGGTCAAATTGGAAATGTCTGGATCTGCTAATTTTGGGACGAAATGATCTCATATTCTCATCAAAGGATTAAACGACCATACTGATAAACGACCATACTGATAGCACTACACCAGTAAGAAGTTTATGCGCCAAGAAGCTCAACATTTTCTTGTCTGAAGTTCACGTCATCCCTATGGGGAGTTCAGTACAAGTACATGGCAATTGGAATTAAATTAAAAAATAGCGTGGTTCTGAAGTTCACTATGTTTACCAGGTAAATCTTAGCTTGCTATGAGGGAAAGTTCACGTAATCCCTGTTTTTTTATCTTGTGGATTAGCTATCACAACTATGCTGCTCTTCAAGTGTAACATTGTATCTAGATTATGTTATTCCACTATGCATTTTGTTCAGCTTATAAACCTGTAATTTTGTTCAGCTTATACTTAAAAGTGGTATCTGAAAAATCTTTTTTTCCCCAGGTTGCCAAAGAGGCTTCAGACATGTGGCTTGCTGATCACATATTTAGTACCATAGTTGCTGCAGTTGGTGAAGGAAGATCTATTTACGACAACGTGAAAGCTTTCATAAGGTTTGTGCACTGAAATCCTTGTTCCCACTTCTCACTTGCAGTTTTCTGATTGCTTGTATGCATCGTGAGTTGATCTATATAACTTGGTAATGCTGATATTCCGTTACCTGGTAAAAAGATGTCTCCTATCTCTATTAATCGCTACTTCATGAATTCGTACAACACAAGAGAACAAACTGTGTGTACAGTTTCCAAGAGGATTTTGATGAACCACATATATAAGGGTTGTGCCCAAGAGGCTTGATATTTCATTTTCACAGGCAAATATGCGGTTATAGTTCACGGGTAAATACTTAAAAGGCCTCGAGAACACCGACTACCTCAAGTCGTACGCTTCCCTCCCCCCACTTCGGATTCTGCTGCGATTTTCCCGTTTCCTGGATGCTTTCTTCGGCAGTGCCTGCTGGACGAGCCGAAGACAAGAGAATTGTGCCTATGTTGACATTTTTTTGCTGTTGTTGAAAGACGGAACGGTTTCTCTTTGACGAGTTCTGTGGCTGCAAATCGTCTACTGCATCTACTGCGGGCAACATGGATCTGTGCACGGAGAAGCACTGTTGCGTCCCGTAAGTGTCCTTGATCGTTTAGGTTTTATTCAGTAATACTAATTACTGAGTTTTTTTGCTTCTCAATGATTGCGCTTGAATGATTCAGTTATTCCAGATAATGACATTTCGATGTTTCGTTGTGCCCGTTCTATCTAATATACTTAGTTTTTTTTCAAAATGTCAAAAAATTCCGGGAAAAAATCCGGATGTACCTTAGAACATTGTGTGTTAGCACAAAAAATGGCATGGTGAAAAAATATTTTGTGTGAGCTGTGCAAAAAAAAACAAAAATCTGACACGTACAAACACATTTCCGTGCGTCTGAATTTGTCTTTTTTGCACAGGTTGCAAAAAATATTTTTTCTTCCCGTAACTTTTTGCTAGCATGATACATCTTGGACAACATGCAAAAATTTTATTTTGAATTTTTTGACATTTTGAAAAATGTTTTTTGGGTAGTAGGTGCATCTGCACCTACTACCCGTTTTGAATATCCGTTGTACTACCTCTTATTATGAGAAGCTTTAGAAGATAGTAACGCAACATGAGTAATTGAGTGTGTCCATCTGTTAGCTAGGTGTTGCCTTATTTGCATAATATTATCTTATCCGAATTGATTTCTGATTATGCTTTGTCATATGAACTAACAAGCTACATATATCTGATATGGTAGGTGTGTATATACTGCAGAAGGACATGGTGTGTAGTCGCCCGATGTTGCAATGAAATTTCTGTTGCCGATACTGACACAATGAAGCATTGGTAAGATTCCGAGTTGTCGTTCTGGAATAGCAATTTGATGATTCTATTATTCAAAAGTATTCTTAGAGGTTTCATGTGAAGGGCTTAATGAATTTCTTGTGTGGATCGCAGCGCCTTTCTCAAGATACCTTCCATAAAAATTATTTAAGCGGAATGAGAATGCAGAGGTAACTGCTAAAGTAGCACTCACTCATGAGACAATAGGAAATTGAAGAAAATATTTGTCAGGGAGAGATGATTGAATGCCAATTGATATGATCGTATGGTGCAGAGAGACCTATATACTGTTGATGTCATGAAGATCAACTGAGATGGATTTTGGGCACTCCATGTAATTTCACAATTAGATTTAATATTTTGAGGGGTTGTTTTTATAAGATCTTGCTACCAAACGAAAGGATTGTTTGATTGATAAGTTAATGGGACCAGTTGAGAACATCATGGAGCATATGACATTTGCAAAATAGAAAACATGGAAATGCAGAATCTGCGTAGCAAAGCAGGTCCCTTACCAGGCTCCTGGTAGATCCAACTCTAATGGTGTAATTTGTCTTTCTGGACACTGATTTGTGTTCTATTGGTCAATGATTTGCTACTTTTCCTTTCTCTTTTGACAATTCTAAAATTTTATTTGTACTATCTTTACATGTGAGCGAAGACAAAAATTTGAGGGAACCGTAGCAACGCACGGGCATCCAACTAGTCTTGATAGATTTACACTTGTATTTATGTAGTTTCTTATCGATTAAATGCAGAGTCATGGCTATGTACAATATTTCTGTACCGTTGATGTCTGTGACTACCATGTTCTGTATTCACAATCAATATGGTATTCACAATCAACATAGTACAATTATCCATCAGATCTTTCTCTGCATGATACTTAATGCTTGTTGACTGCTTTAGCATGAAGTGATTAAAGGTGGTACCTGCCGTGCCTTCTAATCTCTAAATCATAGTTCGTGGTAAATTTGTGTAGCTCAATAGTTGCTACCTCTGCACGTCCCATGGTATTTGAGTCGCCGAATAGTCGCTGTATAGTCGCCGACTATACAGCGAGTCGTTTCTCAAAAATCACGGCGACTCGCGACTATACAGCGATTTGCCGCGACTATACAGCGACTTTGCTCGACTATACAGCGAGTCGGAGGGTGGGCGACTCACTTGCGACTCGCGACTCAATTATCATGGCACGTCCAGGCCAAATTGTATATCATGTTATCTTAATCGTGCATATTTCAGAGAATAAATGCAATTCAGTTTGCTAATACTTTGTGGATCACTATAATTTATGAACATGGGCATTACCAGTACATTGGTGTTTTTTTTTTGCCTCTTTATTACAAGAACTTAACCACCGCCCAGATATATGGAAGATAAAAGCTGCTAATAAATTCCAAGATATGTAAATAGGTTCATTTTGTATCAGTTGCTGCACTATTTTCCCTTTACACGGATGAACTATATTTTTTTTTCTCCACTGGTTAGCAGGAAAAATCACCCATACAATTAAGATCCACTGGCAGGGATCAACAAGCACAAAAAATGAATCAATATAAGCAATACTTTCAGCTCTTGCTTAGGAACCTCTTGGAAGTATCATTGTAACCTCTTACAAATTACTTCACGCAGCATCTCTCTTAAATACACTATATATAGTTAGTATATATATATACAAACCTATACAAGAATCGTTTATGTTATTTATCTACAGGGAAAACGCTGCAGAACGAGGGTATGCCTTCCTATGGCTCCTTCCACTCAGGTAGGTCGCTCTGGATAGGCTGATGTTAAGGTTCATCTCACTGTTATAAACGAGTGACACAAGCCGAGTTTTGCGGTGCTTCATGCTATTGAGGGCTCCGAGGTGGCCCTCCATCCTGAATTCCTGATATGGAAAACAATGAAATATTGTAATTTTGTTGAGCACCGCCACAAGATAAACTCAATACTACATGATCTATTGAGTATTAAATTGTTAGTCTGCCCTGTTGTCTCAAATGCTTCTGCTAATATATATTTTTCTTATCGGTCTGTTACCTGTGAAGGATGGTTTCCTGAAACAATGCTTTTATCTCAGGATATGCTGGCCTACTTTTGGATCAAGGACTGTAAAGGTTGCAAAGGTAACACACGTGCACACACACCAAAATGGGTAATATTTAGTCGTTGTTGTCATGTACAAATAATTACCTTCCACTTTACCGGCTTACTGAATGATATGTATTTGTTAAAGTGGTGTCTTCCTTGAGCAATAAATGCATGTGAAATTGGATATTGTAATTCCGTGTTGTTATGTTTTGCAAGCGATTCCCCGATTAAAGAAAACTATCACAACTCCGGCGGGACAGGTCATAAATTCTATTTGTTAGTAATATTTTGCTTTGGTAGCTGTATGCTTTCATTTTGTGTTAAGTAGTGGATCACTAGGTAATATAATACTTTCTGATAGACTGGTCTTTCTTCTTTTTGCTTTCTCCACAAAGAAAACTGAAATATTCAGGAGTGGTGAGTATAGACCTCTAATCCACATGTTCTTTGTTTTAGTTAAGAGGTTGGGAATTACGCAGGGCATGTTTTTTTATTCTCATATATAATCTCTACTACATAAAGTCCAAGTTTATATCATAACCAGTCTTCCATTCTAGAGTTTAGAAATATGCCATTTATTCCAGTGGGAAATGTGCATAAATGATAAGTACAAGTCACCATGCTGCCGCTTTCTCATTTTGTGCATAAATGATAATGGAATAGCTCGGTCTTTCTCATTTTGTTGTTATACGCATGGATTTGTTGTAGTACAACACACTTTTATGTTTTGCAGTTTCTAAATATAAATTTGCTTAGTATAGCCGTTGAGTTAAAATTATGTTGTGCCATCAGTTCATCCATGAGAAACATTTATTTAGTTGTCTGTCATTATGCAAGAAGGCCTATTTGACTGATTATATATTTGACGTATTCTTTCCATGCTTTCGGAGTACACTTTCTTTAACAGTAACTCATGCATTTTCTTAATTGTTAATGGCCACCGATTCTTCTCAGTTTTTTGAACTTCATTTTTTTCATGTACATATTCAGCTATCTTACTCTCAGTTTCGATTAAGGTCCTTTTAAGAAAGCTACCACTTCCATGGTCCATGGGTTTACCATTTTCATTTGCATCCCATGTATCATGGAAATTTTGTATGCTCAGGTTGATCAAGTATGCTAAAGACTGAAATATTTTTTCTTTATTCAGATTCTGCAGATGACAATTCACAACTGACGGAACATTTGTCCGGTCCATGGCACAGTGTATCCCAAAGGTCGACCGAGATACCTATGTAAAACTTCTATCCCTAATGGTAAGGAACAAAAGAAGTCCTCACAGCTCCCCTCAAGCTAAGCCAGACGTTAATCAACAAATGTAATTAATTACTGCTCGCCACCGCTTCTATGTTTTCATATTTCTTCCGTTTTTGCTCACATGCCTTGCATTTTTTATTTTAGTTCTTGCTATGAGCATATTGTTCATTCTGCTTGAATTTTTGAAACCACAATTTAATCAACAAGGCACAATATACATTATGTATTTGGCCATATTCTCTTTTCCAGTATGTATTAGATTATAATTACTTACGTTCCGAAATTGCTTTAAAAAAATCTTGGTTCTCAATGAAGGCATGGTAACGATGTAATACCGTGTCACTCTGTTTTGGTTTTGCTTATATGGCTATCGAATAATCCAAGCTTCAGGTCCATGCTTCATTTCTGTTAGGGGAGCCATGAGGGCAATCTGCTAAGCATGACAACATCAGGTTTATGTCAGTTATGGATACAGAATCCCAATCTGCTAATATAGTTGAGTTTTTTTTATGTCATTTATGGCTACAGAATCCCAAATTTGACCATGAGCTGATGATATAGAAGCAAAGGAATCATTTAAATATGACATATTGCGCACTATTGTGAAAAAGTTGTATTGCTTGCTGCCCTTAAAAAGCAAGAAGATAAAAATTAGATCTAATGTATGAATGTACACTGCAACTGAGTTGTGAAGGAGAGCCTACGGTGCGCATGTAGTGGTCCATTCGACCTGCTATGTTTGAAAGACCATCTACGGTGCAATTCTTGGAGATTCTTGCAATTATTTTTTAATCTATAAATGAAATCTGATACCCTGTGTGCAACCAAATGAAACATGCACATCATCAACATTTAATATTACATTTCCATAATATTAGTGCAACTAATTCGTCTATTTTTGTTCTCCATGCCATTCCATGAGAAATTCTATGGGAGCCTTAGTCTATTACTTATTCTTCCACTGTATAGTTTCTTTTTTGATGTATACTACTTTCTGCACTGAGTGAATTGGCATACGAGTTTCATAATTCTATTTCAAATAGTCCGACGCTTGCTTGAAGGAAACAAACTTATTTACCATCACCAAAATTTCTCATCAAGGGTGCGGCGTGTCGCCGCGCCGAATTCAACTAGTATGATATTTAAGAGTCTTCCATTTTCCATCGCATTTAACGGAATTTATGTGCTTACGATGTTTCCTGATTTGTGCTTTATCGTACCAAAACCATCATACATAATGAACGTACGTATATCAGATCTCATGTATGAACAACCGCTCTTCGGTTTAGTTACAGCACGTGGTATTATTTGCTTGTGAATGAATATTGTGTTTGTTGACCAAAAATGCTCTTCGGTTGGTGCAACAGAAGCATTCGTAAGTAGGGTTGTGTTGTGTCGCGGAATGGGACGACCCGCAGGTCACGCCCACTCCAGTCGCACGTCGGCGATGAGCCGGGCACCGTCCAGCTGCTGCTTATAAGTTTGAGGTATATTCAAGTGAAGCATCTCGTTACACACCTCTGAGTTTCTAGCTCTCTCTCTTTTTTGCGGGGAAAAAATGATCGTTTCGCCTCGCCACTCTTGTGGCGCGGGGGCGATGCCAACGCGACCACGATTTTGCCATAGTCGCCGGCCGTCATCCGCGGTTCGCAGGAGGAGGAGGAGGAGTGTAATGAGGCCATCAAAACTGTTGTATGTGTGTGGGTTGCCTGCAATCAGTCTGTGCTACCGCACGTGTCACACTTGCCGACTTCCTTGATAACAGGGACGGGGACAAAGGGGGCCGAGGGGGACTTGGCCACCCCCATGCTTTAGATTTTGTAAAGAACACTAGCCATTAGAGCTCTTATTTCTTAATGATTTAGTGAAATCCGCCCCCTCAACAAGTTTGTGGCACTAAATCTATCCAGCTAGCCCCCCTCAACGTCACATGTTGGCTCCGTCACTGCTTGATAAAGTGTGGCTGCAGGCCAATGCCACGTCCTCGCCTAGCCGGCGCTCAGTGTTTGTGCTTCATGGTCGGCTGTCGTATGCTCGTGCCACTGCCAAGCGATTCTGGCCAAATAGTCGGAACTCGAGCTAGCCTCCCAATTGTTGGACCGCCGGTTCAACATCTTCGTCCTAATCTATGCGGCAGGAAAGGGGCAGTCGCGCAAGAGGGGCACATGTAGTCACCGAAAAGGGGCGGCGATGCAAGTGAGGGAAGCAACGGTGGCGGCGCGAGAGATTGGTGCGGTGCAACATATGAGCTAGATAAGAACGGGGATTGCGGTAGGTGGGGGCAGTGATAATTGCCACAATCACTGGCTAGAGGGGTTCGTCACTGATGGGCGTGCCAGCGTCTAATGTGTATGTCCGGACAACGACGAGGAGATCCGAGTTCCCCATCCCCTCTTGCCGCTGTAGTGGCAGCAGAGTAGTTGGGGACCAATGATTATCTGGCGAGGATGGTGGCTGAGGCCCGATGATTATGGACTGGGATGGACGAGATCGGCCGGTGACTAGAGAATTTTTCTCACGCCAAGGAGAAGAATGTTTTCTTTTAAAAATCCAATGGGGGAGGGGCTCCACATTTTTTATTAGAAAATGTGAGTAACCAGAAATTCGCCCAGACCGGGAATCAGCTCTGGTCGGCTGCATGCACCACCGCAGAGCAAACCACCACAGTACTGCTTCCTTCTGATGTATCGTTTTGGCCCTTTTTTTTAAAAAAGTCAGCACCACCAAAACAGAAAAGAAACAAAATTCCTACACCTTCTCCTCACATCCATGTAGGTTTGTTAAGGGATGATCTCGCTCCCAAGTTCTTGTTTGATACTGGTGTACTTTTTGGAATTTGGTGTGGATTATCCTGGTCTAACCTAAATCCCCACGTATTTCTAAAACACTATTTGGTACTAGTGTATTTTGACCGATGATATCCCCCAAAAATTGTCTAAAATCTAGTTTATTTTGTTCTATACCTGATACACTCTCTCTACCTAGTGGATTGGAAATAGATGGAGATTCGATTGGATTGGAGTTGGAAGTTTTGCCCAACCCCTACAACTGTAAGGTAGACCCTAAAAACGCCTTGGCATTAGGTTCTTTCGGGCACATGCATTTTTTAGGGTCGACAAATGGAGGATGAGTGTTTTGGAAATATCAATATTTTTTATAAAGTAAAACCCCATCAAATGCATTAATTATGTTTCTATGTCAACAAGCAAGCTATCCACATCATCACATTCTCTTAGCCAATCAATTATACATGTCATCTTCCACTAATATTTACTGTACATGTAATCTATCCATGTCATCTATCTTTTAGCCATACGATTGTCCATGTCATCAATTATTTAACTTCAAAAATACAATCTGTGTCATCTATCTTTTAGGCATACGATTGTCCACGTCATCAATTATTTAACGTCAAAAATACAAAATACTTTCACGTCAATTAAATATAACTTGTCCAATTTTGCGGAATTTGCATATTTTTGTGAAAAAGTTCATATTTTCATGTGTCTTATATATCCATTTACAGAAAATTCTTAATAAAATTCCCGCTGGCAACACCGGGTGAAAGAAAAAAAAAACGGAAGTGCTGTGCGTACAACACTAGCAGACCCTGCAGGTGAGAAACACCCAGTGCCCTGCGCGTAATAGGGGATTTTTGTCAAGAAATTTATTTTCTCAATGAATTTGACACCGGGTGAAAGAAAAAAACTCACCCCGCAGGTGAGAAACCCCCCAGCGCCCTGCGCCTTCCTTGGGGATTTTTTCTGCGAGACCCGGGTCTCGAACCCGGGCCGGCTATAAACCTCTCTCAGGTTGTGACCACTACGCTCCCAGCGTGTTCGCGACATTGGGCATACCGTGACTTAATTTAATTTGAGAGAATATAATATCGAAGAATGGACGTGTTTCGTCGCTTCGGCTGATGGTCCTGACGGCTGTAGGGGCTGCAGCCCATTATTCTCTGTGGTCAGCAAGTTCGTGCATCACTTAGATTTCATACAATTGAGCATACGTTGTTGCTTTAGTCTTTGTTGTTGACAAAATTGTGTTTTTGTCGGATACGTTTCCAAACCCAGGAAAGCAACACTACAACAGCTATCAACTCGATCGGACGCGTTTGGTAGGCTACACTGCCTTTTGCGCCCCGCCAGACCAGGCCGGCCAGGGCCTAGTCTCCCAAAACCAACCTCCTAGTCATGTTGTGTATTTCGTTTGGTAGCCTGCATAAAAAACGTGGTATAGGCTAGGCTAAGAACCTCTCTTTGTTTGGTTGGATGCAAATCTTGGTTAGTCTCACCTATTTTCACATGGGTGAAGTTACCATCTATCACCACGCTTAGACATGAACATCAATGGTGGCGGTAGAGGTTGACAGAAACTACACGCCATGGCAGCGGTCAAGGACGGCGTCGGCTTCGGCACGGCCGGGCAAGCATGCGCACGTCGCGGTCGAGGACGCGTCGGCTGCGGCACGGCCGGGCGCGCGGCTAGTTAGCTAGCAAGCTGCCTGTGCGCCGGCCGGGCGGGCTAGCTAGCTAGCTAGTTGCGGCGGTGAGCTAGTGATGCGCGCGCCGGCGTCACCGCACACTCTGTACAGAATAGTTAAAATACACGCATATATGACACTATATTTATTCATATACAGCCAATGAAACAAGACTTATAATGCGAGAGTTGTGTGAAATCATGAGATAAAGCTACCCCTCAAAGGAAACTTCAAAAGATCGAGCGTGTGCGATTAATTTGACGAAATTCGTCAGAAAAGGCTTCACACATGAACACGAAATTAGAAGTTTACAATTAGCAAAAGTCGAAACCGCTTGTCAGAATAGAATCACATTATCAAAGCGCATCATTTTCGTGTAAAGCTTATTTTGATTCGAGCAATGTAGCACTAGTTGAAAGGAAGAAGAAGAAGTGAAGGATAAGGAGGGTGAGGAGAAACAATGGTCAGGAACAACGCTGGCTTTTGCAGCTGGCCGGCCTGGCTCTAGAGGCACGGTCGATTTGAGCGTGCCTGCTAGGCCTGGCCCTAGCCTGCTTTGATGGACGTGCTGTCCTGCATGAAGAGCTTGTACAGAAAAACCAATCGCCGGGCCATTGCAGCTGGCGGGTCTGGTCTGGCCTTCTGCAAGCCACCAAACGCGCCCCTCATGTCTAGCGACAAGTAGATACTTCAATACCTGCTCTTCAGTATAGTTTACTGCACGAGGTATTTTTTGCTTTTGGATGAATGCTCGTGCTGGTCCGCCCAAAGAAGCTATGTCCATGTTGCGAGCGAAAGAGCTTGCGCAGGCCCAAGTGGCCATGAGATCTATGGGAAAAGCACGTTGCAGTCAACAAGTAGTTGACCAGTCATCATAGTACTTTTATACTCAAAGCTGGTGCTTTAGAATCAAGGATTTTATTAAATACGGAGTATAATTTTTTTTCCAGAACATACAAAATGTTGTTCGATTTAAATATTTCAGAAAAAGGGTCATTTAGCCGCAGCGCATGAGGTGCCAATTCCAGAATTTCCTCGGTTGGTACTACTAATGGAAATTTATGCATACACAAAAAGGTTGTTGCATGTGTGCCCCCGAAATGTTGCAATAGTTTGTTGAATGAATTTTTAGTGTATGGCCCAAAGAGATATGATGGTCATGGAGGCGGCCGATTGAGGGCTCCCCGCCTTACCCAACGATCGCCTTCATATATGAGGTTTATTTTAGAGTACTAAAGAGTCCATGACGTTTTGAAGAAATATATAATTTTTCTAGAAGGAAAAGATAATCTATACTACTATTAAAAGAGCAAACATGTTGGGATACTTTAAATCTTATCCGTTCAATTTTCAATCAACGATCCAGATTGTCCCGATGTCGAGCAGCAAACACTTTAAATCTTATCCGTTCAATTTTCAATCAACGATCCAGATTATCTGGTCAAACAAAAAAGTGCGGCTAGCTGTCCGGCCTCAACACGTTCAAAAATAAGGAAAGCAAAGAAACAAAGTTTTGGAAGTACACGGATAGGTGTTTGACCTAAACACGTACATGGATTCTGTAGAAGAAAACGGACACTAACCTATAGCCCAAGGCGGACTCAATAATCCCTCGGTTAATATAAGACCACCATACGTACATGTACCTAAGCATAGGCCCGAAAGAACCTGTCACGCCTGGAGACCACCAAATCCGCCGTCGGCAAATCGAAGGCATGCCGAGCGAAGGCAGTTACCTGTCCATAACTGCTTCACGTTCCACGCTAGGGTTTACCATCGTCGACGCAGTTCCGGAATCCGGATGTCGATCTACCTAGCTGACTCGGCCCCAACATCATCGTCACGCGCAGGAACTCACATGTCGCGGCTTTGATCCGATTTAATCGATCAGCCATCGGCGCGCCCAACATGTCGACGCCAGGCGCTCCACTCCCAAGCAGAGGAGTCCGCAGGCGCAGGCAAGCTCCAAGCAAGCCCCGTCACGATGCAAGGATGGCACTACATGCATTATGCACAAGCGTTTGCATATATCCTTCTAAAACCGAGGCCTCCGTGTCCCCCGGCCAGCAGTCCACCTGCCTCTGGCCCCGCGCCGTCCTCGAGGCCCTCGACTCCGCCGTCGCCTCTTGCAGCTGGGAGTCCGCCCTCGAGGTTCCATCCATTGATTGATTAATGCTTACACGTACGAATTGCTCTTCTCAGATCTTCGAACTGATATTGCGGAAGCAGCGGTTGTACGAGCAGCCTGGCCTGGCCACGGCGCTCTTCAAGACGATGATGTCAGACGATCGGCTTGCGCCGACGGCGGACGTGTACACAGCGCTCGCAGGCGCCTACGGCTGCACAAGCGCATGCATATCCTTCTACAACCGATGCATCAGCTGTCCTTTTTGTTTTTTGGAAACGTCAGCTGCCCAAAATCACATTTAGTCATTGATGTATGCATTACGTACATGCATAACCACACTGAGTCCTTCTACTTATGTGTTCTCAAGTAATACAAGCTGAGCATTTTTTTTCACATTATGTTTTTCTATATGGATCTTCATTTGTTATTCACGCTCTCATGTTTTTTATTTGTATTTTGAACTTTTAGATCAAAATGATGACGGGAACCAGGATTGCATGTTTACTCATTGGAGGCGTTGGCGACTCTGTACACAAATTGTGATGTGAAATGACTTTTACTTATATTCATAACAAATTACCTACATCTATCATAATAATGTTGGTAATGTCTTTGGCTATCTTTAGATTCATGTAGCACGGTAAAAGCTGAAATTGTATAGAGAACAAAATTGGTAACTAAATAAAAGAGCGTGTTCTCCATCTATTTGCTTGTGACATTTGATTAGATTGATTGTAAGATCCTTTTGTTTGAATGCTACCTTGATGTGGAGCTAAGCAAAGCTGACAATGGATATTTGCTTGTAGGAATACCTCTGCAGACAGTGTGCTTGTCACTGACTGCCCAACAACAGAACGTTCCGTCCATGGAGTGTTGTTCAGTCCCAACAAATAGGGAGGGGATATTGACTTGCACCAAAACAAGTAATCCAACTAGGTATGATTTTTTCCTACTTGTAAATTGTTCCATTTAATTGTGAATACGTTCTACTTGTAAATTGTCTCATTTGAAGACCTTCTTCGTGTAAAGTGTCCCATTTAAGTGTGAAGACGTGCGTTGCACGTACATTCCAACTAGTTCTTATAAAAACCTATGTTATGCTGTATCGGAGATTATCAAAATAATGATGTCTATTAATGCTGAAAGCAACACCACGACAATAAATAGTCTATTAAAACTGTATCTCCAATAAGAGATGTAAATGGGAAAGCATCTGTTGCGCCAACAAGTTGAATTTTTGTATTTCCTCTCCATTCCTTGATGTAAGGCAGCCACCGATGGTGGTTGTGCCTCCTCTGGGGCTCGAACTCGCCATCTCATTGCATGCCTCTCCTTCCCCTACTCGCCGTGGTCGCGAGGGGGGCCATCCCGGCGTTTGGTGCACACGCACGCAGTTGATGGAAGACTGCTAGGAGGCGTTCCCAGACTTCAATCAGCCCCCTCCCCACGCCGTCCCTGTCCTCGGGCCTCATCCTTGCTGGTGGCCCCCAAACACTTCCGAGGTTACCTTCTTTCTTTCTCCCCCAAACTGATTTATCTGATCAGTACACCATGTGTTTGTTAAAATACTTCACACAAATGAGGCCATGCATCTAGTTGGCATTGATTTTTCTTAAACTGACCAGGACAGATTCACTAAAGTAAAGAACAGATTGATCTGCTGATGAGAAGACGGTAGGGTTAGGGTTGCATGATCGAGCAAAGGCGAATCTGAGCCCAACTCAAATGCAGTTATACTGGTCCTAAGCACACTGTGCTATATGGTGTTTCGGTTCTGTATTGTATTTAGAGCCTCTTAGTGATGACTGACCGTGGCTGAAATAAGCATGCCTTTGAGCAATCGAGGAACCTGTTGGTATTAAGTTGGATCATCCCTCTTGTTTCTGCGATCCTTCTTGATCCTGTGAACTGCTGGTTCTATCCTTGGACGGTCATTCTTGCTGAGTGATAACCAGGGCAGCTTCACAGTAAAAAGGGGTTCATCTGGTGATAAGAGATGATGGCGTTAGGGTTATATGATCGAGCAAATGCGAATCTGAGCCCACTCAATTGCAATTTTACTAGTCTAAAAGCATAATGTGCTGCAGAATTTCCTTAAATCATTTGTATTTGAAGGTTTTGCTTGTTTATGCTCCAGTGTTTATAGCTGTCTTTGCAAGGTGTTCTCTCTTTCATACCTTTATTGCATTGCATCAGCCATAGAATATACCACAATTGTCTTTGATTTATTAACTGTATGTTTTGTTAATCTGTTCCATCTTATTTCTGTTATAATTTTGTTGCAACTTAATATGCAGCACTTTCCATTTTATATGTTTACCTCTTCTTTGATTCCATCTTGCAATTTGTGGTTGCACACATGCACTGAGAAATACGACAATTCTGTTGGGGCCTGATGATGCTTTGTCATGTATTATAGCAAGTATATCTTGGGGCAAGCTATGGAGCTGTTATATGTCTCCGCCATTCTGTACTGAACTACAAAAGCCTGTTCAAGTCATATGCTAGTGTTTGTGGTGCTTTAGTTCATATGATCAATCTTGTAACGAGTGCAACGTGCTTGTCATGTACTGTTTGGCTGCAACTGAGTGCATATGAGCATCAGATGCAACTGAGAGTGCATTTCAGATAACACAAGGCCAATCCTCTTATACTCACAGTCGCATTCCTATGCAAAAAAGCTAACATACATGTAAAAATAGGATTGCTTTTGTACCTCTGCCCGTGAAATGTTGATGCAAGTAAAAACCATTTAGATATTTTTTGTTTCGATGCTTCTATCGGATGATTGTAATGAGCAGCCTGGAAGGTATATGAGCTGCATTGATATTGTATATGAGCCTGGTGCTCAACTTCCATCCATGGTGAGGGAGTGAAATGTATTTTGTTCCTAGATAACAAGAATATTTGTTCATTTGGCCTTTCCAAAATCCATACCTTGATGATAAAACAAAGAAAATTATATAGAATTCCTGTAATTATTTTCTTCCTACTCGGCAAGCAAAAGCACCAATGTCAGAAGATTGAAGGCGAGGTGTTTGAAATCAGTTTTATTAATTTGGCTACACGCAATTCGGCTCTAGAATATTACTCCTTATTTTATGTTCTGAGGCCAGAACTGCGCAGCATATGCAACATGTCCTAATACCTTGCTTCCTGTCTTCAGCAGGCCTAGAACATATCCTCTGCCAAGGAACTCTCCGATGAAGCTCGCCATGAAAGTACCGAAGGTTGTGCACCAAGTAACCGTTGAAGTCTGGAAGATTCAGTGCACTAGTCGAGATGATCTGAGGAACCATAAAAGAGGTAAGAGGCACAAGAATAATTTTTGGAGAAATTGCAAGACTCGATCACGCCTAAACTAGCAAATCCTCCAAACGGTGCTGTTGGAGCAAGTACATCACCTGCGGTTGCTGATGTTGTGATGCCAACTGTATAACCAAAGAAGAATAAGGGCTCTGCAACAAGCACAGAAGATCTGTAAGTGAAGAAACGAATGCTTGAGGATGGAGCAGCTCAAGGTGAATATAAAATTTGCACGGCGTGCAATGTCGCCGTCAACAGACAGAAGGATTACGAGTCCCACATGCTGGGCATAAGCACACGGCCAATGTGAAACCTCCAAACGATGTTGTTGGAGCAAGTGCATCACCTGCGGCTTCTGTCGCTGATGGCGTGATGCCAGCTGTACAACCAAAGAAGAACAAGAGCTCTGCAGTAATTCCAGAAGACCTGGAGAAAATGAGGCGAGTGCTTGAGGCCTAGCTCTAGGTGAATTGAAGATTTTCACATTGTGCAATGTCGTCGCCATAAGCTAGAAGGCATGCAACTCTATCAACTCTCACTGACAACTAAGATGTTATGGCATGTAATTGAGGATAACTGAGAACCTTTAGTATTTTGGGACAGATGTATACAAGTAGAAATAAATGGAAGAAAATAAATATATATCACTTTTGTCGTGATTACACTTCAGATATCCTCTTTAACCTGGTTTGTCAAATGTTTGTATAGTTCCGTATTTCTTATAGAACTATGAGACATTTGTACTTTTGCGTCAATGTTAGCTTATGGAAGAATTGTAAAGGTGGATCTAAACTTAACCTTATAGAGTATCTACCGGAAAGCAAAGTAATGAAATAGTACTTTTTTCCTCTTTCAAAACCAACGGTGGCCACTACTATGAATGACTAGCAACTACACGTGCGATTGCAACGGGTTTTAAATGAAATATGTCCATAGTTTTTAAAATATTGTAACATAGTTTATACCACTGTAAGTATTGTCCGATGGATGCTGACAAGACTTGGTGCTGGCCGTACTCTCCTTCTCCCGCCGCCGCGCGCATGGCATGTTCGGTCTCCTGCCAGAGGCCGCACTCGACCTGGTCCACATTCACCGCGTCGATCAGCCGAAAATATTATCGGGCCGAGCTGATTTTGCAGAGTTGGAGACTACGCGACGGAGGGATCGAATTTCGCGGCAGAGGGAATCGGGGGGCCTAACCCTAAATCAACCCCAGTACCCTTAATATAATGGCAGAGGGATCAATTTAGTGTGCACCCATAAATTTTATATAGGCCAGACCGATATCCGGTTTCCGTTCAAACCATCAAAATAGCCCAAAACCGCATATCGGTCAAAATTTTCCGGGCCGGGTTATACCATATCCGCTAGAGATGCTCTCACATGGATCTATCTGAATTGTAAAACCATAGTCACATGGAGTGGCATTGTTCGTCCATGTGAGTGCTCCCTTGTTCAAAAAAAAAAGTGAGTGCCAGCCAATGGAGTGTCATTGTTCGTCCACGCTGACCATTCCATTTTGCCAGCCTTCCCTTCGCCCACGCAGAACGGGAGTGAAAAAAAAGAGAGAAGAAGTCAGCGGCCAACTTGGCCGGTAGCAGAGGTGGAGACGAAGGAAAGTGGGCGGGGAGTCGCTCGGAGATCGCCCGCTCACAATGTATTTATACTCTACCGGTGGCCACCGCGGCAGCCGCCCCCGCCCCCGCCTGGAGCTGGATCTCGCTGCTGCGTCTCCCACCCGCCCCATCATCGCCTCCTCCTCGGAGCCCCCGCCGACGCCGCCTGGGCCAGCAGCCATGGGCTCCGCCGCCGCGGACCAGCCGGCCGGCGCCACGCACGACAAGCTCCGGCACGTGGAGTCCATGTCCGAGCTGCCCTCCGGCGCCGGGAAGATCTCCGGGATCAACGCCGTCGTGCTCGGGGAGTCGCTCGCCGACGAGGAGCACGACCTCGTCTTCCCCAGCCCCGAGTTCTCCGCCAACGCGCTCGTCTCCTCCCCGAAACAGGTATGGAGTCTCACCGCCGTGATCATCTTTGCTGTGAACTGGGGCGCTTTGCTTCAGCGCTTTAAAATGTTTCGTCCTGATCAAGACTAGCTTGTTTGTAAAAGTCAGACAAGGACATTGCTGAATTGTGCTCTGCTGACAGACAGACATAGAACAGATATAGCAACAGGGATGGTCTATTTGTTATGGGCTAGGATACATCCATCTTAGTGCTTCCTTTGTTGATTGTGATGTGATAAAGTCGTGATCTTTTCTCGGTGTATGTATGTATGTGCATCAGTACCGAGAGATGTACGAGAGGTCCATCACGACCCGGCCGGGTTCTGGTCTGAGATCGCCGACACCTTCTACTGGAAGGAGAAGTGGAACCCCAGCGAGGTCTGCTCCGAGAACCTCGACGTCACAAAGGGTCCCGTACACATCACTGTAAGCATCATTGTCGATCTGATGGATGTTGACTAGATCTAGTGTTTCTAGCGATTGTGAGTCAATCTGATGGTTCTTGGTGCTGGGCAGTGGTTCAAAGGGGCAAAACCAACATATGCTACAACGCTGTTGACCGCAACGTTGAGGCTGGGAACGGGGACAAGGTTGCAATGTACTGGGAGGGCAATGAGCCCGGCCAGGATGGGAAGCTCACCTATTCTCAACTCTTGGACGAGGTTTGCCAGGTAAAATGCATGCTCATATATAGCTGATGGTTTTTGTTAAAACATACGAATGTGCTAATGCTCTTGGAAGTTTTGGGGAAGGTGCCGAATCTAATGTGTTGTTTTGTGCTTTCTGTTAGCTTGCCAATTACTTGAAAAGTGTTGGTGTCCAGAAGGGGGACGCTGTGGTGATCTACCTACCGATGTTGCTGGAGCTTCCCATTGCCATGCTTGCTTGTGCCCGTATAGGTGCTGTCCATTCGGTAATGGTTACAACTAAAATCTCTGTGTTTTCCTGTTGGCCCTGTTTTCATTGTATAATGCGATGCATCCCAAATTTTCCTTCAGGTTGTGTTCGCTGGCTTCTCTGCGGATTCGCTAGCCCAAAGGATCGTCGATTGCAGGCCTAAGCTCATGATCACTTGCAATGCGGTGAAAAGAGGGGCCAAGCCCATTCATCTGAAAGATATAGTGGATGCTGCTCTGGTGGAAAGTAAGAAGAATGGATTCTCTGTAGGTATGTACTAGGATCCGAGTTCTGTGCAGCATAGACAATTTGGGCTGTTGTTGGGTCTTTGGTGGCAACTCTCTCATAATTGCTGTTAGGACGCTAGTTTTGTTTAGTTGTGAAAATTAGGGTCAGATCCTTATATTGTTAATGCTGCCAAATGGGATCGATGGTTAGGACTTATGAGATCATTGGCAGATCCATATATAACTGAACACTGTCCAATATATAGTTTGTTGACGCTGACCAGTGACTACTGTTGTGCTGAGTAGGTCTTTGTTTGACATATGAAAACCGGTTAGCAATGAAGAGAGAAGACACAAAATGGGTCGCGGAAAGGGATGTTTGGTGGCAGGTTTGTGTTTTTCCCTTCAACAGATACTCGTCAACATTTCCAATATGCATACTGTATTTCAGGCCATGTATTCTTATTCCTCAGACAACTGTAATCTCATTTCACCATCATTTCATTGGACATGTATTTCAGGACGTTATCCCTGATTGTCCTACCAAGTGCGATGTTGAATGGGTGGATGCTGAGGATCCATTGTTTCTTTTGTACACGAGTGGCAGCACTGGAAAGCCAAAGGTACTTATAATTAGACCTGATTGTCCGTTGTGATATTACCCGAATATTAATCTCTTCGTAAATTTGTAGGGGTAATGCATACATCTGGTGGCTATATGGTGTATACTGCAACAACATTTAAGTACGCATTTGATTACAAGCCAACGGACATATACTGGTAAATCAGGACATCTTTTTTTTCCCACTTATGTAGAGTATGTAACATGTTGGTTTGGAGAACTACTCACAGAAGCTGCATTTTTCCCTTATACATTCCATTGTTGGTTGACATTAGGTGCACTGCAGACTGTGGATGGATTACCGGACATAGTTATGTGACATATGGTCCACTCCTGAATGGAGCTGCAGTTCTCGTTTTTGAAGGGGTATATATTTCACTACACTATTTAGTGGTTTGATGCTTTTATACTTCTCATTATGTTTGTCTTGTCTTTTTGTCTGACAATAAATAACAGTTCACTAGACTATCTACTTTTATGTAAAAAATGGCTGACAGTTCACACTTGGTGTATGTATTTGTTAAAACACCATTTGCTTACTTTGATAAATATTTTGGTGGGCTTGTTTTCAATTTTACTATGCCTAAATATTCCTTTGAATCATGTGCATGAAGACTCCGAACTACCCTGATTCTGGTCGGTGCTGGGACATTGTGGACAAGTACAAGGTGACGATATTTTACACCGCACCAACACTCGTCCGTTCACTCATGCGTGATGGTCCTGAGGTATGCATGTTGGTTCCTTAAGCGAGCGCCCAGTGATGTGAACGAGCCATTAGGTGATGCTGGATGGCATTGCTTAACACCACTACTATGTTCAAATCTGTATCAATCTGATTATCTTTAATTGAGGGAAGAACAATTCTATTCTAATTCGTCTGTTTAAAAATTTGAATGATCAATCAACTGTTGTAGTTTATTATTCTCTTGATATCTACTAACATTTGCCAATGAGATGGTTCTACTGAACATGAATTTAACTGCATGATCCTTGTTGGAAGTGTGTTTTGGAGCCTGTCTGCATCTTCACTGATATATCTGCATTCAACAACCCAGTCAACCTGATATAACTCACCAATAATTTACACACTGCTTATTGAATATGTAATTACTTGACTTGCTAAGAATCTCTTATGACTCGTCAACCAGTTCTCAAGCTGTTGCTAATATGCAGAACTATTAGATTAACTGATAGCTGATATACACTTATAACAAAAAGAAGTCATATTAGTTACTCCGAAACATTTTCCATATGTATCTTTGCTGTGGATTGCTTTTTTTTCTTATTAACTGATGTTTTTTGCAGTATGTTACACGCTACTCTCGAAAATCTCTCCGAGTCCTGGGAAGCGTTGGTGAGCCAATTAATCCTAGTGCATGGAGGTACATGAACAATTTATCAAGTGTTAAAAGATTACTATACAGGCCCACTTGTAAGAGGTAGTTCTCATGCATGTTTACTTCATTTAGATGGTTCTACAATGTTGTTGGGGATTCACAATGCCCCATATCAGACACTTGGTGGCAGACTGAAACTGGTGGTTTCATGGTTAGTGTCTCTTTATAGTCGACATTTTTCAAATTTCTTTTTCATGAGACAATAAAGTGACTGGTCTCAGAAAATAATTTCTAAACTGATGTGAATGTTCTCTGCAGATGACTCCTTTACCTGGTGCCTGGCCTCAGAAACCGGGTTCTGCAACCTTTCCTTTCTTCGGTGTCCAGGTAAACACAGTTTATCTGTAAAATAAAGATGTATGGCCGCACATTTTCTCTAAAAATCCTGCTATTTGTATGGTTACAGCCAGTCATTGTTGATGAGAAAGGACAGGAGATTGAAGGAGAATGTAGCGGATATCTTTGCATTAAGAAGTCATGGCCTGGGGCTTTCCGGACCCTCTATGGAGATCATGACAGATATGAAACCACATACTTCAAGCCATTTGCTGGTTACTATTTTACTGGTGATGGTTGTAGGAGGTAACTTGTTGAAGTATTTTCACCAATATGATAATGAGGTCCAGTTGTATTTTTAGTTTACCACAATATAGTTACTTTCTAAAGATTTTAATAAATAATATATTTATGCCAGGGACAAAGATGGTTACCACTGGCTTACTGGTAGAGTAGATGATGTTATCAACGTTAGGTAAGCTGCTTATTTGGTTCATTTGCTATTTGCTAGAGTTTTAGTTCAGTATGTGGCAGCTGCAGATGCTACAACTGAATTATCTTGCTCATATCAATATGCAGTGGGCATCGAATTGGCACAGCGGAGGTTGAGTCGGCTTTGGTTTCACATCCACAGTGTGCAGAAGCTGCTGTTGTTGGTGTTGAGCATGAGGTATGGTCCATCGATACTTTTCTGTCATTCCTTGTACTTCTATTGCATTTGTATCCCATAATATATGATATATTATCTGCTTAAAATTGGTAATAAAAAATGCTTCAGGTCAAAGGTCAGGGAATATATGCTTTTGTTACTTTGGTGGATGGTGTTCCTTATAGTGAAGAACTACGAAAAAGCCTCATAGTAAAAGTCCGCAATCAGGTATATCCGTGATACTGATCGATGATGTACATGTGATGATGCTATTAGATATTACATAATTATCATCCATTCTAAAGCTATTTACACTATCAAGAAAATGAAATTATCGCTTCATGTCTATGTATGTGATGCTTAAAGTTTATCTATTCAGCATGCCAAAAACTGAAAAATGTTGGAACGAAGTGACTTTGTGACCAATCGTACCATAAAATGTGAAGACACTCAATTCTACACTTATTCCTTGACCAGATATTATTACGTGGACTGTAGTTCATGCAAAGTAGTTAACATTCTTATTGCGATGAGCATGCTTCAGGTTAGTGTTAATCTTATGCTGGTTAGGAGGGCTTGACAAACAAAAATTAGGCAACCAAAACATGTGTACAGAAGCTGAGTTGAATATATCATTGTCAACTGAGCTCCTTCAAGGCTACTCAGTTGCCCGTCATTCATATGTTTTTCTATGATGTGAACAAAATTAGTCAGAAAACTTTCATGCTGACATGGTTTATCATGTCTGCGTGTCAGATTGGGGCATTTGCAGCTCCTGACAAGATCCACTGGGCGCCAGGACTTCCTAAAACCCGCAGTGGCAAGATTATGCGCAGAATCCTGCGCAAAATTGCCGCAAAACAGTTGGACGAGCTTGGTGATATAAGCACTCTGGCTGATCCTGGTGTCGTTGACCAGTTAATTGCCCTCAAAGATTGCTAGACCGTAAAGGATTTAGACGGAGGATGCGCTTTCATGGATGCTTGCATGTTCCAGTTTTTTTTTCCTTTGTGGTTATATGATGTGATAATGTTGGTTTTAGTGTCCACTAGTCTCCTTTTATACATTGCCAAGTTCTCCTGAGGCTAGTGACGTGAAAAGTGAGGTGTAATGATCTTCATTTTGGTGTCCACTTTTGTAAACTTATGTATCACATATTGAGAGACCTTCGTTATGTATCGATTGACTCAATAAATATGTCAGTAGAAAAAATGTCGACCGTGTTACTTCTCCGTATCTTAACAGATAGTAGTTTTTATACTGCTAAAAAGGGAGTAAACAGTAAAGACATTGTCATAACCTCAATGCGCTAAAGTTGAGGAAGGGACTAAACACCAAAATACAAATTTTAAGAATATTTTAGGAAAGAAAAGTAGGGGTCTCTGCCCCTGGTTTGCGACCACCTGTGAGGAAGTGCAGTGCCCCAAATTGTCAGTAGCCATACCGTAAAAAAAAGTTTACAATAACTCTTTTTTAGACCGGTTTTACAGTATTGCCTTTTCTGAAATCTGCTAGAGATGCTCTTAGTACCGCGCACTCATCATCTCAAAATAAATTTCACCACAGCCTAGTAGTGTAATCCACCAAGGAAAACAATTTCTCTTCTCACCACAAGCGCAAAATATATGTCTACGGATGATCTTGCCCTACTTTTATGGTCTCTTGTTTGCGCCATGCATTTTTGAGCGATGATAAAAGGAGGATGGACAAGATAGTGTTGTGAAAATTCTGAAGCAGCAGTGGTCTTATTTGTCAGAAATTTACACCATGTAAAAAAAATGCCCGTGTATTAGGTATTTTTTATGCGAGACCCTGGTGTCGAAACCGGGCCGGATATAAACAGGCCTGCCGGTTGTGACCACTAAGGTGTGAGCGTGTTCGCGGTAGAAAATAAACCGTAATATAATTGAAGGCAGACTAGATAATATTTAAAGAGTCGCCGTGTTTCATCGCATTCGGCTGATGGTCGGCTCTAGCGGCTGGTTCTGTAGTCTTCATTGTTGAAAGTTGTGTTTTTGTTCCATACGATTTCCAAGCCCAGGAAAGCAACAGCTATCAACTCATGTGCTAACGACAAGTAGATGTTCGAACGGAAATTGATGTGCATACGACGTTTCTTGATTCGACAGTGTTACGACCAGGCACATTACCGTTTACCTGCTATAGCCCATTTCCTGATTTGTGCCTTATCGTACCCAAATCATCGTACGTACTCCTCTTTGGTTTATTTACTGTGCATGATTTATTTTTTTGGAACAGGGCTAATATTTTTCCTCATCTCACTAACTGAGAAGGAGAGAATTGCACGGTTTATAAAAGGAACAGTCACAAGCACCCTCACCGATTGTCATGAACGGCTCAGATTCGAAGTGAACCGCCGTTGGTTATGAAATAAAAGGCTATGATTGAGCCACGTCATGCTTGACCAAATATTTTGTTGCATACACAAAATATATTGTGTGTGCCTTTCAAAATGCCGCCACACTTTTTTATGATTTTGATATTGCGGGGAAAATATCAAGACAATGTAAACGTATAAAACAAATACATGCAAGTTTTTATATGCTACTCCCTCCGTTCCATATTATAAGATGTTTTACCCTTTTGGAATTGTATGTATATAGATGTATTTTGATGTGTAAATTCACTCATTTTACTCAGTATGTAGTTTATGCTGAAATATCTCAAACATCATATATTATAGACCAGAGAGAGTACAATGTCCGACTTGGATCTTAGTTTTAAGTGAGATTCGATGGATGATCCGTGGCTCACCCGCCCTTTCGAAGGCGCTCGCGCTCATGCTTATAATCGAGGGGATGATGTGCAGGACAATGCGTTCTTCGCTGAAACCAAAAAGACAATTTATCCCCATGTGAAAAATATAGACAAAATAGGTTGATAAACTGTGTGAATTCTCTTGCATCGTCTGGAAATACAAAATTTATCCCTGTAAAAAAATATATACACAAACAGATGTAGAAAAAAGCGGTTTCAAACGAAAAACATTCGGTTCATTTCTCTCCACAACAGCTCTCTCAAAACCAAAAAAACAAAGCGCACACCGTTCTGCCCCACAATTAATTCGCACACCCAACTGCGGGACTGAGATCCAGTGACTTCACCACGTGAAGTCACCGTGCAACTTTAGCCCCCTCAGATCCGTTCGATTGATATCTGACGGTCCAAATTCGTAGCTAAAATTTCAAACTATTCAGAAAAATTTGAAAAAATTCCAGTTAGTTCTATATGTTTTATTATGCATGCTGAGAAAGTTTGACTTCATTTGGATAAATGGTTTATTATTAAATAGATTTTTCATGTTTTAATATTAAAAAGCAAATAAATCACAAACCATTCATCTGAATTAAACGAAAGTTTCTCAGAATACATAATAAAACATATTGAACTTACTGGATTTTTTACGAATTTTTCTGAAGTGTTTGAATTTTTTGCTGTAAATTTGGACCGTTGGATGTTAATCCAAGGGATCTAAGAGGGCTAAAGTTGCATGGTGACTTCAAATGGTGAAGTTACTGGATCTCAGTCCCAACTGCGGCGCTCGCTCCCTCGAAAACCCTCGCCGCCGATCCCCTTCCTCCCACTCCGAGCGGCGGTCCAGCGCCCGCCCGCCATATCCCCGCCGACTGTTTCGACTACGTGCGTGGCTGCTTCTACTCGGCATCGCCTTGGGTGGACAAGTTGCTCGTGCTGGACACACGAAAAATGGTGTTCTCCACTGTCAGCGATCGCACTGGCTACCATTCACAGCTCAGATGGTTGCCTGGCCAGGTGGAAAATGTTATCGCCAGCAACCGCGTGTCGCACAGACTTCGGCCTGGCCAGAGCAGAAGTCTGCCTCGAATTGTAGTGGGCAGAGAAGGAGCCCTTGAGATGTTTTCGCTTGTTGGTGATCACAGTCCAAATGGCTCCTTTGATCTCCATCATACCACCCAGGAAACTAACGGTGAATGTTCCAAGGAGTGGCAGCTGGAGAATATTATACCGCCTCCCAGCCAGTATGACTACTTCATTGTGGGCGCAGCCGAGGGATTCTTATTCCTTGGAGCCACTACAGAAGATCAGCGGGATATTGTTGAAGATCCCTACATGTCGTTACCTGGACTGATTGGGATGTAGATTATTTTCGCTGGAGGTCAAAACTTCTGAAATTATGAAGGTTTATAGGAGGAATAAGTACTTCTTCCATTATGAAAATGTTTGCTGCTACTTTGGCTTCCCTCCATCGTTGTCAATACCGAGTATATGATGTGGTAAGTTTGTTTTGTTTATATTTGATTTGATTTCCTGTCCTAATTGTTATGTTGAAACTTACAGTTTTATGCTATGCTGAGAACTTGTCAAACAATGAAATGGGGCAATTAAAGAAAACAAATTCATTTCATAGCAGGGAAGGCATCTATATCCATCCAAATTTCCATACCATGCACGCCCATTAATGATTTACCTTTCATGTCTTATCCATATCTCAGGGAAGACTTTAATTTACCTTTCATGTCTTATCCATGCGCTACTCTTTTGAAGCTTGAATGAGCAGCTTATATGCATTTAGTCTTAAAGTGCACTCTGTTTTCAATTTAAGGCCTTCCTGTGAAACAATGGAAGCAAAGATTTCTATTGCGTCTACTGATCTACATTAGTTGCTTATTAGAAGTTCTTGCTAAATATATATGCAGGGATTAACTCGCCGTGCTTTCAGGAGAAATATTGGAGGAAGGATAAGATGGTGCTGCGAAATATGCTGGCTAGATCTAGTACTAAAGCCTTGGTTTTATTCGTTAGAAATTAAGCTTTGTACTTTGCTATGTCTGTTTAAAATGTACTTAAGAAAGACATCTTGTATGCAAGCTGAATTTGTTGAACTCTAATATGTAAGAGTCTATTGGGTTGTAACAATGACGTGGTCTACTGTGGTGGTGAGCTTTGCGGGCCACTGAACTTATTATTGTACAGGCCTCGCACTGGCTTCAACTAACCAGCCATATTATACTTTGCTCAGCATGTCCATACATCTTCTAGCTTTTAAGCATCTGACGCCTCATTACTGTTTTATGTTATTTGTTGCTCATGCTGTTTTCAGTGTTTGAGTTATTTGTTTGTTACCTTTTTGAATGTCAGGAAAGCGACAGTGATCTTTTCATATAAATTTAACAACTTTGTACCGGAATGTTTATTGTCCTTTTACATATTGTTATGGGTAAACAGCAAACTGTAACTAGTAGGGTGAGGGACACTTAACATTTCCAGCTTAGAATATGTCTATTGTTTGGTAATGGATGTTTCTGTAGCTTTGGCTTGCAGGTTCACGAATGCCAAATCGGATGGCTGCTTTGCATGATTTAATACAAATCAGATGGCTGTTTTGGGTGATGAAACAATGATCAGATAAAAACCATCTGGTCGGCATCTTGTTCAAGCGGTCTTCTACTTGTAGCTTGGGCTCCCAGGTTTAAAAATGCCAAATAAGTTGGCTGCGTTTTATAGTGCCGCTGTCCCTTCTATTTCTGTTTAGGTCACGTTGATCTCTGTGTGTAGTGGGTCTGAACCTTGCTAATTAGTTGTCCACATCTAAAAGAGAAGAGATATCCTGCAAATATTTTAGCTACTATGCTATAGTCTAATACTGTCCACCTGTTCTCCAGTTGCCACTTGGGCATGCTTGGCAATGAGTCTAAAGATTACTATGTTTCTCTACAAGGCTCGGCAGCACTAGAACTTCTCTCCAGTCATGCTTGTCTGATTTCGTTTGCTAGAGGTTAACTTGCAGGTATTTATGAAGAAACGCAAGGAGTGCTTCAGTGACATACAGGTTGCCAAGCACCTAGTCAGTCAACAGGTAGGTGACCAGAAACTCATCATAGTATACTATACTCCATGGCGGTGCTTATGAAAATCCATCACGCTTCCTTTTGTATGTATATATGCTGGCCTGTGCTATGTGGCTGCTAATCACCTTCTTCCTTGCTGACATTGGTGCAGGTTGAACCAAGATACATCCATGCAGCCAATGCGAGGAAGAGCGCAGATGTGGGTGCTCCTATTGCTTGCTCGAGCATCTGCATTTGCAGGTGTTCAGTTCACCATCCTGTTCTTTACACCCTCCCACACCAACCAGCAAGATGGTTAGAAGAGTCTGAAAGAACTTTGCTGAGTCTTGAAGTGCAATGCTGTAACCTAAGTCCAATTTTCCTCTTGTTTGGCCGGTGCAGTTCATGCTGTCAACGAGTTGTACGTATCTCTGGTCTCACTGGAGTACTGGACCTCTATGGTTGCGCCGCTTTGGGAGGAGACCCCCGTGAGGAGGCGTGGCAAGGGGTGAAGTGCCTTGGCCCCAACATAACGGCAATGTAAGTTCTTCATTCCAAATCTCCGGTAGTATGGCTGTATACTTTCGAGACTGTATACTAGGTAGTCATGAGTGTTTAATTTTTTGTCCATCATTTTGATGCAGAGGCCGGGGCAGAGTTCCCCATTTCGAAAGAAAAAGAGCTCATATGAAACAGATTTTGGACAATGTTTTGCAGGCTCACATGATTATTGCTTGCTAATTCAAGGAGCATTATTGAAGAAATCATAAATACAAAGGAATATGAGCAGGTCACATTAAAAAAACATGCGTCTCTGAGCTGATAAAACACGCGTATCTGAACTACTAAATAACATTCCCTTTTCAGGTGCTTCGCTGAAGAGCTGTCTGTGCTTTTTTCACAAGAGAAGGGAGAGACATGACCGGCTTGGTTACCTCAAGATCATCACCAGCAAAAAGCATGCAGTTATCAAGATCTGACATGGTGTTAAGTGCCTTGGACAGTACTTCCTCGAAACGATGTTCATTGAAATCCTTGATGCAGCTGGGCTTGAGGTGAGAGATTGTTATAACCACCTGGCAGGAAAGCTTCACAATTCTTAAGCAGTCAGGCTTGGTGTCTTGGTTTATTTCTATTATCTCCTTGAGCTTCTTGACCAGTGCTGCATCTTCAGTGGCGGCACGAGAAAAATCACCTTCAGTGACCACACAATTGGTGCATATCACCATGGTAAGGGATAGCATAGCTGCAATCAGTTTTCTTTCCTCGGATTGTTCTTCAGTATCCTGGGTGGAACGCTGTAAACTGTCAGCATCTTGTGGTGGTGGCTGGTTTTCTGTTGCAGAACCATTTCTCGCAATAGCTGCTTCTGTTTTACAAGATAATATTTTATGGAGCACCTGCAAGATCGCACAGATAATTTTGATCAGAGGTGGGCACCAATGTCGTGCCCACCATGTATGTTTGAATTGAAAAGGAAAACAAAAACTCTGTTTTACAGAAGTAAGAGGCGGTACATTGGCATCTGAAGTAACCTGAATAAGATTAAACAGAGGCAGATGCTTTTCTGGGGAGTTACCTTTGTCAACATGTTGGACATGTCTTCTCTGAGACATAGATAAACAACATTGCCATAATCATTTGCTGCTGAATTTGAGGCATCTGTGGTGCCAACTGCGCTTGGAATGGCAAGCAATCTGGCCAGCGCTTCCCCTGCTTTTCTCGTGAGCCTCTTCTGTTTCAGTCTGTCTTTGTTTGTTACTATAGCGCTGCCGTCCTCACTCTCAAACAAGATGCGTTCCAAAATCTGCATGAAGTTTTCCGTGATGCTTCCACTTGTGCGAGACTCATCAAAGGACTGCTTTCTGAAAGAGTCATCAAAAGCTAGCTCCGTGAGAATCTCCAAGGCCTGTTCACGCAGGTCTCTGACGCCTTCGCTTCCACTCTCCAGAATACCCATCAAATTTCTGACAGCGACCGGGTTATGTGAGATCTCATGGCATAGCCTCGAGGCACCATCTCCAGGACTGATGACTAGCCTGCTCAACACCGTGAGTGACCTGGTTAACATCTCAACCCATGGCTTGTCATATGCGTTGCTGTGGAAATCTTGGTAGCTCATTATTGGTGATGTGATCTTACAGAGCAGCCTTTGGTGAGCGCATATCGCCGTACAATTGTCTTGGTCTTGTGTAAGCCCCTCGAGAATCAGCAACCCTTGAGAGATCAACTCTCTGGTTCCTTTGGATACAAACGTGTAGGAGTATCCATAATCATCAGCCAAATGCATCTTTTGCATGAACCTCTGTGCCCATGAATGCAGTCTCTTACTCCCACTGGACTCCACATGCTGGTTGTCAGTCTGCTCGGGGATCACCAGTGCGATGTGGACACCTTGATGGGAGCTCTGCTCCGAAATTTCTAATGCCACTTTGCTGGATTTCTTATCAAGTTCTGCTTCAACATATTTCTTATGGATTTCAAGTAGAGAGAATGCGCAATGTAGTGCGCCTGGGAACTGGGATGTATGAATATCACTGGCGAGATGAGCTAAAATTCTTGCGGCACGCTCTCTGATCTCGCTGTTCTGAGCTGTGCTTGTCCTGTCGATTTTTCTGGTGACATTGCTTGTACTGTCAGCCATGGCGATCAGCTTCTGAATTGATTTGCTGGAAGATATTAGCTTCTGGTGTACAACTATATCCTGTTCGACGAAAGTGTCTAAGACCCTTGCTCCCGAGAGACGGTCATCCAGGGATGAGGACTGCAACAACCCAACAGCGTATGAGACCAAGTTCCAGTCCTCCGACAAAGGCTCATCTTCCCTACACTTTTCTTGGGTGGCTCGCTGATATTTCCAAACTAGTGTTGGACCCCAATCTCCAAATCCACATAGTTTGCTCACCCGTTTATAGTGGTCATGAAAGGTAAGAAAGGCCCAGTATTGTACGAAAGCAGATTGAATCAGGACTAAAACATAGAAGATGTAAAGTGCCGTGTACAGTTTTGCTTTGTTTGCAGTGTCTCCATCCGCTTCGCCATAATCATGTTGTACCAGACGCACCACTGAAACCACCAAGCACCAGTGTGGCGAATACCAAGGACGATTGAAATGCCGAAAAATAAAATATGCTTCGACACGATCATTATGGTCATAATCATACGATCCCTGCCATTTCGTATCTTCCACGCGCGCATTCCACGTAATATATTTCTCTCTGCCATGTAAATGCCACCAGTCTTGGTATCCATAAACTTCAACAACCTGTTTTTTATGTCATGTTAGCCAGAGAAATGAATATAGACATAAAGTAGAACTAGCGGATCAACCTCTAGGCCGGTTCTTCTCGGACCGGACCAGGGCCGGTCCTAGGGGGGCGGGAGGGGCGGCCGCCCTGGGCCCAGAAATTTTAGGGGCCCCTCCCAGGTGTATGTATACTAGGCCTAGTACGTATATGGCATGCAAAAGATTTAAATGCAAATGGCCTACGAAGGTTCAGTGGTGCAGGCATGCAGCGATTGGCCAATTGGGCCCATTTGTTTCCGCTCGTTTCTGTCTTTCCGCTCGGAGACGCACGCCTGGGATGCATCGCCCAGTCAGATTATTTTGTAACTTCCGTTCTTCTCTCGACTCTCGTCGATCGAAATATCGTCTCTTGCCCGCCGCAGCGCACCTCCGCCTCGGTAGGTTACCGTACATCCATCCGGTTGCCCTCGTCCGATCGCCCAAGGCGCCGCGCCGGCGGTAGTTTCCCATGTCGGGCGGCCAACCTAGGTATACTGATTGATTATTTTTTATCTTCTCTAATTATCTGGTGTAAGTGTTTTATACCCTAATTTCAATTACTTTTGTGCGTTGTTGTAAAGTCTCGGTTTTGTGCCGCGAAAAAGAAAAAGAGAAGATATGAAGCCAAATTGATGGAATCACATAGATGATCTCTTCGCAAAGTTTTGAATAGTAACACGAGCTAACTTTTGCGGGGAAGGAAGTACTATTAATTTTGAAGACAGAAGACAATGCCAACATCAACAAAGATAATAACAATGTGAGTGATCATGAGAACATATTTAATTTATCTTCTACAGAATCTGTTAGTGTTCCTGAGGATTTAGTTATTGGACGGGATTGATATTCAATCAATCATCGATTACTTTCCATCTAGTAATGTAAGAAGAAATTGTAGGTATGTTGAAATTATAATACTCCCCCATTATACTGAAATTAGGGCTTCGTGCATCCATGGTTTTTCCGGCAAAGTGGTTTCCACATAAAAATATGTGTCACATTTCTCTCGTTTGATCTCTGTTTTGTTAACAGATATATTATCTCTACTTATTTATACTAAGGGGCCCTAAATTCTAGTTTCGCCCCGCGCGGGTCCCCCGAAATCTCAGGACCGGCCTTGGACCGGACAAAGACGGCACATGCACGTTCCCTTGTGTAGGCATCGTTTCAAGACTGCAACCGAAAGGATGGATCATCAGTGGCTTAGTTTCCTAGCAAGGCTGCCCTGGTTGCTTGAGACTAGCCATAGTGGGTGTATCATAGGTAGTATCATGTATTTCACGTTGACAAAAAGATGACATGTCACTGCAGTTAATGATGAGAGAGATTGTAGTGGTATCGTAGATAGATATAGATACCGTAAAACCGATTCCAAGAAAAGATAAATGTACAACTTAATAAATACACCAGTATATGATACCACACATATGTTACTACCCACTATGGAATTAGAAACATATAATAGTATCATATGCATGATACTATGATACTCCCTACTATGGTTAGCCTGACAATTTGTTTGGCAACAATGATAGTGTCGATTAGAGTCGGACTACGGTACGAGTTTCGGTAGTCGGCCGACATGCCCATGGGCCTCTTGTTTTTGGTTGTTTGTTGTGAAGTGGTAGGTATAATGGAGGAGCCTCGGTGGTGGTGATGACACATGAAGGGTTCGTTTTTTGAGATATTGCCGGTTGGCGCAAGCCTTTTATTTCCCCTGCATTGTTTGTAGTTCGAGTCGGAGTTGTCTATCGTTGACGTTTGGGGTCCGCTGTTTGGTAAATGTCGATATGGAGTCGTTCAATGGTTCATGATGATCACTCATTTAATGGGTGTTTGTGGTGAAGTCAGATTCGCTGGACCATGGCACAAGTGGTGGTGAAGGCACTCATATGAAGCAGAGTATAGATATATGTCACGACAACTTAGTCGGATGCTATGGGCGAGAAATCTCCTATCATAACTTTTAATTGAGAGCGCTGAAAAGATGATCTTTGAGGGCCTCTGAACTTGTGGTGTGATAATAAGTCGTCATCATCATAGGCAATAATCTTGTCCAACATGACATAACCAAACATGTGGAGATAGATTGCTTCTTTATTTTTTTGAGGAAAGGAGCTTCTTTATCATTCAAAACAGTGAGCAGAGTTCATGTCCCGTGATACAAGCTCATTTACAGCGACTGGCAGGTCGTGTGTGTACACACTGTCAAGATTACAAAAGGCCATCTTGGCAAGAGCATCAGCTGTTAAAAGATAGGCTTTAGTTGTCACGTTTATATTGTATTCTTAGTGTATCAGTGTATGTATAAACCGAACACATGTTTCCTTGGTATCCAAGTTGTAGTTTCCTTGGCATCCAAGTTGATATCTGTAATTGATTCGGTTGTAACCTCCAAGGCATTGTGCCTATATTAACACGGAACCGGCATGAGGCCAAGTGCACGTTTCCATCCAATCTATCGATCCCATAGCTAGGGTTTTCACATAGTATCAGAGCTAGCCCTGTCCATGTCTGTGATGGCAAGCTCGAGCTCCAACCCCTCCACCTTCGCCGGCTCCCTCTTCGTTCACCCGGTGACCGAGAAGCTCACCAAGGGCAATCACATCTTGTGGAAGGCGCAGGTCATGTCCGCTATTCGGAGAGCACGGCTGGGAAGGATCATCGACACCAAGTCATCAGTTCCGCCCGTGGACATTGAGATCCAGCGAGGCGGCCTGACCGTCAAGGAGGAAAATCCGCAGTATGGGCAATGGCTTGCCCTAGATCAACAAGTTCTGCATTTTTTGCTGACCACTCTTTCGCGTGAGGTTCTTACACAGGTTCACTCCACCGTCAGCGCCTCCGAGCTGTGGGATGCGATCAGGGCATTGTTGCCTCGCGCACCCGTGCTCAAACCGTGAACATCGGCATCGCCCTCGCCACGATGCCAAAGGGCAGTCTCACCATTGCGGAGTACGTGACCAAGATCCGTGGTCTCGCGGACGAGATGGCTGCGGTAGACAAGAAACTTGACGATGAACAAATCGTCTCGTACATCCTCGCCGGGCTTGACGACGAGTACAACTCGGTGGTCTCGGCGCTCTGCTCTCGCGTTGAGCCGGTCACTGTCGGCGAGCTGTATTCACAGCTCCTCAGCTTTCGAGATGCATCTGGACCTACTCCACGGATAGGCGTCTACTCCGCCAACGCCGCCTATCGTGGCGTCCGCAATGGCGGCAACTATGGCCGCGGTGGCGACAACTCTCAAGGTGGTGGCGGACGCGGGAACGGGGGCGGCAGCGCTGCTCCTCAAGGCTGCGGCACTGGAGGCCGTGGTGGCGGGAACGGCCAAGGCGGTGGCAATGGACGCGGGGGTGGTGGCTACTACAACAACAACGCCAACAAACCTCGCTGTCAATTGTGTGGCAAGCTTTGCCACATGGTTCAGAAGTGCTGGGAACGCTTCAATCCAGACTTCGTTGGGCCTGCAGAGAAGAGTGTTGGCGCGGCGTCTACCTCGTACTCCTATGGTGCCGACTTCAACCCGTGGCACATTGACACGGGTGCCACCGGCCACATCACCGGCGATCTTCACAAGTTGACCATCCGCGACAAGTACAACGGCAACGAACAAGTCCACACCGCCAGTGGGTCAGGTATGGACATTAAACACATTGGTCATTCAGTCGTTAGTACCCATGATCGCAATCTTCATCTAAAATATATTCTTCATGTTCCACAAGCAAAAAAGAGCCTTTTATCCACCCATCGTCTTGCTCGAGATAATCGTGTTTTTGTTGAAATTCATCCAAATTCTTTTTTATTAAGGATCAGGCAATGAGGAGAACCCTTCTGCATGGCCGATGTAGGAGAGGTCTCTAACCCCTTTCGTCCACAACGTCGAGTCCAAGCAAGCATGCCTTTGGTGCCACCAAACCATCCACGGAAAGGTGGTACTCTCGCATAGGTCATCCTTTGTCAGCTATCGTCAAGAAAGTCATTAGCAAAAATAATCTTCCGTGTGCATGTGTGTCGAGTGATGACTCTGTTTGTGATGCCTGTCAAAAGGGCAAGAATCATCAACTCCTCTATCCTTGGTCTTTGAGTGAATCTAGTGCTCCTTTAGAGCTCATTTTTTGATGTGTGGGGCCCTGCCCAAGAGTCTGTTGGACAATACTATGTCAGTGGATCTATTTGCTTAAGTATAAATCTGAAGTCTTCCAAAAATTTCATGATTTTTAGAATCTTGTTGAACGGTAATTCAATAGAAAAAATCTTGCTATACAAACCGATTGGGTGGTGAGTATGAAAAACTTATCTCCTTTTTTTTTTTACCAAAGTTGGTATTTCTATCATGTGTCATGCCCCTATGCGCATCAACAAAATGGATCTGCAGAACGAAAACATAGACACATTGTCGAAGTTGGCCTATCCCTCCTCGCTCATGCATCCATGCCCCTCAAATGGGATGAGGCATTTCTCTCGGCTACTTTTCTCATTAATCGCACACCCACCAAACTTCTGAATTTTGATAGTCCTCTCGAGCGGTTGCATCACGAGAAACCTGATTAAAATTCTCTCGGCGTGTTTGGATGCGCATGTTGGCCAAATCTTCGTCCATATAATACCCATAAACTTCAATTTCGATCCAAACAGTGTGCCTTTCTTGGCTATAGTCAACTCCACAAAGGGTTCAAGTGCCTTGATATTTCTAGTGGCCGCATCTATATTTCTCGTGATGTTATTTTTGATGAGGCTGTTTTTTTCCTTTTGCAAGCCTGAATCCGAATGCTGGGGCTCGTCTTCGATCTGAAATTTTACTCTTACCGGAACATTTGTTAAAACCTTCTGATCATGGGGGAATAACGGTGATGATCATGTGAATAATGCTCCGAATTTTCCAGACCCTAACAGTGGCAAAAATTTGCATTTTAGATGTGATTCTATGCAGCTACAGGACAAAACAACAGGCGCAGGACACGAAGGTGATTCTGCTGACCACGCCGATCCCGAGAGATCCGTGTCGAGTGGTCAGCCCACGGGATCCGAGCCGATCTCGTCTGATTTCGCGCCACGCCAATCACGCGTGCACACGCGACACATGGAGACAGACGCGGACATCGCGTCACCCTCCGTCGATCGATGCGGAGCATCTCTGCCACACGCCCCTGACTAGTCCCCGAGCGACACAAGGGTCGGGTCACCATCACCAACTGGGCCCGTCAGCGGCACGGGATCCAGTGCTGATTCTGTCGGGTCGGGATCCTCTGCGCCAGGATAAACCGAGCACTCCAGTGTGCCAACCAGAGTACAAACATGGTCAAGAAGTGGTATTTTAAGCCTTTTATTCCTACGGATGGTACAATCAGAGATGGTAATTTTGCAGCAACTGGTGAACCAGAAAATGTTCATGAAGCACTAGGTAAGGGTGATTGGAAAAATGCAATGGACATAGAATTTGAAGCTCTTATAAACAACAAAACTTGGCATCTTGTACCATCCAAACCAGATGGCACCATAGATCACTAGTACAGAACGACACATCGGATACCCCTGTATGGAAACGGCACGAGTTAGGCGACGGAAGAAATGAGTTCCACGCGCTTCCGCGAGAGTACGCGCGTGCTAGTCGCTCGATGGGCCCGACACAATGGTAACAGAGGGCAAAAAATTATCCGTTGCCCATATAGTGCCAACGGAGGAAAAATTATCTCCGTTGCCCATATACCAACACAGATGCGGAGTTTTGTCAACCTCCATTTCCCATGTGAAGGACCATTAAGCGGTGCCCGTATAAATATCACCCACTCCAATGTATTTCACTCTCACTCTCACTCTCCCCAGGTCCTAACCCTAGCCGCACACTCTCTCCACGCACTTCACTCCCTAGATGGCGAGTTCATCAGGCGCCAACGGAAGTCGGGATAGATCATCTTCCTCCGCCAACCCTCCGAGGCGCCAACCGGAGCTGCATCTCTCCGAGGTCGAGGGCGACCGATCTCACAAGTTCATCCGGAGCCGTATAATCCCCTCCAGATCCACGGCAGCGGCGGCCCCCGATGCTCGGATCTCGTCCTCCTCGGACGAAGAGGACTCAGATCTGGAGGTCGGTCTCCTCCTCTCTCGCGCCGCCTTTGAGCGCGAGCGCGCCGACGGTGTCATTCGGGCGTCTGCGATGGAGAGAGTTGTCCGCATCTCCGCCGCCGAGCACGCGATAGAAGCCGCCGAGGAGGCGTTGTTCCGGACGCAGCTCCAGGTGGCCATACACCGGTCTCTTCTCCCTGGCCAAGGCCCTGGGCCAGTTGCGGCAGCGGCGAAGGAGGAGGAGACGGAGGAGGAGGCCGCTCCGGTGTTCGAGGAGGATGAGCTCTCCTCTGACGTCTTCTCTGACAGTGGCTCCGGCGCCTTAGACGAATCCGCGACGGAAAGCGACCCCGGCTCGACTAAGGTAAACGACCGCTCTTTTTACTATGTATTTGCTTTGTTAGAGTACTTATTAAGCTTGGTTTGCTCTGTTATTTAGCTCTGTTTAGCTATGTATTTTCTCTGTCGGCTACTTATTTAGCTCTTTTTACTATGTATTTGCTCTGTTAGCTACTTATTTAGCTCTGTTTGCTCTGTTATTTAGCTTTGTTCAGTTATGTATTTGCTCCTTATTTTGCTATGTTAGCTATGTATTTGCTCTGTTAGCTACTTTTGTAGATTAGTTTGCTCTGTTATTTAGCTCTATTCAGCTATGTATTTGCTCTGTTAGCTACTTATTTAGCTCGGTTTGCTCTGTTATTTAGCTCTGCTCAGCTATGTATTTGCTCTGTTAGCTACTTTTAGCTCGGTTTGCTCTGTTCAGCTATGTATTTGCTCTGTTAGCAACTTATTTTGCTCTGTTAGCTACGTATCCCACTCCAGTTTGCTATGTTATTTCCCTCTAGTTAGCTCTGCATTTTGCTCTGTTTACTGCTTATTGGCTCTGTTTATTAGCTCTGTTTCCTGTTTTTAACAAAGAATATCCGTTGTGTCAAGGGCTTGGTGGATGCTTGGTGACGATGCTACTGCCGTGAAAACCTAGGAGCGGGGCTCCGTACACGGTGCCGTCACCAGGAGCAGTACATTTTGTGCAGCAGAAGGAAGACAGTCGATGATCATCTGGCGGCCGTGAAGACATAGGAGCAGAGCTCCAGCCATGTGCACCGATGAACTTTCGTAAAGCAGGGCGGACAGGAATACGGTGACGACCGGGCGGCCGTCTAGTCGCATGGACCGGGCTCCATCGACGGCACAGCCTGTCACCGTGTTTTTTTTGTTTTCCTGTAACCCTTATTAGAAACGGTGATTTGCAGAACTTCGTGTCTAATGTGAAACATATCAGTAACGATCTAATATAACAGCGTTGCCCATGTTAGGTTCAACGGTTCATGTACTCCGTTGCCATTGAGCTCTTCACATCAGTATCGGGGGCGGGGACACAGACCATTTCTCCGTTTCCGATGGGGGTTTTGGTCTATTTCCGATGTGTCGTTATGTACTAGTGGATAGGTAAAAAGCAAGGCTAGTGGCTAAAGGCTTTTAGCAGTGATATGGTGTAGATTATGAGGATAGTTTTAGTCCAGTAGTTAAAGCTGCTACTATCAGATTGGTGTTGTCTATTGTTGTTTCCAGGGGATGGACCCTACGCCAACCGGACATACAGAATGCGTTTTTACATGATGTTCTAGAGGAAGAAGTCTACATGCGGCAACCACCGGGCTACGAGGATAGCACCAAACCGCATCATGTTTATAGATTGGACAAAGCGCTATATGGTTTAAAACAAGCGCCTCGTGCATGGTACTCCAGGTTAAGTACAAAGTTACAGGAACTTGGGTTCAAGCCCTCGAAAGGTGACACTTCTCTGATTTACTACAAGAAAGGGAAGGTGATCATTTTTATGCTTATATATGTTGATGATATAATTGTTGCAAGCTCTTCTCATGGGGCTACATCAGCATTGCTAAATGACTTGAGAACTGACTTTGCATTAAAGGATCTAGGAGATCTTCATTATTTCTTGGGAATACAGGTGCAAAAAATTGATGATGGCATCCTATTGACTCAAGAGAAATATGCTTCAGATATTTTGAAGCATGTAGGGATGAAGGATTGCACACCGTTCAGCACACCATTGTCAACCAGCGAGAAGTTGTCCTTACATGAAGGTGAATGGTTGCATCCAGAAGAATCAACACGGTATAGAAGTATTGTGGGAGCTTTAGAGTATTTGGCACTGACATGACCAGATCTATCTTTTGTTGTTAATAAAGTTTTCTCAGTTTCTGCATTCTCCTACTTCTGTACATTGGACAACTGTTAAGAGAATATTGAGATATGTAAAAGGAGGTGTGGGCATCGGACTCAAGATTTACAGGTCTTCTTCATCCCTTGTTAGTGCATTTTCTAATGCTGATTGGGCATGATGCCCAGATGACAGAAGGTCTACTGGTGGATTTGTAGTCTTCTTTGGGTCGAACCTTGTGTCATGGAGTGCTAGGAAGCAAGCCACAGTGTTTAGATCGAACACAGATGCAGAATATAAGTCATTAGCCAATGCAACTGCTGAGGTAATGTGGGTAGAAACTCTTCTTGATGAACTTGGTGTTGATCATCCTCAAGCAGCATGTTTATGCTGTGACAATCTTGGTGCAACCTATCTCTCAGCTAATCCTGTGTTTCATGCAAGGACTAAGCATATGGAAATTGATTTTCATTTTGTAAGAGAAAGGGTAGCACCAAAACGTCTGGATATAAGGTTTATTCCAACAGGAGACCAAGTGTCAGATGGGTTTACTAAAACATTGCAAGTTCGACAACTTCAATCCTTCAAGAACAATCTCAATCTGGATTCGATGCGGTTGAGGGAGGATGTTAAAAGATAGGCTTTAGTTGTCATGTTTATATTGTATTCTTTGTGTATCGGTGTATGTATAAACCGAACACATGTTTCCTTGGTATCCAAGTTGTAGTTTCCTTGGCATCCAATTTGATATCTATAATTGATTCGGTTGTAACCTCCAAGGCATTGTGCCTATATTAACACGGAACCAGCACGAGGCCAAGTGCACGTTTCCATCCAATCTATCGATCCCATAGCTAGGGTTTTCACATCAGCAGCTCGATTCGTGTCTCTTTGAGCCCATATGATAGCGGAGTCACGAAACCATTGAAGCATATTCTTCGTCTCGTCCAGAGTTGCCCAAAGCACACACCTGTCAGGTTCCTCCGAGGCCAACGCCGTGGCAACTGACGACCAGTCGACCTCGAGGATGGTTTTGGCTCCTGGACAGTGGGCGAGGAGGGTTCAGGTGCCGTGCAGTGCAGCGCCAGCTTCAGCTTCTTCAGCGATGGCACATACGCTGCCCTCGCGGTCCCTGGCGATCGCGCCCGGGCCAGCCGTTCCGTCAGTGGCTCGGAAAGAACCATCGGTGTTCACTTTGATCCAGCCCTGCGGCGGCGCGACCCAGCCACTCTGGCCACTAGTGATGGCGGCGTTGGGGATGGGGCTCGCCTTCCCTTTGCCACCAGTAAGAGGAGTGCACTGATCGTCGGAGGAGATGCTGGTCAGGTACGATTGCAGAAACATGACAGACTTCTCAATGGTGGCATTACCCTTTTGGTGTATGATATCGTTTCTTAGATACCAGGCTTGCCAGATCAGCAGCATCACTTTTGTCCTCACTGTTGTGTCAGTGGAGGCTAGGAGGTTCTACACCCAGTCGGGGGTTAGTGCGTCTCAAGGCCGCCTCCATAGGAATTGTCCACACCTTACGAATGGCGTGCCGAAGGGCCACATCCTTTGTGCAGCTGATCGTCACATGGAAGGCGTCCTCAACCTCCACTCCATATATGGAGCAGCGCGGATCCACTGCAATCCAGTGCACTTTCTTGTGACCGTCATCGTCTCCCCACCAAAAGTCTCTGATGAATTTCTCATATTGGTCGCAAAATTTGGCGCTCATTTTGAACACTCCCATAGCATAGCTTGGGCCACCGATTTGATCATGGTATCCTTGGCTCCATCTCACATGAACATTTCCAACCCAGTTGGTTAACATCTTGGTGAACCTAGTCATTATAGGCTGGAACTGGGCTCCTTTCATTCTGCCATCTGGCGTGGGTAAGCCGAGATATTTTTCCTCGAAGTTGGAGACAGTGACCTTGAGGGTGCCTTGAATCCAAGGCTTGTGTGGCAGCCGGGCAGACCTTGCTGAAAAGGATTGGGCACTGGCTTGCATTTAGGAGTTGGCTAGTGCATTGTTGGAACTGGTTGATGGTGTTGCTCACCCTTGAGCCTCGTCGGCCGTGGCTTTGAAGAACATGAGACAATCGTCCGCGAAGAGAAGGTTTTGGATGTCGGGCGCATTCCTGGCTACCTTGAGAGGGGTGATTTTCCTTTTGTTGACTTTCGTCTTGAGGCTTTGCGACAAAGTCTCGCCCACAAGCAAGAACAGATACATGCTAAGGGGGTTACCCTGACGGAGGCCACGGGAAGGCCTAAAGGATTGCTAGGTGAAGGACAAATTAGATAATGCTTCAATAAAGCAAAGTCATGTGAACTCAGGAGGACAAATAGCAGGTCGCCTAACAAAAGTTTAAGAGTTAAGAAATAAAGTTTTTTCTTGTGACCATTTTAGGGAGTGTGTTACTGTGTTGGTGTATTGTGCACATGTGAGCCTGGCCCATAAGGCCCACTCATTTGTGTAAATGTCTGTTTGGTTAGCCTTATTGGCGGTGGCTTTTGACTTACTAAGAGCCAAAGCAAACATGCTTTTGTTTTTATGTTATAAGACTAGAACATATTGCTTTTGGTTTGTACTATCGTGGGTAGCAATATGCATTCAAATAGCTCAATCTAACAACTAGTTTGTCAAAAGAGTTATAATTTTCCTAAAACAGACAATCCACAGCCGCTTTTTCGCAGAATATAGCGCATAGATCATAACTTGTTTTCCCACAAACCAACCAAAGAATCTCTAATATACGAATGTATCTGTGTTACTCTATGAGGGGAATAGACTCAAAAAAAATTCCCACAAATTTTGCATTAACAGTAATAATGATTTCAGAGCAATGGATGGATCATGCGCATATATATTTGATAGTTAGCCAAAGTAACTAACTTAACTGCTAACAACAAATCAGTAGTTTCAAAATTCTCAAGAAGCTAGTGTGCTTTCTGGTTTAGTTCCCTCGTTTGCGGGAGAATGTCATTGTCATTCTCCAATATGCCGATGATATCAATTTTGTTTTAGATGAAGGTTTAAAAAATCAAAGTAATATGAAATTCTTGTTATGTCTTTGTGAACAAATGTCTGGTCCTAAAATTAATTTTATGAAAAGCGAGGTGTATTTTCTTCGCAATTGCAAAGGCACACGTTGAAAGTGCATGTGTTGCCCCATGCGTGGTTTTGGTAATTAATGACAATCCCTATGGACTAATGTTTGCATTGAGTTATCCTTATAGATCTTGTCCATGGAAAAAGATTGGAATTCATATGTTGAACTCTAGAAGATAAAGTGATGACCAAGATTCTATCCAATGGTTTATATAAAGAATGGTCATCTAGAGTTGAGCATAATGCAAGTATGTCTTGAAAGATTCAAGACATCATCTTTGTGAAAAGAGAGAAGATTAAGAAGTGCAAATTTAATATGATTCATCTTGGAAGATGTCATTGGATTGAAGCTTGCAATGGATACATGAAGACAGAGCTTAGCGAGGCTCTCCCATAATGGTGTATGGGGGAGTATTTGGAGAAGTCTTCATCAAGCATGTGCTAGCAAGCACAATCAAGAAAGGTGTTCCATCTTGAGGGAGTCAAGATCGTCATCATCTAGCTCAAGTGGAATGCGCAAGGCAAAGGTATGATCTTGATAGGGTTTCCATTTTAACCGGTCTCATGGTATTAGTGGGAGACCGGGTTATAGGATAGACGGCGTACTATCAAGAGGGGCTCTCAAGTGAGTAACTTGATCACATCTTTGTGGAGAGCTCAAACCTTTGCATACTTGGCATATCATCTTTCTTGGTTCTTATTTGGATTTTATCCATGTGAGAATTTACAGCTTGTGTTTATCTCCATACCAAGCTCTAGTTCATCCAAAACGGATTTCATATGCATATCTTGTTGCGTTTTTGATATTGGAGGTTTTACTGGCTTATCTTTTCAAGAGAGGTCAAACTCTCTCCTTGTGGTTTCAACCTCACATGATGGACTATGATGTGTATATGCATGATTTTGTAGGGCTTGTGATTATCTTCGAAACAAGCCCAAGATCATAGAAAACAGAGTCTTGATGATTATCTTGTTGAGTTTTGATGTTGGAGGATTTACTGGTTGTTATTTTATAGAGAAGGTTTACCTTTCTACGTTTTGTTTTATCCTCCCATGTTGGACTATGATGTTTCTCTGCATGATCTTGTAAAGCTCTTCGTTGCGATTCCAACGAGCCCAAGAACATCGAAAACGGAGTCCGGATGATCCAGATATGTTCGTTTTCGTGTTGGGCATTTCTGCAGTTTGTATAGGTCGTTCGGGCTGGCCCCAGGCCGGTGCCTCGGGTGGTAGGCCGGCCAGGCCGGCCCCAGGCCGGGCCAAGGCTGGGCTCGCGTTTTTTGCTCATAACGGTTGGATTTTGGGGCCCTTTTAAAGGGTGTCTTCTTCCCCAATGACCCCCAATCACTTGAGCACGTTTTTCCCCTCTCTCTCCTCCATTGTTGACCCTGGAAAAGCTTGCCCCCTCTCAATCCCTCCCATGATTCTTGCATATCTTTGAGCGAAAAGTGAGAGGAGATCTAGATCTACAATTCCACCAATCCATCTCTCCTCTAAGTGAGGGGAACCTAGTAGATCTTGATCTTGGAGTTCTTGGTGTTTCTCCTTCTTTGTTCTTCCTCTCTTCTCCCCCATAAGCATTAGTTGTTTGTGGTGGATTTGAGAGTGAAGGATTTGAGCACTTGTGCTCTTGCCATTGCTTTGTGCATCGGTTTGTGCTCTCACGAGGATTCGTGGAAGTTGAAAGTTTGTGAACTTGTTACTCTTGGGTCTTTGGACCCTAGACGCCTTTGTGGTGGTTGAGACCTTTGTGGTCACTTGTAGCTGTTCGGGAGCCCCCAATCTTGTGGGTTGTGCCCCGGATCGTTGTTGAAAGGCTCCGGATTTCCGCCTCGAAGGATTCCGATAGTGGAAGGTGAACCAAACCTTTGTGGTGCGGTTCATCGGAGAAGAAGGTGAAACCTTTGTGGTTGTTGACCTTTGTGGTTCTCACACCTCTCCAACGAGACGTACTCCCTAAAAGGAGGAACTCGGGAATACATCCTCGTCTCCGCGTGCCTCGGTTATTTCTATACCCGAGCTCTTTACTTATGCACTTTACATTGTGATAGCCTTCGTGCTTGAAGTATTATATTGCTATCACCTTGTTGCTTGTCTTGCTTAGCATAAGTTGTTGGTGCACATAGGTGAGCCTAGTTATTTAGGTTGTTGGCTTGTTAATTTAAACACTAGTTTTATTCCGCAATTATCAAGCCTAAACCGGAAAAGTTTTAATCGCCTATTCACCCCCCTCTAGGCGACATCCTTGTCCTTTCAATTGGTATCAGAGCCTGGGCTCTCTTTTTGGGCTTTACCGCCTAGAGAGTAAAGATGTCGTTTAGAGAATTAGTGCACAATCCTTTTTATTCGATGGCACAAATTATGATGTTTGGAAAATTCGCATGCTTAACCTTCTTAGGGACATAGACCCAAATTTTAAGAGAATTGTAGATATGGGTTTTTCTCCTCCAAAGGATTCCCAAAAGTTATCTTTAGAGGATGAGGAAAACTCTTATCTCGATACTCTGTATCTAATGTCTTATATGTGTTTTGAGCGATGTAGTTCTTGCATCAATCATGCCTTTTCGGAACGCTCATGAGCTTTGGACCAAGCTTCAAGATAAATATGAAGTGTCCAATATTATTGAGGATGATTGTTCTCCCTCCACCTCCGGCCGTGATGAGTTCACAACTTCTTCCACTTCACCAACATGTGATTTGTCACAAGGTAATGATATGGTGAGTGGTGATAGAAATTGCTTTGTTGATGGTGAATATTCTATTGACTATACTTCATCTCTATCTCATTGCAATGATCTATCTTTGGACTTAAACACTTCTAGCACTCCAAATGTTTTACATGCTAGTGTTGCTAGTCCTTGCATATCATGTAATAGTTGTTTAACTAAATCTCATGATGATATGCTTCATGTCTTGTTGCCATGAAAATAATACTTCCATATCCTCTATTTTTGTGTGGCTAACAATGTAGAGGAATCCCAACATTTGTTGGAACAAGACATGTCTCAATGGTGCTTCAAGTATTCTTCATCATCGTCCATTACCACTTTTGCCTTATGGCTAAGATTCAAAGGTATCTCCACCTTTGGAACCCTCTACATCTTGTGATGATGTGGATGAGGATTCTCATGGAGCTTATGGATGTTGAATCCATAACAAAGAAGGGTGAGATGGTATTTGGTGCTCTCCCCAAAGGTAGCAAAGCTATCCCTCCTCTAAGTGAAATCATTGTTATGCTATTAAGAGTAGGGAAATCATTGAGGACTTGGAAACTCAATTTCTGAGAAATGTCAAATTGAGAGAGAGGATGCTGAAAAGGCATCCTTAATGAATGCCCTTGAGGAAGAGCAAGAGCTTCGAGTGTCTCTTGAAGAGAACTTGAATCTCTTGATGATCAAATGATCTTATTATTGCTAAAATCATTAAGGAAAGAGATCATGCTATTGCTAAATATAAAGTGCTTAAAAAGGAAAAAGTTGAATTTGGTGTTGGCAATGCTAGACTAATTGAGGACATAGAGAGACTTGACAAAGCTCACAAGGCTTTAGAAAGTGAACACTCTCTCCTTATCAAGTCTCATGATCAACTCCAAACTCAACTATCTAAAATGATGAGCTTGCCAAGTTGTCTTCTTCCATTTCTAATATTGATGATGCTTGTGCTACTAACTCCACTTCTTGTGAAGCATCTATTTTGAAGGAGAATGTTGAGCTAAGGGCTCAACTTGAGTTGCTAACTAGCAAGTATAGGAAATTGGAAGAAAGTCATGAAAAGCTATCTAGCTCTAATGATGATCTTCTAGCATCCTATGCTAGGCTAAAGTTAGCTCATGAGGCTATTATGTCAAAGGTAACATCTTGTGAGCCTCATGTGGACAATGGCACAACTTCTCTAAAATGCTTTATTGCCATGTGCTAGTCCTAGTAATTCACTCACAATATTGCTACATCTTGTGATGAATTACTTTCCATGCCTTGTTGCTCTAACAATGAAGCTCTACTTCCTCTAGTGTTTGTGTTGATACTAACCATGTAGAGGAATTAAATGAGCTCAAGGCCCAAGTCACTTCTTTGAAGAAAGACTTGGAAAAGCGTCATGTTGGGGATTCTACACTTGACAATATGTTGAGTGTTCAAAGACGCCCCAATGACAAGAGTGGACTTGGATTCAACTCCAATACAAGAACAAGTCCAAGTATCAAGAAGAACAAGGGCCAAGAACAAGTCAAGATTCGGCCAAGATTGTTTGCTTCAAGTGCAAAGTTGAAGGGCACCATGTTAGATCTTGCCCTTTGAAGAAGAAGCTCTTAGTGAGAAGCAACAAGGGAAGAAGCCTCAAGTTCAAACTCAAGTTCCTCAAGTTGAAGAACGGCCTCTTCCCAAGAAGAATCAAGCTACCCCTCCTCAAGTCAAGACTCCAACTAAGAAGAAGGAGGAAGTAATGTTGCTACCTATGCCGTGAGAAGGGTCACTTGCTTCTTCATGCACAAATGGTACCTTATCCAACCCCATTATTATTGATGATGTTTATTCTCTTCGGAAGGATAAGGTTGGCAATGTGTTTGCCAAATATGTTGGTACTCAAAGTGGTGTCAAGAAAAGAACCATTTGGGTTGCCAAGCCTATTGTGACTAACCTCTTAGGACCCAACTTGGTTGGGGACCAACAAGCTAAAACTTGATCAATAGGTGTTGTTGGAGGGCATTGGAGACTTGGCTACATCATGAAGAATTAAGGGATCTTCATCAATTATATTCTCTCAAGCCAAGTCATTTGGATTATATTGTTCTATCTCATATCCAATGTTCCTCCTTGCGGTAACTTTTATTTAAATCATATATACATTGAAAGTTGCTTGCACCCTTGCATGTGTTAGGTTTTGTACCTTGCTAGTGTTTGTATGTGTTGTGCTCTCTACTTACTTATCTTGAGTAATCAAGTATGTGTATGTTGGTTTGCACACCATTTACTTGTGTTGAGCCTTATTGCTTTTATTTGATATCTTATCTTGTTGGCTCTCTTTTGAGAGATTAATGGACTATCTATTTTGGGGAGTGATATGCTTCGTGCACTTCACAATCCTAAAATGTGTATACATGAGGAATACCACTTAGTGTGATATATCAATATTATCTATCTCTATGTGGTATGTCATCTCATGAGAAATTCAAATTCTATAATGTCCATTAATTATCTCTAGTTGGTTTTGTTTGCCTCTTGTTAAAAAAATGGATTATCACATTATGGGGGAGTAATAAGCTATGTGCATATTACAACCTAGAAAATGTGAACATGTGAGGTATTGCCACCTAGAATTGATATTCTTATTATCTTATTCCTATGTGGCATGTTGCTCAAACAAGTTCCATTTTGTAAATGATTTTTTTAATCACTCTTTTGGATCTTGTTTGTGATGGACATTCTTGGTACGGTTTTCCCCAAATATGTTCGCATATCCTTTTGGGAAATCGATTGCTTCAAGCTACTCTTTGTAGTGGCTTTGCATGATCGCGTGAATACTTGAAGCTATCAAGAATATCTATCTTTTAAGCTTTGGCCTTTAAATCTTATCTTTGCCATATGCTTATTTGTTGTGAAATTGGTCTTCAATATCATTCCTATATACCACCGAGAAATATCTCTATATACTCCTTGTCCATGACAAGTGATACTCATATTGTGGTGAAATTTGTGACCATCTTCACTTTGGCTCTTGCTTTGAATTGCCTTATTTTATTGCCAAGGATTTGTTTGATCTAACTCTCTTGTCTTCCTTGTATCTTTTGGATCTTTGTTGCTCTACTAAAATTTGTTTTTGCTTTCTTGTTAGGAAAAGCAATGATCCCATTCTTGTGCATTTACATTCAAAAGTCATACTTCTTGATAATGCACTATTCTTGGGAAGCTATCCTACATTGAGTAGAACACCGTTCTTTAAATTGGTTTGCATCTTATTGCTTTCTTGAACATGACTAGTGTTTGAATAATATATGTGGAGAGTGATGATCCCATTTGTGTGCATTTTGTATTCAAATGCAAGATCATAAATAATGCACAAATCTTGGGGGAGCAATCCTATATGCTTTTGAACATTAGTTGTCTTCAATTGGTATTTGATCCCGATGACGTGTCTCTTTGGAAGACAAACATTTTCGTCTTGGTACTTTGTGCCATCATGAAAGTGTAGAGGGTTTGGTTTATTCCTTGATGATTTTCATCAATTGGTATCTTACTTTCATTTGGTCTTTTCAAAGTGGTATCTTCAATCATGTGTTGATTTGGGTTTTGATATAATTTGGACAATTCTTTTCTTGTCACACTTGTGTGTGCTTTCTTGGTTTAATTGGTGTTTTGTCCAAATTGTATCTCGTTTGGTTCTTGAAAGTCTTGTGCATGCATATTTACTATATGTATATCTTATGGCATGCTTACTTTCGTTGATCCAATATATAGGATAAACTCCATCAAATCCTAAATGGCTAAGATGTGCATGAAATTCAATTTCATATCAATATGCACATATTTATGTGGAGTTTGTCCTATGTATTGTAGTTGCTCTAACTACTTTGGACCCAATGAGTTTGGGTACCATTTGTACTTGAATTTGTTTTAGGTACATTGGAGATGCATTGGAAGCTTGTCTCATTTACAAGGAAGGTGTTATCACCATGTGCTTATTGGAGCCAAGCTCGGATGATCGTGAACTCTTATCTTCTACATCACCAATGCTATCTCGGTAACAAGTATCTACCTCATGCATACTTTCTAGCTTTCAACCTTGTGTAGGTTGTTCTTGGCATGAATCTTTGTTGCAATTGATGGTTCTTGCAAAGCAAAACATCTTTATTGCAAATGTGAGCAAGCCGGGATGATTACATATCAAGGGGAATATATAAATCATTTTCATGATTCACCAATCCCAAATATGTTAATCTAGCATTTCTTCTCATGTCTCGCATATGCAATATTGATGAATTTGCAAAATCATTTGCCTTTGTGATACTTGTTATCTTTCTCGGAGCATCCCAACTATCTTTTTTCCCTTGTGGATATTTTTATGCTATGATGAGATTGTGTTGGAAGTTCATCTATATCCTCTTAAGATAAAATTGAGCTTTGTGCTATGCTTTTAAGCAAAGATCTTATTGGTATATATATGACTTCCACTTGGATATCATGTTCTTCACCGTAGTATCTATTTTGTGTGTGCATGTTTCTTTGTGGACTTATATCTTCATGATTGATGTCTACTTAGAAACTTATACACATGAGAGTAGTTACACTTTTAATTGGTATTCCAATCCTTTAGTGACCACCCTTTTTTTACGTTTGATTCTTTGGTGGTTTCTAAAAGGCACAAGCTTTGTTTTTCACTTGGTATTTCTTTTGCATCTTAATAAGCTTGTGGATCTAGTTGCTACATCTTATTTGGGTTGTGTTTATTGGAAAGACATGATATGCACTATGTGCCTCTTATGTTGAAAGACTATGATAATGCTATTGCTTATCCTTGCATTAGTCTCTAAAATGTCTCTCCATGTCACACCCATCTCTTTTCGGTTGAGCAAGTCTTTATGTCACTTCTTGTTCTTATTGCTCAACATTCTTTGTTGCAAGTTGTTTTGCTTCTTTTCTATCTTTATGCCTTCTGCACTTGTTTGTGTTCAACATCATCTAAGGGGAGTGAGGATTCCAAGTTGTGCACTCCATATTGCTTTGCAAATCCTACTTTGTGCACGTACCTTGGGGAGTTCCCTCTTGTTGTTTAGAACATTGTTTTTGGATCTTTTTGATTGTTTGCTTCTTTCTTCGAAGTATCTTTCTCTTTTGATTGGATCCTTGATATAGTTTGATCTCCCTTCATCTATTCGTCATTGGATATGTGCATTTGATTTCAATCATATCATGAGAAATGCACACTTTATGGGGGAGCTCCTATTATATTGGCCTTCATAATTTTTCACCCATTTCGGCAATCGATGCCAATGGGGGAGAGATTTAGAGGGTTTAAGGGAATATGGTTTTGTTCTTTGTTCTCTTGCATCCTTGCTTATTGTGTTGCATGGTTGCTTAATTCATTATATAAACCCCCGTAAAAGGGATTGTCATCAATTACCAAAATGGGGGAGATTGAAAGTGCATGTGTTGCCCCATGCGTGGTTTTGTTAATTAATGACAATCCCTATGGACTAATGTTTGCATTGAGTTATCCTTATAGATCTTGTCCATGGAAAAGATTGGAGTTCATATGTTGGACTCTAGAAGATAAAGTGATGACCAAGGTTCTATCCAATGGTTTATATAAAGAATGGTCATCTAGAGTTGAGCATATTGCAAGTATGTCTTGAGTGATTCAAGACATCATCTTTGCGAAAAGAGAGAAGATTAAGAAGTGCAAGTTCAATATGATTCATCTTGGAAGATATCATTGGATTGAAGCTTGCAATGGATACATGAAGATGGAGCTTAGCGAGGCTCTCCCATAATGGTGTATGGGGGAGTATTTGGAGAAGTCTTTATCAAGCGTATGCTAGCAAGCACAATCAAGAAAGGTGTTCTATCTTGAGGGAGTCAAGATTATCATCATCTAGCTCAAGTGGAATGCGCAAGGCAAAGGTATGATCCTGATAGGGTTTCTATTTTACCGGTCTCATGGTGTTAGTAGGAGACCGGGTTATAGGATAGACGTCGTACTATCAAGAGGGGCTCTCAAGTGAGTAACTTGATCGCATCTTTGTGGAGAGCTCAAACCTTTGCATACTTGGCATATCATCTTTCTTGATCTTATTTGGCTTTTATCCATGTGAGAATTTAGAGCTTGTGTTCATCTCCATACCAAGCTCTAGTTCATCCAAAACGGATTTCATATGCATATCTTGTTGCGTTTTTTATGTTGGAGATTTTACTGGCTTATCTTTTCAAGAGAGGTCAAACTCTCTCCTTGTGGTTTCCTCCTCACCTGATGGACTATGATGTGTATATGCATGATTTTGTAGGGCTTGTGATTATCTTCGAAAGAAGCCCAAGATCATACAAAACGGAGTCTTGATAATTATCTTGTTGAGTTTTGATGTTGGAGAATTTACCGGTTGTTCTTTTATAGAGAAGGTTTACCTTTCTACTTTTTGTTTTATCCTCCCATGTTGTACTATGATGTTTCTCTGCATGATCTTGTAAAGCTCTTCGTTGCGATTCCAACGAGCCCAAGAACATCGAAAACGGAGTCCGGATGATCAAGATATGTTCGTTTTCGTGTTGGACATTTCTGCAGTTTTTATAGGTCGGCCGGGCCGGCCCCGGGCCGGGCCAAGGCTGGGCTCGTGTTTTTTGCTCATAACGGTTAAGTTTTGGGGCCCTTTTAAAGGGGGTCTTCTTCCCCAATGACCCCCAATCACTTGAGCACGTTTTTCCCCTCTCTCTCCTTCATTGTTGACCTTGGAAAAGCTTGCCCCCTCTCAATCTCTCCCATGATTCTTACATATCTTTGAGCGAAAAGTGAGAGGAGATCTAGATCTACAATTTCACCAATCCATCTCTCCTGTAAGTGAGGGGAACCTAGTAGATCTTGATCTTGGAGTTCTTGGTGTTTCTCCTTCTTTGTTCTTCCTCTCTTCTCCCCCCATAAGCATTAGTTGCTTGTGGTGGGATTTGAGAGTGAAGGATTTGAGCACTTGTGCTCTTGCCATTGCTTTGTGCATCGGTTTGTGCTCTACACGAGGATTCGTGGAAGTTGAAAGTTTGTGAGCTTGTTACTCTTGGGTCTTTGAACCCTAGACGACTTTGTAGTGGTTGACACCTCTTGTGGTCATTTGTAGCTGTTCGGGAGTCCCCAATTCATTTGTGGGTGTGTGCCCCGGATCGTTGTTGTAAAAGCTCCGGATTCCGCCTTGAAGGATTCCGATAGTGGAAGGTGAACCAAACCTTTGTGGTACGGTTCATCGGAAAAGAAGGTGAAGCCTTTGTGGCTGTTGAGTTGACCTTTGTGGTATCTCACACCTCTCCAACGAGACGTGCTACCCTAAAAAGGAGGAACTCGGGAATACATCCTCGTCTCCGCGTGCCTCGGTTATTCCTATACCCGAGCTCTTTACTTATGCACTTTACATTGTGATAACCTTCGTGCTTGAAGTATTATATCGTGCTATCACCTTGTTGCTTGTTTTGCTTAGCATAAGTTGTTGGTGCACATAGGTGAGCCTAGTATATTTAGGTTGTTGGCTTGTTAATTTAAAACACCTAGTTTTATTCCTCAATTATCAAGCCTAAATCGGAAAAGTTTTAAGCTCCTATTCACCCCCCCCCCCCCAGGCGACATCCTTGTCCTTTCACACGTATGAGGAGATTTTCGCTTGCGGATTTGGGGATTTACGTTTAAACTATCCTAGGTCCCAATTGATAAGTAAAAACATCTTAAGAATCATTGGCGACCCACAGAGGATAAGACTGAAAATAGGTCGGGATGTTGGCAAGGAAATTTGTTAGATGTTGGTTCTAAAACAATTCTTTTAAATTCTTGTCTATTAATAGTTTCCTTGTTTATGATCCCCTTTTATAGAGTACTTGTGGGTGAGAGGAACATTTCTGATATTTTCAGAAGTAATATGTCATGGCAAAAGGAAGAGGACATTAGTAAGCAGTACCTATAAATTGGAGACAATGTTCTCCCCAAGGATTTGCGTGGGCTAGGAGTGTTGAATCTAGACTTACCCTAATGAATATTAGGGCCTGTTTCGTTCCTGGCCACACTCTGCGAAGCCTAACTTTGGCAGCCACAAAAGTGCATGTGGCTAAGAAATTTGCCGCCACAAAGTGTGGCAAACTTGGGCAAAAATTCACTCTATGACAGATGGGTTATATGGATAATAATGTGTAGCAATACTAAAGTGTGGCAAGAACTAAAACACACTAAATTGCCAAACTTTGGCTTGGCAAAGTGTGGCTGGGAACCAAACAGGTCCTTAGTCTTCTTTGCAAGTGGCTTTGGAGGTTTTTTCAGAATGAGGAAGGTGCTTGGCAACAACTGTTGAAGAAAAACTATCTTTAGAAAGAAATCTTAACTCAAGCCTTTGACAAAGCTGGGCTATTACAATTTTGGTCAGGATTGATGAAAGTAAAACCTATTTCCGATAATTTCTGTGATAGAGTTTTGCTTTCTGGGATAAAACAAGATTTTGGAAGATGTATGGCACAAACGGACTCCATTGGCGGCAGTGTTACCAGGTTGTATGATATGTCCTTCAATAAAAATATTAAAGTGGATAGAGTTGTACAATGTAATGAGGCATGTTCGGTGTTTAGGAGATGTCTCTAAGAGGATCTTTATTTGGAATGGGACAAGGTTTTTTTTAATCATTCATATTGTTGACCTTTGGCGGGGGAAAACAGAGTGGCCTGAAAACTGGGGGCAAAAAGGATTTACCGTTAAATCCCCATATAATGCTTTGCAGATAAAACCTCGTGTTTAGGTTTTTATACAACCACGGTGTTTCAAGATCCCAGCAAAAATTAAGATTTTGCCGTGGTTAGTTTTGTGGGGGAATTGTGACAAAAGATGATTTGACAACAATAGGATGGGATGGACCTGCAATGTATGTTTTCTGTTTCTCATGGAGAGCATAGACCATTTATTTGTTGGTGCCCTATTCTCGTTTTATTTGCGTTGTTTTTCAAGTGTGGTTATGACACTCCAGCACAGACCGAATCTGTGGCTGAACTAGGTGTCTAGGTACTCAATTTCAAACGTTGTGAGAATGTGGTGGTTAAAATTTGTATGTCTGCTCTATTTGGAAGACAAGAAATAACGTATGTTTTGATAACGTTATGCCTAATGACCTTTGCGACGTTATCTATTTGATTTATCACTGGATTAATTATTGGGATGAATTGCAGAAAACAAAAGTATGAGAGTGTTGCGACTAGGAATGTGGTTTTGAAGATGGTGATCTAGGACATCGCCAGCAAAGTGAGAGGTTGGCTGTCAACATGTCGAAGGCTTGTAAATGGATAAGCTTCGTGTGAATGAATTGTGTTTGGGCTTGGAGTAGGCTAGGGAAGGGTGTTGGATGTTGTCGCATGTTCATTTCACTGTTATTTTTCGTGCTTGTTTATGTTAGCATCTACAGTTTGTTGTGATGTTGTGAGCTTGAAATCTTTAATTGTAGCAAACTTTAAGTTTTGTCAATAAAGTTGGGGAGGCCCCTTTAATTAAAAAGGCAACGAGTAACTAGAATAAGAGATTTTTCATTCCTCTAAAAAGGAGGCCTAGCCATCGGTCTCTTTATCGATTGATCACTACTACTAGAATCTCTACTATATAAGACGAGTAGTGTTTCTCTCTTCGTCCGTTTGGTACGTCGCGTTTCTTGTGGTACGTCGTGTGTTTTTGTCCGATCGCTACCTGTCCCTAGAGTCCGTCTCGATTGCTACTCGATTTGTGAAGCTGGACCGTGTACAAAGAGGAGTCGAGCGAAGGGGTATCGGTACGATACCGGGCACCTAGAACGGGCTCCTGACGTTGGTTCCAAGCTTTCGCTAGATCGGAGCCGGTTTTTTATCCAAGCTTTGTTTCCCCGATGCGATGTCCATGTCCCTGGCCGTGCACGCCGCCGAGGGATTACCTCGCTCGCCTCAGGATGAAACTGCCCAGCGCTCGCCCCTCCCCTTTCGTGCCTCTAGAGTCTAGATCCACCAACGGCTTATCCTGCTCCACCGGCGCGGTGGTGGTAGAGGCAGTAGACCGTCTTCGTTCAAGCTTGGCGTACCCTATCCTGGTCGAGCTAGATCAGCGCCAAGATTCCTACCTCCGTCTTGTACAGGAAGCGGCAGGCCAACACCTCAGGTCTTGTGATTGCCCATTTGCTGTATTTCCTTTTCCCTGTGCGTATACTACCTGAATGATCAGAAATAAGATATGGCCCTAGCTCTGCTAACAAATACGGAGTATACTGTAATCTAGACTTGTTGGGCTACAACTTCATCAGCACCATTCTCTTATTTGCATTGTCGTAATGTCAACTACTCACTATTTGTGAGCTATACGATAATGTCTAAAATAGCAACATGAGTCGTCAGTACCGTCCCTGGTGGGATGTTTAGGCGTTATTTTTCCCTTCCAAGGTCATTGATCTTTATGTGCGCGCTAAAATGACGAGGTGATCGAGATGGAAGTGGATGGCATGCTCAACTGGTGGTCGATAGTTCATTTGGTTATCTATTTGTTGGATTGGTGTAATTATACATATTTAAGTTTTCAAGTTTTATTGTTAACATGCTTTTTGAGAGGTGAGAGTAAATGAAACACTATAAGATTCATTCTTACAGGTTCACTTCAAGTTCTTTTGAGGGCCCAGGTTCAGTTCCACATAAACATATTGTTTTACGTTATAAATTACATCTATTTTCATGTACATATGTTGCCTTAATTCAAAATGCTTTGAATGCGGGTTTAGAAAATATGATTATCTATTTACTGTTACATTTTTATGGTCCCGTAGCAACGCACAATTAACTTATGTTTCGTATACCATATTTATTTTCTGAGTATGTTTGATTTAGTAGATAACAAAAAAACAAATTTAAAATTAAGCGCCGAAGAATAGAGTTAATACAAAAGAAAAATAATAATAATGCAATTAGTAGATCAAATTAACATATTTTAAATTTGTACTTCTAATTTATTTATCATTATGAGCAAGTGGATGATTGTGTTGTATCATTACTTTGTGCGCCTTCTTGATGCATATTTTTCTCTCCCGTTGCAACGCACGGGCATTGTGCTAGTCTAAGATAGATACCGGAACGTGTCATCTGCTACCTAAGACACAAGAATAGTCTTGAAAAAAGGTCACTTGACCTTCAACGCAACAACGAGAAAAAGGATGTACTCCCTTTTTGCTTTAGTATAAATAAAAGCGAGGCTGTCAAGCCTTGGTCTAAAAAAAAAACAACGATTAAGAGGGTCACTTTAAGGCTTCATTCGGTTCTGCCCACCCCGGCCGGGATCGGCGTGCAATCCCCGCCTATCAGCCGGGATCGGACCCGCGGGGGATAAATCCCGCCACTCTGGATATTGGTTTCTGGGCTCTTTCGGAGTCAGGGCATTACTCGACGAAGTTGCTGTACAATTTTATTCTGGATCCTGGTGTGAAAGATACTAGGATCATCGAATTGTGGAAAGCTAAAATCCCTATGAAATTTAAGATTTTCACCTGGATGTGTTTTAAAGGAAGGATTCAGGTCACTATGGAGCTGAAGGCTAAAGGTTGGCCTGGAGAGCTGGGGTGTTGTGTTTGTGGGGAAGCGGAGTCGGCAAGACATCTACTCTTTGGTTGCCCTGTTTCGCACTTTTGTTGGTGGTTTTTAAAAGAGGCGATGGGTTGGGATCATCCGCCGGTAGAATGTGAGGATTTCATTGAGGTGGCTTTGCGTAAACCGGGGGCTGCGGGAAATGATATTGGCTGGGCAGTCATGAGTGCTATGGCTTGGGCGATTTGGACGTCGAGGAATGATGTAGTTTTCAATAGGAAAGTTTCTACTTCGGTTTTTTCTAACATCTATAAATGCATTTCCCTTTTGTCTCAGTGGAAGGCGCTGCTGCCGGAAAAGCGTAAGGGACGTTGGGATGAACTAACACGCACGCTCGAGCTGGCGGCCAAAAGGTTTCAGCTGCTGAAGCCTCGCAGGAGTCTGTAGCGTTTGGTGCCTTTTAGCTAGTTAGCTTTACTAGTTGTCAGTTTGATCTGGTTGTGTTGTTGGTGGGCTGTTTAGCAGCTGTGTTGTTGTTGCTTTTTATTTTCCTTGTATAAGACTCTGTTTGTATGGTTTGGGACCTGAGTTGGCTTTCCTAAAGCCGGGCCCTCCCGGGTCTTCGTTCTAAAAATCCCGCCACTCTCCTTTGAGGGCTCATTTGGTTGCACGGGATCCGCCCGGGATCCCCGTCCTTTCCCCGGGTGAGATCGCCGCGTGGAAAATTAGTCCCGGTTTTTCTACCGTGACATTTGGTGTTACGGGGGAGAGGAAATTTTGTCCCTATCCGCGCGATATCCCCGGGTAGCTTTTCCACTCCTCCGGACTAGGGGAGAAATCTCCCCGACCAATGCTGGCGACGATGCGATCTCTCCGCCCCGAGACGACCTCCTCCTCCGGCTCCCTCCGGCTACAGCCCCACATCTTCCGCCCCCTCCGGTGATGGACCGACCTCCTCCGCCCCCTTCCGGCGACGGGCTCGACCTCCACCTCCGTCTCGAAGCTTCCTGCACAACAAGCACCGCCTGCCTCCTCGTCTTCTTCCTGCACAAGCAGCAACGTCCGCCGCCTCGCCATGATCGTCTTCCGGTGAGGAGCCTCGCCTTGCAATCTTCTTTCTCCCCACACTCTATCTTTACTGTCCATATATTCAGATCCACCGCCCGCCGACCACGAGCGACGCCTCCGCCGAATGCCGGCGATGGCCAGGCGGCCGTGATGGGCACCTCCATTGATCTCACGCCTCCTTCCACTGCTCCAAGCCGATGCAGTCCCGCTGGTCCTCACCGACGCCCTAACCACCACAAGATCTGCGAAGGTTAGCCGAGCCTCCTCCCCCTTGCTCTTCTACTCTCCACCATGATCTGTAGCGGCGGCGGGTACAACCTCCTTGGCAGCAGCAGACACCTGTAGAAATCTCAATCTCGTACGCCCCCCCCCCCCCCCAGTTCTAACCACAATACATGCCTATACACTTTGTCCATCCTGCTCCCTAGCTTTGATCCGTAGATGTAAGAAATGGTAAACCTGGCCTCTAGTTCTTTGTTATTGCAACATTATAGTTTCAAACTTCAGACCAGAGCATATGAATTTTTTTAAATGGACAACAAGTGGGCTGATGGCACTGCGTAGTGAGGACTCGGTTTCCAGTACAGTTATATTTATTTATGTTTGGAACCCAGTTGATCAAAGTCACTTACTGTGCAGTCTGAAGTAAGCTAGCATTATCTCTTTTTTGAATATGTTAAATTGGTTGCACTTTTGCTTTTCAGATTATTACAATGTGTTGTAGCAGTTTGTGTAGTTGTTTGTCTTCTGTGATGCGTTCGGTGGTGACGGGCTTCCAGCCTATCAAGGATTGGAATCATGGATAAGCTAGCACTTTGTCGTAGATTTGTAGATACGTAATTTTTTTGCAAGTACTATAATTCAGAAAGGTGTGGTCGTCTTGAAGACCTATAATTCTGAAGAAATCTGAAACTATTGTCGACTTGCTATTTCATAAGATGCAGCCCACCCCTCCTAATGTTTGGTGCAGCTTCTAGGATTTAAAGTTCGTTTTGATTAGATCCAGTGAGCTGTGTTAAACTGGAGCTGAATCCTGATTCTGGAACTATTTACTTGTCATATGTGCTTTTTTGGGCTATATCAACACTCCGAGTTATTGGAGCTGTATGGCTGAGCAATAAGATTCATCCTGAGCTCTGATATTGTGATATAATTTGATTACCATGTATGATTTGGTTGCCATCTTGTGTGTGTCAGCTGATAGTTAGGAGTATATAAGTATTGCTCATGTTGTTAAACTTGCTTTGATCGACTGTTTAGCACGTAGTTATATTTGAGGCGCTCTGTTGTGACAGGTTCTTACTAGCCGTATCAACTTGGTAGAACATAAAAAATGGGTCATTAGCCTATTTGAGGCGCTCTGTTTAGCATCTCCACGTACAGTACTAGGTGAAATTGGCGCGCTTTGCCGCGCCCGATTAGAGTTATTAGTTTTGTAAAAATTGGTTAAATTGTTGAAACTATTAGAAATGTTTGAAATGTTCAAATATGTTTGTATCTTGCCATAAATAGTTAGCATTTATTTTTCTGAGCATTTTGATATATTATTCATATTTTTCTGATGGATAGATTTGAAGTTATTGATTTTGCAACATTAATCATTTTCTGAAAATTGTATAATATTTTCGGAAAGAATAAAATTCTGACAGAAATATGTTTGTATTTTGACATAGATAGTTAGCATTTATTTTTCTGAGCATTTTGATATATTATTCATATTTTTCCGATGGATAGATTTAAAGTTATTGATTTTACAACATTAATCATTTTCGGGAAATTGTTTAATATTTTCGGGAAGAATAAAATTCTGACAGGCCGGGCCCACAGTGATCCCGTGGTGACGTCAGCAATGGGCGGGCAGGACTGTGTTTTTTTGAAAAGGTACCTAGGTTTTCCGGAAATTAGAAATAAGTCCATTCGTTTAATGTAGATTTCAGTTTTTGCAAAAAGGTACCTGGGTTTTCCGAAAATTACAGATAAGTCCATGCGGGCACTGTAGATTACTGTAGAAACCTACAGTACCCGGTGGGGCCAGGAGCGAGGAGAGGCTGCGGATTGCTCCGTCTTTCATATATAGTACTGATGCGTGTATGTGTCCGAAGATTATATGCCACTGTCATATACTGATGATTGGTTGTCAAAATATTCTGAAAACAGGGGTGGTCCGTCAAGAAAAGAGTAAAAGAAAACGGGTGGCGAGGGTGAACGAGCATGGATCAACATGCCTGACACCACATTTTCTTGGATTATAATCATTTGCTTGAAGGGGTCCATCGGCCATATTATTCACTTGCTGTCGATCGCCGGACCGTGCTCGTGGAGAAGTCCTAGACATTCTCCGGACCATCGATGTTCTCGATGCGATCGGTGACGTGCTCATGTCTGCGTCTGGGACGAGAGCGGCAGCTACACATGAACTACGCGTCAGCGCAACGACGGTGCTGGCGGCCGGTGCGAGGAAAACTTTCTGGAAATATTTTTGTGAATCATTTCTGGGAATTATTGGTGATTGTTTGGCTTTGCCAGAATTATGTGTATTTTGAATTTCCTGTTTTTTGTCCTAAAAACTGCTGAATTAATGTATTTTTTATTATTTATCTTAAACGTGTTTTTTTTGGTCATGTAAGAAAAATGATTTTGGATTTTCGTGATATTTATGAAAAAAAATCAAAACCTCTTGTGGAAGCTGCCGAATATTAATTTTTTTCCTTGTTATCTTGATATATACTTGTATGTACGGGAATTTCTAACTTGCCATTTGGGCAATAGGAAATATGGGGATATCTCCCCCGTGTGGGAGGGGATCACGTCTGCACGTGAAAATCACGAGGTGGGTTTACTTCCCTGGGATATCTCCCCCTGCAACCAAATGAGCCCTGACGCGTTTAGTTACACCCGGCGGGATTCGACCCCGGCCTATTCCACCCCGATCCCGTCCATTTGGGGTGGGGGTGGTGGGGAAATAAACCACGAGGCTTATCCACCGGCGGAGGAAGGTCGGCGGCGTGTCGGCGGCGTGGATCTCAGCGACGTAGGAGTCGGGCGCTCCCTCGCCTCGACCCAGACGCCGCCAAGAACCAGATCGAAGCCCTTGGCCTCCGCGACGTCCTCCACCGTCGCACACCGGAGACGGAATTCAGGTTATCTCTCTGTCTCTCTCTCTCTCGCACCACCTTCGTTCTGATCTAGGCCTACCATGTTCTTGGCCGGTCAGAGTATTGGACGGGAGAAGTTGTAGCATATGGTTTTTTAACATGCTTTCACTCTGTTCTAGATCTGCTAACCATGTACTCTGATCCCCTTTTCAGCCGTAGTTACCTCTGCTATAGTTAATTTCAACAAAGCATCAGCTGTCGTGTGGTCAACTCCTGAAATCAAGGTGACAGAAGATTGACAGAAACAGTGTGGAGAGAAACTTGCAAGTCGTGTTGGTACTTGTGGATTTGATTTTCGCACGCAAGGTAAAAAATGTTGAGTTCTTTCCTCTTCTTACACAATTAATAGCTACTGCATAATCTGATCTTTGTGTAGATTGTGCAATTGGATACCCTTTATCATGTGCAATTGGATATTTTGAAAGCTGTATTGGAGAAACACTAGTCTGATAGGAACCTGGAAGCTAAGCTGACAGTATGCAATTGTTAATACACAAGCTAAAATTGCATAGTCTGCTCACTGCACGTGTTGGTAATTTTGTGATATTACCAACGCATACTTGAAGTCTGTACTGATTTTTATTCACATGGATTAGTATTTTTGTTGCATTACAGAAGTATTGCTGAATAGTTGGAGTATGCATGATAATTATTTTTCACCTTCTACTGTTATTGTTGCATTGCTGTAGTAGTAAGTAATAACTAGTTGACTTTTCCTTGTTAGTCTTCGAATGGATTTGAGAACGAGAGATCGTATTAGGAAGAGAGAGGATGAGGATGATGACGAAATGATGCTTTTCCTTTTAACCGCACTACATCTGTTGGAAGGCTAAACACAATGGAAGTTTCACAGCAGGAGAAGGTGAAGGCCTTTGGGGTCTTAAAAAATGCAGAGAACCGCGAGCTCTTCATGTGCGCAGACTTGGAGACTGCTCTGATGTGGCTGCGCATTGAAATGGCATAGCAAAGGTAAACTCTTCTCTTCTTCCTTGTTGTGGTTGTGAAACGCCTCCTGTCCAAGTTGCATCACTACTACTACTGTCTTCTGATTGCAAAGTGTAGTGCCTGCAGTCTGTTTAGTGCTAGCTATAGCTGCTGTCAACAGCTGCCTTTTGATTCTTTTGCCTTTTGTAGTCTGTTTCATGTTTACATTCCACGGGATGATGTCCTGGCCCATAGAATGGAGGCAACACTACTATTTTTGTTTTCAGATGATGTCCTGACCTGTAGTTGTAGGTGTACCGTTCATGTTGTCTCATGTTTATTTTCAATCAGCAACACTACTCCCTACATACCACAAAGCTCATTTTATCTCATTGTCTTTTCAATCTTCTGGAGCTTTGTTGTAGGAGCTCCCAAATAACCTAATTTTGTAAATGATATATATTACTTCTGAGTACTAGGATCTTTCTTATGATCACCTATTTACATTTCTCTCTCTAAAATATAGGTCTAATCTTGGAGGATAAAGAACTAGAGATCTACACGAGAAAGCTCCAGAAGAAGAAGATTGACAAGGGCGTCGTGGCGATCAATTTGTGTTCTTTACGAAAAAGACCGTATATTTATTCGCTGAACTTTGTTAGTTGTTGTGTCAGTATTATTTCTGAAAATGAATTGACTTTAACTTGAAATAATCAAGAATATTTTGAGATACATATGTTTGTATCTGATGATGGTTGCTGCTTGGAGCAGTTGTTTGTTTTGAGATTATTCTGCGTTGCTGTATATGTTGAAAAAGAGTTAATACTTTTCCCGTTTGTATGTCTGATGCTTGCTACGCATCTTGTAATTGCTTGAGCTGCTCCAGCTGTTTACGTGCTGCACGGCTGCCGGTATTAACCGAATGGGCAAAAACATCAGGGAATACGGGGGGAGGGATTAGCAGGGAAGACGGTGACAACTCGGGTTCACCCAATCCACGCCGGGTGGGGGTCCGCTAGGGGATGTTATCGCACGCAACCGAACAAAGCCTAAGGCCAGGAAGGGGTGGGCCGGTATTTTGAGGGAAAAATCCTCTAACGGGTGAAAAGCCCCAAAATTCGCCGGAGGCTCGTTTGGTAGACCGGGTGGGGTTGGACCAGCCCCGTCGAACCGCCCCAACCCACGCGTGTCCTGCGCCTCGAGGGCTCACACGTGGATCGACCGGGACGAAGCGGCGGTGCAAAGGAGAGCGAGGTGCGCCTCCTCCTTCCTCACGACAAGTGTCGCCGTCGCCGCCTCCTCCCCGTCGCCGGTCGCCGCCGACGCCTCCTCTCCGTCGTCGGTCGTCGCCACGCCTCCTCCGCTGGCTTTTTCCCCGGTACGGCTCCACTCCCCTTCTTTCCCCTATCCAGAAATCCCAATCTTGGCTCCCATCTGCGCAGCCGCCGGCCGGCTCCCGCCGGCGACCCTCTCTCTCTCTGGAGCTTGCTTCTCTCTCTAGGGCTCATACACAACAGGACTTCCACGCACCAGGTGCGTCAACAGGACGGGGAGAGAGAGATAGAGCGTGTGTGTCAACGGCCGCACTACAACGCGCATTCGATGTTGCAAACTTGCAGTTTCTGATCCTTCCTTTGGAAGGATTGGACTAGATCATTGCTAACTCCTGATCAATTGGTAGAATTGATCGCTGATTGTGATAGTTGTACATGCGCCAGCGGTGGTATGGATTTCTGAACCTATGGATTCGTATTCAGAGATAAGCTTGGAACCTTTGGTCCATGTGATAGATCGATGGATTTCTTTTTGCATTGTGGTGTATATATGGTCTTCCGGCCGTACGATGATACGTATACACTGATACGTATCCGTGAGAGGCAGGAAGTAAATCAGTGTATGATGCACATGACATTCTATTCTGATATGAATTGTTCACGGTTGCTCATACTAATAGATGAGATCTACTAATATGTATGTACACTGCTGATCGATACGATCGGCTGCAACCTGATTCACCATAGTTCCATACGATGGATTAACGGCATTTGTGCTCTACTGAGAAGCTGCAGTAGTATGCCCACTACTTGATGCAAATTGCTTGCAAGTCTCCATGAGCTGTGTGATCTAGAACTAGTAGATTCGTGGCCTGCTTGTAATTGTGTATCTTCTTGGTTACTGCTGTATTGTTATAGCATCTAGCATGAAAACGTGTATCTGCTGATGTTTGAAATGAACTTGTTATTTATACCGTCAGTACAAACTGAGAAGAAGCAACGACATAGCTCCATTCTATATGGCAAGAATAGTGTTGATGGCATTCTTACGGGGCATGTTAAGAATTGCCGAACAGCTTATAGGATGGAGCCACACATCTTTAGGTCTTTGGCATCTTACCTTAGAAGAGAGAAGCTGATAGTGGATACAAAATTAAGGTCGAGGAGAAGCTTGCATTCTTCTTGTACATGTATGTCTCTGTGGATTAACAGTTTAGCTTTGTTCTGCCATGAATGCATCTTGCTGTCCTCTGCTTTGTGGGATGCAGTATTGCTTTGTGGATTAACAGTTTAACTTTGTGCTGCTATATTGCTTCTGGCCTCTTAATTTTCCTTCTATAGCATCTGTAGTACTGAAACCACTGCTTCAGTTTCACAGCACCAGATGCAAGCGGAGAAGTGTACTGCTCAACCTAAGTGAATAGATCAACCTTATTCGCTGTTAGAAGCAACGGATCATTTGTTCTGGCCATCATGTGACTTTCTGGAAGCTGGCACCTAAACTGCTTTTTTTTTGACACTGCATAGTGTTTCCTTATTCACTGTTAGAAGCAACATGGTTTGATAAAATGACAAGGAACTCTGTTGTAGCATGCGGAGTACATAGCAGGGCATATCATCCTTATTCATGAACATTGGTATACCCTGCCGCAGTTAACTGAACACAAGCAGATGTTTCTTATGTTCATGTTCATTCATGTTTTCCTCGTACTTTTTTTTTGGTCACTATCACAAGTAGTAAGAGGAGGCAATAAAATTGTTTCTTATGTTCATGTGCATCTTAAGTTCTCGTGACAATCAACCTTTGTTGTTGTTTTCAGAGGAGGCTGCTAAGGTCTAGGCTGCTTCCAAGCCATGGTACAAGGCGATGATGGCAACATCAAGATTATGTTTGCGCTTGATGTCAGATAGCGACTACATTGTTCGATTGAATTGGAGTACCTGCGTCTGTTCAAACAGTAGCTCATGTGCTGTACTGTTCCATCAATAAATCATCTGTTGTGTTGTAAATAAGTATGTGAAAAATCTGTTTGATGCTGTGAATTGTAGCATGTTAATTCTGGAATGGTGATGTTCATGTGCTGCTGTTGTAAAAATTGGATCTTTAATAATCTATGTTGATTTGCTTTATTTGCTACTTGAAAATGCTGATATTAATTTGTATACCAAACCCTGCCTACCAAATGGCATTTTTTAGCAAGGGGGTTGTAGGGGATTAGGATAGAAGAGGTTTTGAGGGGATTGGGTGAGTGGAGAGGTTTCACCCAATCCCTTTGGGGATTATCCCCACTAATCCCTTCAAAACCTCTGGCACCAAACAAGCCTAAATGGGAAGACAAACCCAAGGTACTCGCACCAAACAAGCCTAAATGGGAAGACAAGCCCAAGGTACTCCTAGCTAGGGAATTAGAATGGGAGTATCAGAAGTAAAGCTGAGGATGGTTTCGGAACTGCACCATAACTCAACCGTACCCACACGAATATTTATGTATGCCCGTACCCAACCAAACCCATTCAATATCAATGTTGGAGGAGAAGGCGGCGGGTTCCGCCGACGGAACGTGCTGCGCGACGAAGAAGGCGCCGGAGCTCAGAAGGACCTAGTTGTTTTTTTCTTTGTTTCTGGACTTATCTGTAAGGTGCTCGGTTGATGTAATCTTCATCCGCAAAAAAAAAAAACGTAAACCCATTTCATTTTCTACTTCAACCGAACTAAACCTGGGTGCAGACCCATGGTTTCAAAACCATTTCCTTACCGAGCAGGGACAAAAGAGCACTTATAGGTACGATAAATTGCGTACGATAGCTGTACGATCCTACGTGGCTGCGATCGTTCCTTGTGCCACACACGCGATTTGCTAGTGGCCTAAGGCCTTTTCTTCACCGACGGAACCAGCGCTACCATGAAGAACGTCGCCGAAGCAGATGGCCACATGGACGAGGAGCTTCAGGGCGACGAGCAGGCTGAGTACCAAATCGGCGAGGAGCTCTGCTCGGAAGAGGACGGGAGTCCAATTAGTTACCTCCGACAGCGACGTCTCCATCCGGCAACAACAACGTCCGTGCAGGCGAAGTTTTCTCCGGCTATGCCTCCGGTGGCAAGCAGCCATTGCCTCGTCGGCCACATCGTCGGTGACGGCCGACCGCCGCTAAAGCACATCACTTCATGGCTATGTGCAGGAGGCGATGGTTGCCGTCGAGGACGAGCGGGTTGGAGTTCCCGCGGCAGGTAAAGCACGGAGACGGAACAAGATATTGAGCACGAGTTCATGGCGGCAAGCCGGCCACCGGCACCCGGGGCAGTTGGCGTGGTAGTACCTCTTCTTCGGCAGCGGCACCGATGCCGCCGTGGCAATGTTTGCCCATCTCCTGACGACCTGACTTCGGTGAGCAGCGGCCGGGCAACGAGGACGAGCGGCAGAGCTGCAAAGCGGAGAGTCGCGCCGCAGTCCAATCCTCCCCGGAGAGCGCCACATAGGGGAAAGTCGCGCTGCGGTCCAGTCCTCCCCGGCGAGCGCCGCAGAGGGGAGTCGCACCAAGTTCAGTCCTCACCGCAGAGGGGAGCGTCAGAACGCCATGCGCTCCACCCATCCTCGACTTGCACCACATCCACGTCGACCTGCGAATGCCCATGCCCGACCCGGCATCGTCTCCTTGGAGGAGTCTCACCTAGACCTCGAGCTCCACCTCCACGGCGCCGAATCTCTCGGCGGCCGCGATGCGGCCACGCAGGTGCTCGGCCAGACGGCCAGTACCGTTATCCCAATCCCAGGGCACGCAGAAATCCGGCGAGGCGGCAAGGCCGGCGGCGATGGGATCCGGCAACGGCGCTCCGGCGGCAGGCCGGCCGAAGAAGCGCGAGCATCTCCCCGCCCCTTTCCAAGGCACGCAGAAATCCGGCGAGGCGGCAAGACCGGCCGCGGAGGCTTGGCCGGCGAGCCATGCGGGAGCAGCGACGGCAGCTGGCGCGGAGACAGCGCCGGCGGGCGACGCGCGACAGCAGCCGCGGCCGCGGAGGCTGGCCGGCGAGCCAAGCGTACGTGAGCGGTGGCCGTTGCGGTCAGTAAACCAATTTAAGGAACCGATTCTCGACCGTAGTTAATAACTGTTAGGAACGAAGCTGAATAGCCCGACACCCAACCAAAACCCAACTCGTTCCTCCGTAAACCTAAACTGAACCAACCTGTTGACACGGTAGACCCATATCAACCCGAACCGATTCAGCCCGCGGCGAGAAAGTGAACCATTTATAACCGGTTTTCCCAAAACCATTCTCAGATTTAATCAGAAGGGTAACTTACTTGGAAGCCATTGCGACGCTTAGAACGGTGACAAACCAGAAGTCCTTCAACGTCAGGATGCTGACGAAGCCTCCGAGGATGACGACTGTGGACCACAGCAGCGCCAGGAACCCCAAAGCGCTTGCAATGTTCCGTACACCCTGCCGCGCCTTGGCATAGTTGTTGATCAGTTCTTCCGGCCTAATTTTGTCTGCTCCCATGATCTATGTTCCGTAGAATCGAGAGATCGAGGTCGCTTCCAAAGTCCGCAATGGAGGAAGATGCAGAATGGTTGGTGGCTGACTGGCTGCTTACTTTATGGAAAACGCTTCAGTCCAGGCGGAGGATTCCGCTGGCGGGTCCTCCGTATCGAGAGCGCGCCACGCGTCCTGCTGCCCTGCTGGTGACAGAACCGGACAAACTGAGACGGGCCCACCACATGCCTTATCTCTTCACCCAGGTCGCTGCCATCCACTCGTTCCCGGACTGGGCTTCAGTGACTTTGCGTTCAAAAGTCACCGCTAGACTTTGGTGTCATCTCAGCCTTGCAAAACAGATCCAACGGCCACAAATAGATCCATTTAGTAGACTCAAAATTCAAACTGCTTAGAAAAAATTGAAAAAATTCCAGTAGTTATTATATGTCGCGTTATACAATCTGGGAAAGTTTCATCGAATTTGGAAAATCGTAAATATGGTTTTGTTCAAAATTTGACGTGAAACTTAAAACGAGGTTTATTCATAAACCGTATACCCAAATCTTTCAAAAAAAAATTAGAATTCATAACGTAACATATGTTACTTACTGGAATTTTTTGAATTTTTTCTGAGCACTTTATATTTTATGTTTTGCTGATGCATTTATCCGTGTCCGTTGGATCTGTTTTGGAAAGCTGAGATGACACCAAAGTCTAGCGGTGACTTTTGAACACAAAGTCACTGAAGCCCAGTCCCTCGTTCCCAATCCCCTTTCTCCTACATCACGGCGCCATGAACGAACCTGAGCACCACCCGGCGGCTCGGTCACCAGCCCCTACTCCGACCAGCTCGCCGGCGCAACGCTCCACCGTCCACATCCCTCCCTCACGCCGTCGCCATTTTCTTCCCCACAAGCGCGCCGCCCGCTGCTCCCCATGTCAAATCGATCCCACGCGCGGTACCGGCAACCCAACGTTTTGCTACGACGACTGTAAGCGGCGGCGCGGCGATGCTGCAAGCGGCGGGTATCGATGCTACGAGCAGCGTCTTGCGCTGCTACCAGCGAAGCGCGGTGGTGCTACATGGGCAGCGCCGCCGCGGCGAGGCTGCCTATGCTCAGGTGACAAAGCTGCCATGGTGAGGCGGCAGTGCTACAGTCGGTCAGCGGCGGTGCTGCCTACGCACAGGGGTGCTGCTGCTATGGTGAGGCGGCGGTGGTACTGTCGGTCGGCAGCGGTGCTGCCATGGTGGGGCGACGGTGCTACTCTAGGTCAGCGGCGATGCTGCTATGGTGAGGCGGCAGTGCTGCCATGGTAGGGCGGCGGTGCTGCCATGGTGAGGCGGCGTTGCTACTGTAGGTCGGCGGCGGTGCTGCCATGGTAGGGCGGCGTTGCTACCGTAGGTCGGCGGCGGTGCTGCCATGGTGAGGCGGCGTTGCTACTGTAGGTCGGCGGCGGTGCTGCCATGGTCAGGTGGCGATGCTACTGTCGGTCGACGGCGGTGCTACTATCGGTCGATGGCGGTGTTGTCATGGTGGGGCGGCGGTTATGCCATGGTGAGGCGGCGGGCTACATTCGGTCAACGGCGGTGATGCCATGGGGATGATGCGGTTCTGCCGGGGCTGGTGTCGTTTGGCGCTCACTCGCGTGAGACAGGAAAAGAAAAACGAGAAAATGACGAACCGGTGGGGAAAAAATAAATACATGTGTCACTCCCTAGATGCGGAGGATCGGGAGCTTCCCATCCTCCGGAGGACGCTCAGCAGCGCCCTTACTTTATTCTTCCATTTATTAAGAACGCCAGCTGCCAAGGCATGGCGGGCCACCGAGTATTTTTTTAATTATTCTCTGGAATCTGATACCTTCCCGGGTAAGCTAATCACCGGCCACCCGTTCACCATGTTTTAGTTTCGAGTCGCGTCAGACCAGGGTAGAAGAAGAGGCGGGGCGGATAGGGATGACAAAACAAATAACGCCAAGTTTGATTATGATGGGAAGTAACCTACACTATTAACATTCAAATGTTTCTAGTCTATGTTACTATTTTTTATTGTACAAAATAATGTCTAGTTAGTTGTATTTTTACTAGGCATTGTCTTACGTTATGTTCTAGTTGTAGTCAGTTATATTTTTAATAGGCATTGTCTTATGCTCTGTTCTAGTAGTAATTAGTTGTATTTGTACAAGGCATTATCTTAGGCTCTGTTCTAGTTATAGTAGTTAGGCTCTGTTTTAGTAGATTAGCTCAGTTCTAGTTGTAAGTAGTTGTAATTAGTTGTATCTTTACTATACAATGTCTTAGACTATGTTCTAGTTGTAGTTAGTTGTATTTTTACAAGGCATTGTCTTAGGCTCTGTTCTAGTTAGGCTCTGTTTAGACCAAAGCTTATCTTTTGAATTTTTTTCATCTCCTTTAGGGCGAGGAGGAACCCTGTAGACGATGTGACGGCCGTGAAGACGTAGGAGCGCGGCTCCGTCCACACGGCCCACTGAAGCCGGTGTCTGTAGGAGCTAGACTTTTGTGCAATACTAAATAGGTAGAAAACAACGAGCATCCAGCGGCCGTGAAGATAGGAGCGGGTCTCCATCCATGGTGCACTGCAACAGGGCGAAGAGGAAGAAGGTGAAGAACCGGCGGCAGTCACGCAAGAGCCGAGTTTCCGTCGATGATGCAGCCAGCGTCGCCCACTTGTTTTGTTTCCTTTAGCTCTCATTACATACGGTCAAAATTAATCTCCATATCTGATGTAGACTTAAGGCAATGATTATATATTATGTTCGTTGCCAAAAATATGGTATGGTCATTCATATAATCTAGATATAAAGATTTGACCATGAACAAGTTAATTTCCACCTAAAAACATGGTTCATTTGAAATATGTAAATTCATTAGACGTTCAACTAAATGAAGCCAACTTGACCATTTGTTGCCCATCAAGGCTCTCCTAAAACCAACATTTGGTTGTAACTGAGACAAAACAGTAGCAACCAAATCTTGTTTTTCTTGTGCTATGTTATAAAGAAAGTATATTGGGTAGCCAACGGCGTGTCCTTCAGCCACGTCTCCTCCCAGATGCTGGCGTTTTCACCATTTCCAACAGTACAAGATCCTCTTGTACGTTAAACTCCGCCGCCATTGTGGACCTTCACATCAGCAGCGGGGGTCGAGACACAGACCCTTTCTCTGTTTCCGATGAGGGTTTTGACCCGTTTCTGATGTGTCGTTCTGGTGATATGTCTCACATTACGCGCCGTATTGATATGTTGCTTCACTAATTTTTTTCACAAAAAGAGCTTCCCCCAATTAACGAACCCAAACAGAATTCCTAGCTCTTAAAATATTTTTAGCAATTCCTATCTTTAAAATTACACCACTACGAGATACTTAAATCCCAAATTCTGTTGTCCATTGAACAACACTATTCTGTAAAAGGGATTCATCCCTAAAATCAAAATTATGTAGATAACAATCTTTTCTCACTAATCTGAAGGCAGAACAACAACCATTTTCTTCATAAAAAGGTGGCCAGGGCTTTATTAGAATTAACATGCTTACTCATGTAGTAGAACCGACCTTTATTATATAAGTCATCACCTCCATCAATTAGCCTAATACATTTTTCCGAAAAGGCAAGCCCTGGCTTCTGCATCCATTGATTCATGCGACCATATATTGATTTATTAAAATTCAGTTGTTACAAGACGAGTCCATCAAGGATCACAAAGGGTTGATACATGGATCAACAATCTAAAAGGAATGGATAACATGAGAAAGACACTATATCAACATGTTATTCCAAGATCAGAACATCAGCTGCATTAGTTATATAAATCTCATGCAACTATAGTCAGGCGGTTGCACCATCCAAAGATGCGCGCGCCTCTCCATTGGTTGTAGGAAGATCACATATGGATCCAATGGTTATAGTCATCGAGATAACCTGCATGAAAGAAGATGAGTGTGCCTTGTTAAGTATAATCATTGCATATATTCCATATGGCCCAAAGTAAAGCGCAAGCCCCTACTCAATTGGAACTTTATCTTTTTTTTGGAATACCGTGTAACCAATTGCCAAACAAGATTGTGATATTATTAGGGGCACTAATATTGAAGGCCATATAGACAATACGTCAAACCATTTTAGCAAAAGGACATGTTATAAACAAGTGTTGTATTGTTTCATCTTGATCACAAAAACAACACTTTTTAGAACCATTCCAGTTCCTTTTAACCAAATTATCCTTAGTGAGAAGAACCATTTTTACAAGAACCACGTGAAAATCTTAATTTTTAATGGAACTTTCATTTTCTACATATATTTATGTAAGAATGTGGTATGGTCATTGATGACGTGAAACACACGTTCGTTGGGAGACCCCAAGAGGAAGGTATGACGTAGTCAGCAGCAAGTTTTCCCTCAGAAAGAAACCAAGGTTATCGAACCAGTAGGAGCAGCAACTCTTCAGAAGGTTGTCAACGGCGCCAGAAAAATAGCTTTCGTAGGGAGTCTGGACTGTTGACGTGGAATCTGCACACAACACAATCAAACTACTTTGCCCCAACGAAACAGTGAGGTTGTCAATCTCACTGGCTTGCTGAAAACAAAGGATTAAACGTATGGTGTGGAAAATGAGTATTAAATTGCAGAGAATGAAAAAGGAACAGTTTGCAGTTTGTGGTTGTTTAATCAGTGTAAAAGAATGGACCGGGGTCCACAGTTCACTAGTGGTGTCTCTCCATAAAAGATAACTAACATGTTGGGTGAACAAATTACAGCTGGGCAATTGACGAATAGTGAGCGCATGACAATGCATATACATGACATGTTGACTACTATGATATTTAATTGGGCATTACGACATAATACATAGATCGTTATCCAACAGCATCTATGACTAATAATCCACCGCCGGGTTGTCATCCGAGTCCCCCATTGGTATTAAGTTGCAAGCAACGGATAATTGCATTAAGTAAAGTGCGTAATGTAAACAAACACATATGCCCGTGGACATAGCATCGTTAGGTTATCCCTAGTGGCAACAGCACATCCACAACCTTAGAACTTTCTGTCACTGTCCCAGGTTAAACGGAGACATGAACCCACTATCTTTACTATTAAATGGGAGTTGGTGATGGTGTAACCCATGGCAGAATTTTTCTGCCTCCCGATTCTGCCTTCCGCGGACCAATTGTGTGCCGGCCCAAATAAAACAAATCAATTACTTGCCAAATAACGCATCAATCAAGGAATAAACAAATCAATTACTTGCTCCTATACTCTCCCGAAATAGCGCCTTCCTCTCACGATCTCCCCCAGAAATCGTGCCTTTTCCTTCTCCCTGCCAATCCAATCAGGCTGTGTTTTCCTCTCGCGATCCCGACTGCGGCTGGAGGGGAGCGGGCGGCGTGGTGAAGGAAATCGGTGGTGGGCATGATGATGCGCCCATGGTTGGTCGTGCTGGTGCAGGGCGACGGCGGCTGGTCGCCTGGCGCGGAGAGGAGGCCGGGGGCCGTGGTGGTGCAGACGGCGAGGAGTCGCCGATGCCGGCGCTCCCGGAGGGTCGATTTGCCATTGGTGTCTCCCCTTCCAAGACGGCTCCTCCCGTGTAGTTCCACGCCGTCTCTCTCCAATCTCCATGGAATTTTTGAGAAACGTCATGACGTACCATTACAAGGGTTTGTGCTTCTACATCTCTTCTATCCAATAGATTTGCTTAATTGAGGCACATGAATGGGAACGATTAGGAGGTGAAGGCAAATGTCCTGGAGCTGCCCATATGGGATCTGGTCAAGTCGGCCACCGACTGTGCACTGGATTGAGATAATTCCTCTTCACAAAGGTAATAAAGCAATTCCTCTTCACAAATCCAGTCCCCGTACAGTTTCCCGCTCTAATGAATGTGGTTGGGTATCTGTCATTAATTTCACGATGTTAGCTCTATGCCCAATTGCCCATAAGGATGGATCTAAGCGTCTCACAAGATGTTTGAGAAAATGCCCCTAAGATATTATCAAAATAGGCCTCCTACACCACGATAAGATCAATTCGGAGACAAGTATTCTGTATGGTGAAGATGAATTGTTTTGAATAATGTTCATGAACAATGAAATGATAAATTGGCCGAGTCAATCTTTCTAGCACTTCTCTCAAGAGAGGAAGGGAAAGACAATTGCTCAATGATGATTCAAACTGGAACGCGTCATTCTAGCAAAATTTTAGCACTGAATAAGATAAACACAATATCGTACTAATTGTGGGCATGCTTTTTCTTACCAACTCAACGTCCTGCAGATTCATGCTCCTTGTAGTATATAAGTGATTTGTTATACCTCCATTAGATTCATCATTGCAGGATCATATTCTATTATAGAGACTAGATTTTTCTTTGATTTAGCTGTTATGTAATATGAAGTATTGATCATGCAACCACTACCTAATGAAGATCGGTTGTACCTATCTTGGATCTGTCATGATTTTGGTTCAGTTAAGTTTAAGTAGTAACATAAGACATTGAGTTCCTCGTAGAAGCTTGGGCTCTGACTCATCTTGGCGAAATCCAAGAAATAATTTGGGAACTTTTACTTTTGCAGCCATTAATCTCGCGCTGTAGCCAGCTTGGTTATTAGCTATATCATCTTGGTTTGTGATTTCTTTGGCATCTTATTGATGCTTAAAGTGTACATTCCTGCATTCCCCCAAGCAAGAGAACATGAGATGTATTCACTGGAAGACATGAGAACAACATGCTCAACGCTGAGACAATTCCGGGTGCGGGGCGCACATCTGTGTCACAATGATCTTCTGTAAATGCCCCCTCATCCACTCCATATAGGTAAACTGTGAGCTATCAAATATCTCTTTTGACAGAAGTTTAATTCCAGCACGTAATTTTTCGAATCAAGATGGTGTATATGTGACTTCATTTAGCATCGCGGACAGGTGGTGCACTTCTGATATGGCTATATATATGAATAAGCTATAGTGTAGATTTATGAGTTTCCAATATTTTTCTAGCTGTGGTTTCGAACCTGATATGCTTTTGTTTAACGGTGCTATACACATCTAACAGCTTAAAGAATATATTAGATTCAACAATTGTATTAGTAGAAGAATTTTCTCATGTACAGAAATATTTCTACAATGATAAAAGTAGTATCCAGATCGACCTTTCAAATGTTGCTTTGCATAATATTAGATATCTGAAATTTGCGACCTAAAAATATTACGGGAAACTTGCAGGCCGAATGACAAACTGGTTGCTGGCGACTAAGAAGCCGAGATACTACTGACCGAGCTTAATGAGCCAAATTAATGAGTTACTCGTTTACCTTCTCAAGCTCGGCCAAATTCAGTGTCCTCAAATCTGGTCTATCTAGCCATGCAGTTATGTATTTTTGGTTGTCGTTGCACATTGGATATTGTGTCTGCGTGTGGGTGTTTGGTTCCCTCACGGAATCTGTTTGCTTTGTTTATTTCTGTTGCAGATTCTTGTAGGCATATCTGTGGATTTTATGCTTATCCAAATGTATTCTTAGAGGATATTGGGCAGTGACTACTTTCACCAAGATATCCTGCATGATATTACTTCCAAATTACAATATGGAATTCGTGTTCTGTGAGGATGAGAATTGTGAAAAGTCTGGCTGGTGTACTATTTGTGTTTCAACTGAAAATATCAGTCACTAATTAATGCCTCAGAATATTCACTATCATGTGCCCTAGCGCCAGAGAAAAAATCTGGAGAAGAATTGGTTTTCAATACGTAACAAACATCCTCTTCAGTTTACATTGGATTTTTTCTAAATAAATAGACATGCTCCATGCATTATTGTTTCCTAGCTTCATCACTGACTGTTCTGACTCACTCGAAGAAGAGAAGACAAAGAAACGCTCGGGACAAGCATACATTTCCCTCTTCTGATTACTGTAGCCTGGAGGGTTTGTTGGCCCATTTGAAGAGTAGCCATTGTGCTAATTAATTGGGAAGACCCACAAATTTAATGTATGCATACACTGATCTAACTATCTGCAAATTTCACGGATTGTTTTTGGAATTTTTGGCTACACAAAAATAACAAATTTGTGGTAGATCACCGATTGCCTTTATCCTCACTTGTCTTTTTTTTTGTAGATCACGTATATAAATAAATTTATGTGAAACTTTGTGTCACACATTCTAGAGGTGTTTATAAAATTCACATACCCTGCACAAAGATTATGTGTGACGAGAAAATTGAAAAAACATGTGGGATCCGTAGCAACGCACGGACATTCATCTAGTCTAGCATAAATACTCTCTCTTGGAGTTACAAGCATCTACTTGGCCAAAGCATCTACGAGTAACGGAAAACATGCAAGATCTTAAATAACATATAAGATAGATTGATAATCAACTTGACATAATATTCAATATTCATCGGATCCAGCAAACACAACATGTAGCATTACAATAATATGATCTTGATCATGTAGGGCAGCTCACAAGATCTAAACATGATGGCACAAAGTGGAGAGACAACCATCTAGCTACTGCTATGGACCCGTAGTCCAAGGATGAACTACTCACGCATCACTCCGGAGGCAGGCATGGCGATGTAGAAGCCTCCGGTGACGATTCCCCTCTCCGGCAGGGTGCCGGGAAGAGGTTCTGAACCCTCCCGAGCTAGGGTTGACGACGGCGGCGTCTCTGGAACTTTTCGTGGATATTTGCTCAGATACTTAGGGTTTTCGCGTCGGGGGGAATAAGTAGGCGAAAGGGCGGCGGCTGCGGACCCCCGAGGGGCCCACACCACCCCAGGGCGCGGCAGAAGGGGGGCCCGTGCCCTGGTGGCGTGTGGCCTCCTGGTGGCCCTCCTCTGCTGCTCATTCGCTCCGTCAGGCGTGTTCTGGAAAAATAGGCACCCCCGTGTAGTTTCGTCCAATTCCGAGAATATTTCCAGACTAGCTTTTCTGGAATACAAAAACAGCAGAAAACAGGAACTGACACTTCGGCATCTTGTTAATAGGTTAGTCCAAAAAATGTATAAAAGTGATATAAAGTAGATGCAAAACATATAGCAATTGGTATAAAACAAGCATGGAACATCAAAAATTATAGATACGTTTGAGACGTATCAGTCATTCATATAATCTAGATATAAAGATTTGACCATGAACAAGTTAATTTCCACCTAAAAACATGGTTCATTTGAAATATGTACATTCATTAGACGTTCAACTAAATGTAGCCAACTTGACCATTTGTTGCCCATCAAGGCTCTCCTAAAACCAACATTTGGTTGTAACTGAGACAAAAACAGTAGCAACCAAATCTTGTTTTCCTTGTGCTATGTTATAAAGAGAGTATATTGGGTAGCCAACGGCGTATCCTTCAGCCACGTCTCCTCCCAGATGCTGGCGTTTTCACCATTTCCAACAGTACAAGATCCTCTTGCGAAAAAAATTATCTTTGGTCTTCATTTGTCCCTTCCAAAAGGGTGAGTCCTAATGCTTTAGGTTTTACTTGCATAGGGTTTTAGAAATCAAATATTTATTTTGTATTATCTCTTGTCATACACCTTCTTCAGTTAATAACTTAAAAAGCTATTTGCTCAAAAGACATATATTCTTAATCTCTAAAACCTCAATCCCAAGTTCTCCTTGTTCTTTTGGCCTGCAATGATGTTCCATCTTGTAAGTCCATACTTACTCTTATAGTCTTATGGCCATATAAGCCCTTAGGCTAACATTCTACTATTAGTACCTACTATTTTGTTCTAGCTACAAACGATGACATGCACATGACAAGGCACTGCTTGCGCAAGGAGGATACGTCGAGCTTTGGTCAAACCAGTGCCATCCGGTCCACGTTTCAATCGCAACAGTAGACACGTCAGTTAGTCACCGCTGCAGCTTTGGGCAAAATGGCACGCTGCCAATCTTGTTCCTGGATTCCACACCGGATCCGCAACGAATTTTAAATCAAACTGTGATAGCTTAGTTTCTGGTGTGATGTTACGTCGTCAGTACTGTACACCTTGCCCATCTTTTTTCCTCCTCATTTCTTGCTTGAGAAATTAAAAAAAGCAGATCCACTTCTAGTGGTTATCTCGTGGCGTGTTTGAATTGGGCAAAATCTGCGATGTCGAGTCACGGTCTGAAATTATGAAGGAAAATGTCGTTTTTCTGAAGCTGTCACATAATTCTCGCCACGACAGTCTGGCAGGTTGTCGACAACCAGAAGAAAAAACGAGATACATGTACAAAGCAGGTCTGGAAAGGTTCAAATGACATTACGCGGATGGATAAAATATAAGGCATCTATTTTTTTCCCGAGAAAATGCAACATAAGTTTCTCTTCAAAATTTTCTTAAAATTCAAGAATAAAACTAAGGTTTCATATGTGCTCATTATCTCTCCTCCTACACTCAAAACAGTAGAGTTGGGTTGGTCCTCATAGGCTGCTATATTTCATTATTTTGTTCAAATTCCGTGATCAACCGTACCAGAGAGGCCTCCTCTATGTGAGTTTTGTTTATGATGATTTCTAATAGTTGCCTGTGCTTTTTCTTCAGGTGCTTTGAGGCAGCAGTGCACCTGTGAAAACTAAAACATTTATGTGTAGGTACATGACCTTGAATGTTGTAGATTTGGATATATATTGGGTAGTATGACTATGGTATATTCTTGGTTGCTATTGTAAATATGCAATTTTACAGTTCTATGGAAATATGCTGGGCAACTATTTTTCACATTTTTATGGTCGAAGTCATGTGTTGCACGTGCAACGCACGTCTCCTAATTTATTATAATATAAACATGTATTGGTAGTTGAGAACATCTCAAACAAAACAGGTATGATTTATTCCCAAATCAGTACTAACATTCTCACTGTTTTTATCAGTGTATGTGTATCACTTTGATTTGCACAATTTGCAATTCTGAATTACTTACTATGCATAAAAAAATGTCCACAAAAGAAGTTCATGGAAAGATAAGCTCTAACAATTGATAATAGCTCACCACGTACAAAGTCGTTAATTTCATGTGAACATTCCTTTGGCATTCAGAAACGATAACCGGCATTCATAAACGATAACCGTAAGACATGTCTTTTTTAAAACTCCTGTTGTACTTTTGCATCCGCCCACTTGCCCATGTACGTATAGAGGAGATAGCTTCATCAGATTCACATTTTTCTTCATTTTCTCACGGTCCTGAAGTATCAACAACAGTTATGAAGTATCAACAACACTTGTTAATTAGACGAGCAATTATTTGATCAGTGAATATTACAACCAGTTTCCATGAATTTTGCTGGTCGTGCACCAGCGCATGCATCCAACGCAGGCGCAGCGTCATGCTGGCCTGCGCATTCGCCGCAGAGCCCGTGTAAGAAAAGATTAGGGGGTCTTTTGCATAAGAAAACACTGCTGGACTGGTCAACGTCTTGCCACGTGGACAAATACATCACGTTAAAATAAAGTAGAAGATTGAAAATGATATATTTATTTTTTCTTTCCTTTTTGTTTTTGTTTGGAGACAATTGCTTGGAATACTACTATATTAAAATCCAACATATTTTTAGTTGTCTTCATCCAAAATAAGTATGAATTTTCAGAACCGTAGGCTCGTTTATATTTTGTTGCCCGTCGCAACGCATCGGGCATTTTGCTAGTCATTAGTAAGATACAGATCATATTCAGGCCAGTTCTGTCCACTGGGAATATTTTCAAGTAATAGAAAACGAAAGGGCTAAATTGATAAAAGTACTAAAGAGACTCTTCTTCCCCCCACGATTCCCATTGCGCCTCCCGATCCCCTTCTTCCCCGTCAGAGTCACAGAGTCAGAGCGCGCTGTGTTGTCGTTGCAAGTCTGGAGACCCTGATCCAAATGAAGAACGCGACGAGGCCGAACAAGATCAGGGTCACGGATAGCGCTGTGACGACCCAGATCATCCGTCGCGTGCTCCCTGTACCTGCAGACAGTAAAAGCTCGGTCACGAGTTGCTGACCTTTAGATCAACATCCAAGGGTCCGATAGTCATCTTCTTCCTCGAGACGATCTAAATGTTCCGGCCGTACCTGACGAAGAAGGTTCCGGAGAAGAACTTGTGTTTAAGCACATGAATCCCCAGACTCCCTGTGCGTCGCGTCGCTGGCCGCACGACCCCCTTCCTTCTCGCAAGCTCCGCACTCTCCACCCATGGCGTTGTTCCACCGAAGCTCGAACCCTCCGTTTAGAGCCGCCATGAATCCGTCGAGCGGCGCCCCAGTTGAGTTGACCATAGAGCTCCGCAACACTGGCATGCCGACGACTGCTTCGCAGAGCTTGGTGTAAATTAAATTTTGGAATCGAGAAATGCAAGCTAATCGCAAGAAAGTCTGTGCGATGCAGAACGAGATATTGAAAGAAACACGGGCTGTGATCTGCAACATGCATAAACTGACAGGTTACATATGGAGGTAGCTCAGGGTGTTACTAGTTGAATTTTTGCGCGGCGTCACGCCGCGTATTTGGTGGATATTTTTGTGAATAATTTTTTTTTGTTTTGGTTATATAATATATCTTGTGAATAGAAATGGTGACATTAGAGAGAGATAAATTCAATTTAGGCATTTATTAAATTGAATTGCATAATTAAAGGGAGTTTAGTTATATCATTTTGAAATTTTCATTTATTCGAATTGACATGATATGTTTGTGGTTTGTTTTAAATATAATTTTTAATAAATTGAATTGATTGAATATGTTTGTATTTCGCTGTAAATATGTAATTTAAATCTTTGGTTGGAGGAAATATATTGTATTACCGTTGATTTAATTCAATCCATTTTTAGAGGAAATGAATATGTGATTTCTTGAAATATGTATGTAATTAAGCATTATTTAAATTGAACTGTGTAATTAGAAAGAGTTAAGTTCAATTTGATCATTTATTAAATTGAATTGTATAATTGGAGGGAGTTTAGTTATATGATTTCTAAATATTAAACCAGTTGAATTGGTATGATATGTTTTGGTTTTGTCTTAAATGTTTAAGTTAACTTAATATTTGAAGGAAATACGTTGTATGAGCATTTATTAAATCCAATTCGAAATCAATCCATAGTTAGAGGAAATGAATTTGCATGTTTTCGAAATATTCACATTTTTAGAGGAAATGAATTTGTGGTTTTTTGGGATGTGCATGTAATAAAGCATTATTTAAATTTGACCACATAATTAGAGAGAGGTAAGTTTAATTTGATTATTTATTAAAGTGAATTGCATAATTGGAGGGAGTTTAATTATATTATTTCTAAATATTAATCTATTCGAATTGATATGATATGTTTGTGTTTTGTCTTAAATATTTAATTTATCTCAACAATTGGAGGGAATACATTGTGTGAGCATTTATTAAACTCAATTTGAAATCAAACTATAATTAGAGGTGATGAATTTGCATTTTCTCCAAACATTCATTTAGTAAAGCATTTTTCGTAAACGCAACTACATAATTAGAGGAATTTAGTTTATGTGATTTCCATATATGTTAGCTAAATTGAAATGATCAAATATGGTTTCGTTTTGCCATATTTTTTCTTATTTAGCATCATAATCAGAGGGAATAAACTATGGCTAGGTTGAAATATTAACTATTTTACCATTTATTAAATTTAATTGCATAATTGAAGAGGGTTTAGTTAAATTATCTGTAAATATTAATCTATTTGAAATGATGTAGTAAGTTAGTTTTTCGCCTTAAAAATTTAATTTAACCCATAATCAGATGACAATTTATGAAATTCAATTCACAATTAGAGGAATTGAACTTGGATTATTTCCAAATACTCACTGAATTAAAATCTTCAAATATGTTTGTATTATGCCATAAGTAGTTAGCATTCTTTTGTAAGCATTTTGACATATTTTTCATATTTTTTCGATAGATAGAGTGGATGCAAAGAAAAACATAGGAGGCGTGGCTGAGCTTGGGGCTTGAGGTGGAGGTCCTAGCTGACATGGAACTGAGTTGAGGAGGCTATCACTGTGAATGGGGAAGTGCAGCAGGAGGTGCGGTCAAGCAGGAGCAGCGACATTCGCTTTCTCTTGAGAGCGGCAAGCATGAGCAGGAGATGCTGTGGTAGTGATGATTAAATGGAAATATATAAGGGAGGTGAAAGGAAAAAAATACAGTAGGGTATAATTAGGGAGTGGAAATAAATAAGTAATTTTGAAGTTGTTATTTAAAACAACCGGTTGCATAGTGTCATAAAATGGCACTATGCACAGAAGAAATTCATTTGTACAAAATCAGGTCAGTTGATCTAAAAATCATTTAAGGTGGACTTTGTTTCACTAAATTTTAGAGTTTGTGAGATAGAATGGCGGGGTATAATTAAAGAAGGGTCGAGTTTGTATGTATTTTTTTTATTGTTTTGATACATTACTTGTATTTTTTGCAGTGGATATATTTGGGGACATCGATTTTTCGATGTTTTCCTTTTGTTGATTTTTTTTTTGCACACTGGGCCCACCTTTTTTTTGAGCATTTTTATATGTTTTGTCCAGTATATGAATATTTAGTAGCCTGAAATGTGCAAACATGTTCGTATTTGGACGTCAACATTTAATTGAAATCCACAGGGCCAACTATTTTTGTGAGCATTTTTTATATGTTTTGTCACTATTTAAATATTTAGTAGTTTGAAATGTTCAAACATGTTGAACAAATAGAAACAACGACCGCTTGAATGATGAGCCGCCTAGTGGCTATGAATTGAAAGGACAAACAATAAGAAAGCCAACAAAATATCTAGATAACTAAAACAATCTGAGAAGCATTTATGCAGATATGCAGGACAGAGCACACTGCAAAGAAAGTTTTGAGTAATATAACAGTAAAATTTCACCTACCAATTGTAATAAAACTCTTATTTTTAAGCGCAGGACGAAATAAAACCCAACTACTTAAAATGACAAAAATGTCGCTGCTCTATCGATGAGCTGAACCCTAAACATATTTAATGATTTAGCAAAATCTATTTAAGTAGGATGGTTTGTAGCAAATTATGTTATTTGGTCTATCATATTTAATGATACCACTGATATTATTTCTGTGGATTTTATGTGAGCGCGAAAGAAATTTGTGAAATACATATTTTTTGAAATGTCGTAAAGGTGTGAGTTGCAAATATTTAGCAAGTTTATGGCATAAGTAGTGACCATTTTTGTATGTGCATGTTGATATGTTCGTGATACGTCTCAAACGTATCTATAATTTTTTATGTTCCATGCTTGTTTTATACCAATTGCTACATGTTTTGCATCTACTTTATATCACTTTTATACATTTTTTGGGACTAACCTATTAACAAGATGCCGAAGTGCCAGTTCCTGTTTTCTGCTGTTTTTGTATTCCAGAAAAGCTAGTCTGAAAATATTCTCGGAATTGGACGAAACTACACGGGGTCCCTCCCCTCTGCCGCGCCCTAGGGTGGTGTGGGCCCCTCGGGGGTCTCCAGCCGCCGCCCTTTCGCCTACTTATTCCCCCCGACGCGAAAACACTAAGTGCCTGAGCAAATATCCACGAAAAGGTCCAGAGACGCCGCCGCCGTCAACCCTAGCTCGGGAGGGTTCAGAACCTCTTCCCGGCACCCTGCCGGAGAGGGGAATCGTCACCGGAGGCTTCTACATCGCCATGCCTGCCTCCGGAGTGATGCGTGAGTAGTTCATCCTTGGACTACGGGTCCATAGCAGTAGCTAGATGGTTGTCTCTCCACTTTGTGCCATCATGTTTAGATCTTGTGAGCTGCCCTACATGATCAAGATCATATTATTGTAATGCTACATGTTGTGTTTGCTGGGATCCGATGAATATTGAATATTATGTCAAGTTGATTATCAATCTATCTTATATGTTATTTAAGATCTTGCATGCTTTCCGTTACTCGTAGATGCTTTGGCCAAGTAGATGCTTGTAACTCCAAGAGAGAGTATTTATGCTAGATAGTGGGTTCATGCCTCCGTTTAACCTGGGACAGTGACAGAAAGTTCTAAGGTTGTGGATGTGCTGTTGCCACTAGGGATAACCTAACGATGCTATGTCCACGGGCATATGTGTTTGTTTACATTACGCACTTTACTTAATGCAATTATCCGTTGCTTGCAACTTAATACCAACGGGGGACTCGGATGACAACCCGGCGGTGGATTATTAGTCATAGATGCTGTTGGATAACGGTCTATGTATTTGTCGTAATGCCCAATTAAATATCATAGTAGTCAACATGTCATGTATATGCATTGTCATGCGCTCACTATTTGTCAATTGCCCAGCTGTAATTTGTTCACCCAACATGTTAGTTATCTTTTATGGAGAGACACCACTAGTGAACTGTGGACCCCGGTCCATTCTTTTACACTGATTAAACAACCACAAACTGCAAACTGTTCCTTTTTCATTCTCTGCAATTTAATACTCATTTTCCACACCATACGTTTAATCCTTTGTTTTCAGCAAGCCAGTGAGATTGACAACCTCACTGTTTCGTTGGGGCAAAGTAGTTTGATTGTGTTGTGTGCAGATTCCACGTTGGTGATCGTGTTGCGCCGTGCGGCCACAACAACCTTCTGAAGAGTTGCTGCTCCTACTGGTTCGATAACCTTGGTTTCTTTCTGAGGGAAAACTTGCTGCTGACTACATCATACCTTCCTCTTGGGGTCTCCCAACGAACGTGTGTTTCACGCATCAAGCTTTTTTCTGGCGCCGTTGCCGGGGAGACAGCAGTCTTCTGCAAGGGGAGTTTCACGCTTCCAATCTCTTTACTTTGTTTTTGTCTTGCTTAGTTTATTTTATTTTATCTTGTTTGCTTTCAATTATCAAAAACACAAAAAAATTAGTTACTTGCATTTAGTTTATTTTCAGTTTTGTTTTCTGTTAGTTATCATGTCTAGCTCTGCTCCTTTTCCGTAGTGCCACCTGTGGGAGAAATTATTACTTTTAGGCAGAAGGTGGGGAATCCTTTAGGAATGCCTGGGCGAGAATTTTGGAATTGCACAAGAAGGTGCAACCTAAGATGGATTTGAGAGTTCTTAAAAAATTTCTACCATGGTTTATTTTCTGTCTATCAACTTGCTCTAGATACCATGGTAGGGGAAACCTTTTCTGAGATTGATTCAATGAAAGCTCATAATATTTTGAGTGGTTTGGCAATTTTTCCAATGGTGGATGAAACTGGGTATTCGCTAAGCTAGATAAAATAGAAAAGTCAATTGATGATTTAACTCTGAGCCATAATTTAAAGAACAACCTTTAGTTGAGTTAAAAAATGATTGGGAACCATTCATTGAGATTAATATTGGTAATGAAAAGTTCCGTGCCTACTGTGATCTTGGTTCTACAATGTCCATCATGCCAAAAATGGTTTATGATTTATTAAAATATGATAATATGGTTAGTTACCCTGTTTTTCATTTTCATGCGGATGGAACAATCATAAAAAGTATAGGGATTATTAACGATGTTAAGGTTACTATTCAGAATAAGACTGTCCCTGTTAATTTTATGATTCTTGCAAAATCTCCTGGTAATATTGTCCTTGGAAGGCCCTTTTTAAAGAACAATGGAGTTTTATTAATGCAAAGTATGGGTTTATGAAATTCAATACTCCTATTAATCGAAGGTTCTTCTTTCCAATTAAGAAGGACGATCCCACCGAAAGGTTGGGAGATTTCAATGTCTTTGGTAATACTTGATGCATGCTTTGTGCCTAGCTAAAAGGCGTTAAAGAAAAGCGCTTATGGGAGGCAACCCATTTTTTTTTCTGCAATTTTTCTTTTATTGAGTCAAGGAGTGTTTACTTCTGTAGCAACTCCTTTGTATCTTTATTTTCTCGCATTGTTGTGCCAAGAGTAGCCTCTAATGTTAAGATGATGCTTAATTTTGATTGCTGCGCAGAAACAGATTTTTGCTGTTCACTGTACGAAATTCCTAAAATCACCAGATTGTTAATTAAATCTGAAATTTTTGTGCGTAATCTTTATGAATGTCTGAAACTTTCATTAGTTCAGAGTTTTCGATCTGAGCGTCGTAAGTGCCTCGAAAAAATTCGTCTTTGCGGACTGTTCTGTTTTAGACAGATTATGCCTTTTTATTTTGCATTCTCTCTTTTACTAGTGTTGAGTGAAATTCTTTTTTGGGTGGAAGAGCTTCACATAACATCAGTGGCTGTAGCTAATGTTTAAAGTAACAAATCATATTGCGTCTTTATAGAACATGTGAATTTTTGATTATGCACTAACCCTCTAATGAGATCTACTTTGAGTTTGGTGTGACGGAAGTTTTCAAGGGTCAAGAGAGAAGGATGATATAATAGGATCAAGAAGAGTGAAGAGCTTAAGCTTGGGGAGGCTCCCATGGATCTCCCCAGCATATTTCAAGAAGACTCAAGCGTCTAAGCTTGGGGATGCCCAAGGCATCCCCTTCTTCATCGTCAAAATTATCAGGTCATCTCTAGTGAAACTATATTTTAATTCTTTCACATCATATGTGCTTTTCTTGGAGCGTCTGTGTGCTTTTATTTTCAGTATTGCATTTTATTTTCAATAAAGCTTGACTGGACCCTAGCATTCTTGATTGGGAGAGAGACACGCTCCGCTTTTTCATGAGAATACTCCTATTCTTCACTTATATTTGTTGAGTATTCATATCTAGCGCTGTTCAGCTTTTAGCTCTTGTTTTCATGTATCTCTTGTCAGAGCTATTAGCTTTCTTTTGTAGAAAGTACTCTCTTGCTTCACTTATATTTGTTTGGAGAGTTGATGAAATAAATTGATTGGTGTTTGGTTGGTTCAGAAAATGTTGCATGTGGTAATTGGTATAAGGAAAAACTTGCTTAATCTTGTAGATCACTAAAATGGATAACTTGATGCTTGTCAATTGTTTTGAGTTAACAAGTAGATCATGATTAAATTGTGCATCACATGAGTTAAGCCTATTAGTGAAGAACTACCGTAAAGCTTGTTGAAAATTTGGTTTGCATCGGTGGTATCTCTAAGGTCTAGATATTTTCTAATAACAGGGTTTGGTTAACAAGGAAGACGGTATGAAGTCTTATAACGTTTGCAATATGTTTGTCATATAAAACTTGGTGTACGGGTTGATATTCTTGTTTGCTTACATAACCTTGCTAGCCTAAACTCTGTACTGAGAGGGAATGCTTCTCGTGCATCCAAATCCTTGAGCCAAAATCCATGCCATTTGTGTCCACCATAACTACCTATATGTGGTATTTCCTTGCCACTCCAAGTAAATTTTTCATGTGCTACCTTTAAATTATTCAAAATGTTATTATTCCCTTTTTGTGTCAATGTTTACTAGCTCATGAGGAATTAGTGTGGTTATTCTTTATTCTATTTGTCGATGGACTTTTACACCTGGACTAGTGGCATATACATCCGCTTATCCAATAACTTGCAAAAAGAGCTGGCAACGGGGTGCCCAGTCCCAATTAATTACAACTTTAACCAATTAATTCTCTTCACACTTTTGCCCTGATTCATCAGTAAGCAATGACAAACAGTGAAATACCTGAATGTGTGTAAACCAAAGAGAAAGAGGGATGATCTGCCTTGCTGGTAGAAATAACGTCCTTCATGGGAGCCGCTCTTAAAAGTCCGTTCGACAGGTAGAATACTGTTCTCACCCGCTACCATTCGTTGACAATTAACAAACACCTCTCAAAAATAGATACTCCTCCATGGTATGTGATTGATGGAAGGCACCCGAGGATTCGGTTAGCCATGGCTTGTGTTAGCAAGGTTGGGAGGAGTATCAAATATTTTATGCAATCTCTATATGCTTTCAAAAACCTAAAAGCTCTAGCACATGATTTAATCCCTGCTTCCCTCTGCGAAGGGCCTTTCTTTTACTTTTATGTTGAGTCAGTTTTCCTATTCTTTCTGTCTTCCACAAGCAAACACTAGTGTCAACTTTGTTACAACATGCGTTATATGCAATGTATTGGACTTGTTATACTACTTTGTGTTGACAATATCCATGAGATAAATATGTTGAAAGTTGAAGCAAATGCTGAAACTAAATTCTTCCTTTGTGTTGATTAAATACCTTTTATTAGAAACTATTGCTTTATGAGTTAACACTTATGCAAAACTGTTTGATGCTTGTCTCGAAAGTACTATTCATGAAAACGTTTAGCTTGTGTGATTCATTGTTTACTCATTATCTATTTGGTAGCAAATTATAGACCATTGACTTGGATCACTTCATTCATTTACATGTGCCTTGCAATATTATATGATCAAGATTATGATGTAGCATGTCACCTCAAAAATTATTTTGTTTTTATCGTTTACCTACTCGAGGACGAGTAGGAACTAAGCTTGGGGATGCTGATACGTCTCAAACGTATCTATAATTTTTGATGTTCCATGCTTGTTTTATACCAATTGCTACATGTTTTGCATCTACTTTATATCACTTTTATACATTTTTTGGGACTAACCTATTAACAAGATGCCGAAGTGCCAGTTCCTGTTTTCTGCTGTTTTTGTATTCCAGAAAAGCTAGTCTGGAAATATTCTCGGAATTGGACGAAACTACACGGGGTCCCTATTTTTCCAGAACACCTGACGGAGCGAAGGAGCACAGAGGAGGGCCACCAGGGGCCACACGCACCTAGGGCGCGGGCCCCCCTCTGCCGCGCCCTAGGGTGGTGTGGGCCCCTCGGGGGTCTCCAGCCGCCGCCCTTTCGCCTACTTATTCCCCCCGACGCGAAAACCCTAAGTACCTGAGCAAATATCCACGAAAAGTTCCAGAGACGCCGCCGTCAACCCTAGCTCGGGAGGGTTCAGAACCTCTTCCCGGCACCCTGCCGGAGAGGGGAATCGTCACCGGAGGCTTCTACATCGCCATGCCTGCCTCCGGAGTGATGCGTGAGTAGTTCATCCTTGGACTACGGGTCCATAGCAGTAGCTAGATGGTTGTCTCTCCACTTTGTGCCATCATGTTTAGATCTTGTGAGCTGCCCTACATGATCAAGATCATATTATTGTAATGCTACATGTTGTGTTTGCTGGGATCCGATGAATATTGAATATTATGTCAAGTTGATTATCAATCTATCTTATATGTTATTTAAGATCTTGCATGCTTTCCGTTACTCGTAGATGCTTTGGCCAAGTAGATGCTTGTAACTCCAAGAGAGAGTATTTATGCTAGATAGTGGGTTCATGTCTCCGTTTAACCTGGGACAGTGACAGAAAGTTCTAAGGTTGTGGATGTGCTGTTGCCACTAGGGATAACCTAACGATGCTATGTCCACGGGCATATGTGTTTGTTTACATTACGCACTTTACTTAATGCAATTATCCGTTGCTTGCAACTTAATACCAACGGGGGACTCGGATGACAACCCGGCGGTGGATTATTAGTCATAGATGCTGTTGGATAACGGTCTATGTATTATGTCGTAATGCCCAATTAAATATCATAGTAGTCAACATGTCATGTATATGCATTGTCATGCGCTCACTATTCGTCAATTGCCCAGCTGTAATTTGTTCACCCAACATGTTAGTTATCTTTTATGGAGAGACACCACTAGTGAACTGTGGACCCCGGTCCATTCTTTTACACTGATTAAACAACCACAAACTGCAAACTGTTCCTTTTTCATTCTCTGCAATTTAATACTCATTTTCCACACCATACGTTTAATCCTTTGTTTTCAGCAAGCCGTGAGATTGACAACCTCACTGTTTCGTTGGGGCAAAGTAGTTTGATTGTGTTGTGTGCAGATTCCACGTTGGTGATCGTGTTGCGCCATGCGGCCACCAACAACCTTCTGAAGAGTTGCTGCTCCTACTGGTTCGATAACCTTGGTTTCTTTCTGAGGGAAAACTTGCTGCTGAACTGCATCATACCTTCCTCTTGGGGTCTCCCAACGAGCGTGTGATTCACGCCATCAGTTCGTCACATTTGTAAGCACCATGGTGGCAAAAAAGTTAAATTTAGAAATGTCCACAGTCAAAATTTGGTTAGATCTAAATGTGTAGCACATTTGAAATGTATTTGGAATTTTGAAATATTTGAATGTGGAATGCGATTATGTGCTATAAATAGGCGACGACTATTTTTTTGTCCATGTCGATATATTTGTCATAATTATTGTGGCCAGTAAATTTAGTTTTTGAAATGTCCACATTTAAAAATTGCGTAGAGTCAGAAATTATTGAAATGAAAAGGTTTTGAAAGTTATTCGAATTGGGAAGTTGTCCAGATTTGGATTCTTCAACGTTTACGAAATGGGCAAATTTTGAAGGCACTTTAAAATTTGAAACATGCAAACATTTGTAGTGAGCATTTTTTATGTGCATGTTGATATATTCGTCACATTAAAATTTTCATATTCAATGTTTTGTTTGTAGCGTAAGTAGCATGAATGTATTTTCTATTTGTTTTGATATGTTACCTGTATTTTTGCAGTGGATATATTTAGGGACAGTAATTTTTCGATGTTTTCTTTTGATTTTTTTTTAATGTTCAATGGACTTCATTTGTTTTGTTTGTGCATTTTTTTTGTTATATGTTTAGTCGAATATTTAAATATTTAGTAGTTTGGAATTTTCAAGTATTCACCAGTTAAAAATGTACTAACATTTTTTTTCCCCGCAAAAAGTAGGAATTTTTTTTGTGAGCGTGCTGATATATTTCAGAGTATTTGCAATTTTTAAGCAGTTTGAAATGTTCAGAAGTTGGTAATTTTAAATGTAAGTCTACAATGGGTGGAAGTGCACATTTCTTCAGTTGGATTTCATAGTAGAGATTTTTTTTAAATTCAACTTTATATTATTGGAGCAAGCATATGTAAATTTGTTCGATTTTTTCTTTCCAAATTGAAATATGTAAATATGTTTTCATGTTGGTATAATTTGTTAGCATTTTTTTTGTGATGTTTGTGGTCAAATTTATGTTTTGAAAAATTTGCAATCTGGAATATATGTAAATTTGAATTATTTTTTGCGTTTACCGAATGGTTAGGTTTGGAAGTCATACGGGAAATTTGAACACTCAAATTTGTAATTTGATTTGGAGTGCTCAAATATGTTGTTTTTCCCGTAAAATCGTACTAATCTAGGTATATTTGAATTAGCCATTTTTTTATTTGGAAAATAGATATTATTTTTCTCTGTGGCATAAATGGGTCACATTTTTTTGTTTGACCATTTTGCTATAATTTTTTTTTAATTTTTTGTGGTTTGTGATTTTTGTGAATTTTGTTTTTTTCTTTTTTCCGGATTTTCTGTAAAACAGAGGGCCCACCTGTCTGTTTTTTTTTGGATTTTTTTTCTGCATTTAAAAAAAATGCTGACAGCCTGGCCCCACGCTTGCGTCGCGCTGACGTCAGCGGAGGCCAGGGGTGGCACTGCCGCGCCGGCGACGACCACGGCGCCGCCGCGTCCGAGCGAGGCGGGAGGCGTGGCTGGGCGCATCGGTCGCGGCTCGACGCCGTGTACACGCGGGTGGTAGCGCGGCCGCATCTGGTGGCCGGAGGCGCCGGCGGCGAGCAGTTCCGCGGCGGCGGAAGCAGAAGGACGCCGGCGAAGATTCCGGCGCGTCTGCGCCGTCTCGGCACGCCGAGCTCGGCGAGGAGGTGGAGGACGCGACGGGAAAGCTCGTGATGAGCTTCGATTTGACCGGGGAAGCACAGTACGGCGGCGATACGCGGCGGCGACCTGCGAGCGCGTGCGGAAGAGAGAAGGGGAAGGAGAGGGTGTACGGGTCATTTTGCCAAAAAGTCCTTGATGTTTTCGCAAATTGCAAGACGGTCCACCGCCTCGCGGTTTAGTGGACTGCGGGTTGATATCTGTTTTTGGGAGGGGTTTTTTTTGCAAAACCGTCAAGGGCATGTGCTGTGTGCCGTCCGATCGCCGAGCGACGGCGCAGATCGACGCACTGTTGGTACTGTTCACAACCTGTAGCAACTACAGTAACGGGAGGCCGGAGAGCTCGCAGAATCGGCCAGCTTTCATATAGTTAGAGATGTGCAATGTGCAGTACTGATTGCACGGATCTTACAGTCAATGTGGATGCCCCAGATAGGACAGGGGAGTACACGACGGCACGGTTTGTGCTTTTCGATTGTAAAGATTTAATTTATCCGGTAAAAACTACTCCTAGCAGTTCCATGTGTAGATAAATAGAAGTCAATTAATTTGGAATGGAGGGAGTACCTGACAAAACCTATTATGGAGTAGCTTCAGGGGTAGGTGCGGCACTGATACTTCTACTACATTACGACGCGCTAACAGTTGGCGAATGCCTACCCACAAGCTGTATGTTCTATCTAGAACTTACTGGACCACGCCGAGCTAGTCCGTTGTCACGTCCGTTTGTTTCTTCGTTTGCAGAGTGCATAAATTAAGGACAACCAGATTTTTGGTGGAATTGAGTGGCACAAGATAGCGACTCGTGAAAGCAAGGTGAACAATCATCCACGAGATAGTGCATAAATTTCTACTTGGCTCCATCACACTTGGCTCAAGTTGTGCCACTTGTGAAATTGAAATGCAACGACGTTTTATACCGTTGAATATGTGGGCACCAACCAAGTCTCAAATGCTATCACCATCACGTTCACCTGTTTTTTTCTTTCAAGGTTATGGTTGCTACCAAATATGTCCTCCGATCTCTTTGTAATCTTAAAAATCTAGATAAGAACGTGCCATCCTCTTAAAACGGTGTAGTATTTTTCTTGATGTCCACCATGAAGAAACACACCGCAAGTCGGTCTCTACCATCTGCTTCTCGACAACCTCCATTATCCGTAGTTTCAACAAGAAATTGGTACATAAAAATTTCATGTCGCGGTTGACTTTCAAGAAAGACAAATCAACATGCGGCTTGCAAGTTGCAACTGAAGCTGGTTCAGTTGTACGGATGAGCAAACATGGGCACACCCTACAGCTATTAATATTGCCACGCGTCTGTTTTTATGGTCGGCACTAGATTCGTGGCCTGCTTGTAATTGTGTATCTTCTTGGTTACTGCTGTATTGTTATAGCATCTAGCGTGAAAACGTGTATCTGCTGATGTTTGAAATGAACTTGTTATTTACACCGTCAGTACAAATAGAGGGTGCAGCTTCATCTGATTGCTTGCAGCTGCTTGCTTCGAAATCCCTTGAGTGTCTTAGCTTTTTTACATGTGTTTTCCTGCAAACGTGTATCTGCTGATGTTTGAAATGAATTCTTATTATAGGTACCCGCTGCTCCGGTTCTGGTTGGAGTGGACGACCCCCCGCCTTCGTGGGATCCAGTTTGCACTCCTATTTTCGGTATGCTTGCCTTCCTTCTCTGTACTCTTGTTAGTTGCACTAATAGTTGCTGTAGTCTTATTGCCTCTTAATTTCTCTACTTAGTATTGCAATGAATTCACGGAGGCTCGATCGAGTTAGGAAGAGAAGAGAAGAAGATGATGATGAGATGATACTCATCATTTTGCCACTATTGCACTAACTTGGTAGTAGAGTACAAACTGAGAAGAAGCAACGACATAGCTCCATTCTATATGGCAAGAATCGTGTTGATGGCATTCTTACGGGGCATGTTAAGAATTGCCGAACAGCTTATAGGATGGAGCCACACATCTTTAGGTCTTTGGCATCTTACCTTAGAAGAGAGAAGCTGATAGTGGATACAAGAATTAAGGTCGAGGAGAAGCTTGCATTCTTATTGTACATGTATGTCTCTGTGGATTAACAGTTTAGCTTTGTTCTGCCATGAATGCATCTTGCTGTCCTCTGCTTTGTGGGATGCAGTATTGCTTTGTGGATTAACAGTTTAACTTTGTGCTGCTATATTGCTTCTGGCCTCTTAATTTTCCTTCTATAGCATCTGTAGTACTAAAACCACTGCTTCAGTTTCACAGCACCAGATGCAAGCGGAGAAGTGTACTGCTCAACCTAAGTGAATAGATCAACCTTATTCGCTGTTAGAAGCAACGGATCATTTGTTCTGGCCATCATGTGACTTTCTGGAAGCTGGCACCTAAACTGCTTTTTTTTTTACACTGCATAGTGTTTCCTTATTCACTGTTAGAAGCAACATGGTTTGATAAAATGACAAGGAACTCTGTTGTAGCATGCGGAGTACATAGCAGGGCATATCATCCTTATTCATGAACATTGGTATACCCTGCCGCAGTTAACTGAACACAAGCAGATGTTTCTTATGTTCATGTGCATTCATGTTTTCCTGGTACTTTTTTTTTTGTCACTATCACAAGTAGTAAGAGGAGGCAATAAAATTGTTTCTTATGTTCATGTGCATCTTAAGTTCTCGTGACAATCAACCTTTGTTGTTGTTTTCAGAGGAGGCTGCTAAGGTCTAGGCTGCTTCCAAGCCATGGTACAAGGCGATGATGGCAACATCAAGATTATGTTTGCGCTTGATGTCAGACAGCGACTACATTGTTCGATTGAATTGGAGTACCTGCGTCTGTTCAAACAGTAGCTCATGTGTTGTACTGTTCCATCAATAAATCATCTGTTGTGCTGTAAATAAGTATGTGAAAAATCTGTTTGATGCTGTGAATTGTAGCATGTTAATTCTGGAATGGTGATGTTCATGTGCTGCTGTTGTAAAAATTGGATCTTTAATAATCTATGTTGATTTGCTTTATTTGCTACTTAAAAATGCTGATATTAATTTGTATACCAAACCCTGCCTACCAAATGGCATTTTTTAGCAAGGGGGTTGTAGGGGATTAGGATAGAAGAGGTTTTGAGGGGATTATCCCCACTAATCCCCTCAAAACCTCTAGCACCAAACAAGCCTAAATGGGAAGACAAACCCAAGGTACTCGCACCAAACAAGGCTAAATGGAAGACAAACCCAAGGTACTCCTAGCTAGGGAATTAGAATGGGAGTATCAGAAGTAAAGCTGAGGATGGTTTCGGAACTGCACCATAACTCAACCGTACCCACACGAATATTTATGTATGCCCGTACCCAACCAAACCCATTCAATATCAATGTTGGAGGAGAAGGCGGCGGGTTCCGCCGGCGGAACGTGCTGCGCGACGAAGAAGGCGCCGGAGCTCAGAAGGACCTAGTTGTTTTTTTCTTTGTTTCTGGACTTATCTGTAAGGTGCTCGGTTGATGTAATCTTCATCCGCAAAAAAAAAAAAAAACGTAAACCCATTTCATTTTCTACTTCAACCGAACTAAACCTGGGTGCAGACCCATGGTTTCAAAACCATTTCCTTACCGAGCAGGACAAAAGAGCACTTATAGGTACGATAAATTGCGTACGATAGCTGTACGATCCTACGTGGCTGCGATCGTTCCTTGTGCCACACACGCGATTTGCTAGTGGCCTAAGGCCTTGTCTTCACCGACGGAACCAGCGCTACCATGAAGAACGTCGCCGAAGCAGATGGCCACATGGACGAGGAGCTTCAGGGCGACGAGCAGGCTGAGTACCAAATCGGCGAGGAGCTCTGCTCGGAAGAGGACGGAGTCCAATTAGTTACCTCCGACGGCGACGTCTCCATCCGGCAACAACAACGTCCGTGCAGGCGAAGTTTTCTCCGGCTATGCCTCCGGTGGCAAGCAGCCATTGCCTCGTCGGCCACATCGTCGGCGACGGCCGACCGCCGCTAAAGCACGTCACTTCATGGCTATGTGCAGGAGGCGACGGTTGCCGTCGAGGACGAGCGGGTTGGAGTTCCCGCGGCAGGTAAAGCACGGAGACGGAACAAGATATTGAGCACGAGTTCATGGCGGCAAGCCGGCCACCGGCACCCGGGGCAGTTGGCGTGGTAGTACCTCTTCTTCAGCAGCGGCACCGACGCCGCCGTGGCCATGTTTGCCCATCTCCTGACGACCTGACTTCGGTGAGCAGCGGCCGCGCAACGAGGACGAGCGGCAGAGCTGCAAAGCGGAGAGTCGCGCCGCAGTCCAATCCTCCCCGGAGAGCGCCGCATAGGGGAAAGTCGCGCCGCGGTCCAGTCCTCCCCGGCGAGCGCCGCAGAGGGGAGTCGCGCCAAGTTCAGTCCTCACCGCAGAGGGAGCGTCAGAACGCCATGCGCTCCACCCATCCTCGACTTGCACCACATCCACGTCGACCTGCGAATGCCCATGCCCGACCCGGCATCGTCTCCTTGGAGGAGTCTCACCTAGACCTAGAGCTCCACCTCCACGGCGCCGAATCTCTCGGCGGCCGCGATGCGGCCACGCAGGTGCTCGGCCAGACGGCCAGTACCGTTATCCCAATCCCAGGGCACGCAGAAATCCGGCGAGGCGGCAAGGCCGGCGGCGATGGGATCCGGCAACGGCGCTCCGGCGGCAGGCCGGCCGGAGAAGCGCGAGCATCTCCCCCGCCCCTTTCCAAGGCACGCAGAAATCCGGCGAGGCGGCAAGGCCGGCCGCGGAGGCTTGGCCGGCGAGCCATGCGGGAGCAGCGACGGCAGCTGGCGCGGAGACGGCGCCGGCGGGCGACGCGCGACAGCAGCCGCGGCCGCGGAGGCTGGCCGGCGAGCCAAGCGTACGTGAGCGGTGGCCGTTGCGGTCAGTAAACCAATTTAAGGAACCGATTCTCGACCGTAGTTAATAACTGTTAGGAACGGAGCTGAATAGCCCCACACCCAACCAAAACCCAACTCGTTCCTCCATAAACCTAAACTGAACCAACCTGTTGACACGGTAGACCCATATCAACCAGAACCGATTCAGCCCGCGGCGAGAAACTGAACCATTTATAACCGGTTATCCCAAAACCATTCTCAGATTTAATCAGAAGGGTAACTTACCTGGAAGCCATTACGACGCTTAGAACGGTGACAAACCAGAAGTCCTTCAACGTCAGGATGCTGACGAAACCGCCGAGGATGACAACGGTGGACCACAGCAGCGCCAGGAACCCCAAAGCGCTTGCAATGTTCGTTACACCCCTCCGAGCTTTGGCATTGTTGTTGATCAGTTCTTCCGGCCTAATTTGTCTGCTCCCATGATCTATGTTCCGTAGAATCGAGAGATCGAGGTCGCTTCCAAAGTCGCAATGGAGGAAGATGCAGAATGGTTGGTGGCTGCTTACTTTATTAGCCTAGCTCTTCCATTTATTAAGAACGCCAGCTGCCAAGGCATGGCGTGTCACCGAGTTTTTTTAATTATTCTCTGGAATGTAGATACCTTCCCCGGTAAGCTAATCACCGGCCACCCGTTCACCATGTTTTAGTTTCAACGCTGCTTTGCGTACGAGGTTTTATCGTCCGACGCTTGTACGACATAGTCTGCCGTTCGTTCGATTACATGCATCAACGCCAACCAACGGATTGCACCGTCGGACGTGAATCGTACGCAAAACGTCGTACGCGTAGAAGGAGAGGCGGGGCGGATAGGAATGACAAAACAAATTGCGCTAAGTCTGATCATAGTGCGGAGTAACCTAGACTATTAACATTCAGTATGTTATTATTTTATTGTGCAAAGTAATGTAAATGTAGTGTCATACATGATCTTATTTATTAGCCTGTAAACTTATTTTGTCTCGCAAAGCGCTATATGATTGTACAATAATATGTTACTCTATTTGTGTTTTTTCTTGTTCATTAGTTGTCACATCATATTTTTTTACTTAGGTGTGTTAATGCTCACGTTACTCCCACTATGGGCCTAATCATGTTGGAAGCTGGATTGATCCGTATAGACCAAAAATCTATAAGCTCGATCAAAAGAGCCATCGTGCTGTAAGCATTGTAGAACATCGATGATCGTTAATATACCCAAGGTTTATCACGTCTTTTGCCAATCTAGTCTTTCTGTGGGCTCCCGCGGGCTGTTCGAAAGTCTGTCTGCCACCGGCCACCTCTCCTCATGTCCCTCCTCCCTGGCTACCACCGGAGGGCAAAGCCAGTAAAGTCCGCGAGCGGCTCTTCTAATCCCTGCGAGCAAGACAACGTGGGCCGATATAACTTCATTGAGGAGATCGCAATGCCATGCTTCTTCTCGGGCGATCCTAGTGTGGGAGAAGCACAATGTCGTGTCATTGGTTGGGCGGGGAAGAGCCGGCGGGAGGACAGTACTGCAGGATCTACCACGGCGGAGGTGGGGTTATCAAGAGGAGCACGAGGGAATTTTTTGTACTTTAGCCACATTTTAATTATTTAATAGTCTTGGAGAGGAAATAAAGGTCGAGGGTGGTCTTTTTGCAAGAAAACACAGTGAAGGAGACCGGTCAATGCAGTGCCCATCATCAAATACAAACTGTATTCACGAGCATAAAATGAAATTGTTATAGTTTGCGTCGAATATGTGTATACTCCCTCTATCCACAAATAAGTGCACTTCTAGCTTTTGTTCTAAGTGAAAAAAAATTGACCAATTTTTGGAGAAGAATAGCATCATATATGACATCAAATTGGTATGTTTTGAAACTCCATTTCGGACGAATCTAATATAGTGTCACAAATGCGAGTATGGTCAAATATTAATAAGTTTAACTTATGAAAAAAAGTTAGAAATGCACTTATTTGGACAGAGGGAGTTGGCTATAGTTAGAATTGCATACGTGGAAGGTGTAGTGTAGTGTTAGAGTCGAACACTTGTATATGGCGTATTATATAAAGGCATTGCTGGTATCTAAAATAGACTATGCGAAAGTTAGATTAGACATAAGATCATTAAAGGACGGTCGGTGCCCGTGGCTGGGGAGCCGGACCGGCGTGACGTTCGTGATCTGATATGTTTGTATAGAGGATTTGTCATCCATGATACTTTGATTAGTACATTGGAGGAATGTCTATTAAGCATGCTCCGCAGATATAGACGTTGATCATTTAACTGTGTTAATCGTCTCTCTTTACTTTGTACAATGATTTAAGTGTGTATATAGGCATAACACGTACTCCACCAACAAGAAATACAGTGACCAAAATGTACCTCGTCAACCATCACATGGAGAGGAAATTGCACATAACACCAACTGTTGGGGCTTTTGTTGCACCAAACCACAACCCTAACTTTTTTTTGCACAAAACACCAACCTTTGGGGTAATTGCTTGCACAAAACACAAATCCAGTGCTTACCAGCTTTGACCGATAATTAATCAATTGGACCCACTGCAGAAGAACTGACCGGCGCCGGCGCTGGCGGCGCGCCGGTGATGAGTTCTGCGGACTAATCGGCGGCGGCGGCGGTTACGGCGGCGGCGGCAGCAAGCCGGCTGCGTGGTCTCCATGGCGCACGGCTCCGACGTTTTTGGTCTCCATGGCGCACGAGGCTGGCCAGTTCCCAGTTCTTCTCTGTCTGCACAGACCAATCTCAGCTGGACGACGAGCACAAAAAGCATCGATCTGCCACTCTGGTCACAATGCAGGTTTGGATGTACCAATTACCAAATCGTGTTCAGTACAATTTCAGACCATATCAATCCAAAATAGAGGATTTTTTACAAGATCAGCATGTTCCTCCAAAATTAGCCTTCTATTTAGTGTCTCACGGCACATACAAAAACGTTGTTGAGTTTGGTCCTAATCTGGTCCATCATAGTCACTATGGGCTTGTCCCTTTGGTCTAATATGTAGCTGTTGAAAACTTCACTTAAATTATTTACAACTAGGTCAGTCTTGCATGTTGTATCCATAGCAGAGCGTGCCCAATGCTTAGTAGGAATTTTGCTAAGCCAAGTCCATGCATCTAAGTTTAAAACTTTTAGCATATCCATTGCAACTACATGAACACTATGACTATAGGCATATGCAGCAGCGTCTACTAATTTTTTAAGGTCTTCTCCCCTAAATCCAGCTAGTTGAAAATTAGCATATATATATGCCTAAGACAGAAACGCTGCTCACACTCTGGAAATACTTGGTTTACTGCATTCAGTAACCCTTTTTGACGGTCAGACATGATAGTGAATGGCCCGTGCTTACCTGTGCCACCACCTAGAGCATACCTAAGTTGGGTTAGAAACCAACACCAAGTTGCAGTCTCCTCTTTTCCCACAACTCCAAAAGCTAGAGGGAACATATTATTGTTGCCGTCCCTAGCCGTGGCAGCAAGGATTTGAAATCCAGAACCCACCTTCAAGAAACATCCATCAACACCTGCAAACGGACAGCAATTTACATCAAGGCACTGATCAAAATGGAGAGCAATACAGCGCAGCATTAATCTTACCAATGAAAGGTCTGCAGCCTTCAAAAAATCCTTGCACTTGGGCATGAAGGCAATAGAATAGTCCATGAAATCTCGGATTCTTCCGTGGGTCTTGATTGACAATAGTGTTCACGATACACCGACTGCCAGGATTTGTGTTCAGCACAGTTTGAAGGTAATCTCTTATCCTAAAATATTGACTCTTGTGGTGTCCATCAATCACCTCCAGCGCTTTCCTCTTTGCCCTATAGGCCATGTCTTTGGAAATAGGAACCCCATACTGCTTCATAACCTTGTCAATGAATGCTCCAATCTTCATATTGGGGTCACTTCTAAACTCATCTTCAAAAGTCTTGCTCAACCAAGCACTATTAATTCTTGAACTGTCATTTGTCTTCCCACATGTGTGAGGCAAAACAATTGCTCGAATGATATGAGTAGTTTCTCCTTTGATAGTGGATGACATAATTGCAAAGGGACATGTGCCTTCGGTATTACAGCAAACAGTGACCCTATCATGGTCATTTCTCAAATACTCGAAGTCCCTTTGATTCACGATATGGTAGTTTGTTAGTGCCCTTCTGTACTGATGGACATCCTCAAAGCATAACTTTACTTGCAAGTGCTCATGGGCATTGACATTTGATTCATCATAATATGTTCTTTTGGCCATTTTCTTGGATCTGCTCTTCCTCTTTGTTACACACACTCTTTCTTCATCCATAGCTCCATCATCATCGCTAGAATCGGTTAACTCCCTGCAGTCATCACTCGGTTCATCACTGAATGACATATCATCTTCGTCTAAAACTCCTTCTATTGCCCTTCTCTTGGCTGCCCTTGTCAGCTCCGCTTTGTCCTTGGCAGTTTTTCTTCGACCTTCTGTCATTGGCCTCTCTTCCTCAACTACAACTTCTTCTCTTATGACTGGTGCTGGGAAACAGTCCTCAACATCCGTATCACCTTCACAGCGAACAAGAAAATCCTCATAATGGTCGGAGTCGGTTTCATCATGGACAAAGCCATCATCTTGGCCATCTTCAGCATTGACACCAAACTGAGTAGCCACAATGTGAACTGAATCGAACTGATTGCCATGGAACAACATCGTCTCTCTCCCATGGACAGATTCATTAGCGTAATCATCCAACCTATACAAAGACAAGAAATAATCCCAAATATTCTAGGGTTCTTCAATCCAACACCACCAAAAAAGAAGATGCTTAAAATAAAACTTAACATTGCCGAGAGGATCCTACCCAGTGAAAGATATGTGGTCGCCGGAGTCCATGGCCGATGTCCTCATCGCCGACGCACCGACGCCTCCATCGCCATCAGTTGCCTCCGCTGCAAATTCGTGGAGCACCAGGTCGAGTTCCTCCTCCATCCTCGCTGCAGATTCCTCCTCCATATCCCCCATCCTCACCGACGGCGCGTCGCCGCTCCCGCCGCCGTCGTCGCCTGGGCGCATGGTGTCCTGCCCGCTGCTCTCCTCTCTGTTTCGAGTCGCTAATGGTCTGGTTGACCAGTTTGGTTCGGGACTGGGAGTCAAGCGGCCACGGTGGGTCCAATTGATTAATTATCGGTCAAAGCTGGTAAGCACTGGATTTGTGTTTTGTGCAGGCAATTACCCCAAAAGTTGGTGTTTTGTGCAAAAAAAAGTTAGGGTTGTGGTTTGGTGCAACAAAAGACCCAATAGTTGGTGTTATGTGCAATTTCCTCTCACATGGACTAACGACGCGTTTTACATTTTTTCTCAAGCCATTCTCCACTAACCACAATTCATTCCACAGCGCACACCCTTCTTCCCCAACTGCCGCGCCGGATCAATTGCGGCGGGCGGCGCCTCGATTCCGTCGAGCGGTCAGGTGAGGTCGTCACCGCTCAGTCTCCACTCTCCGGCGTCGACGCTCAGTTTCGTCAAGCGCACGCATCTCGTCGCTCCGCACGCTCATTCACACACACACACACCGTCCACTGCGCTCACTCCACCGAGAACCCTAGCAGCCGATCCCCTTCCCCCCCACTCCGAGCGGCGGTCCATCGGCCGCCCGCCATGTCCCCGCCGGCGCCGCACCTCGTCGACGAGATCCATGAGGAGATTTTCCTTCGCCTGCCCAACCCCGCCGCCCTCGCCCGCGCCTCTACCGCCTGCCCCCGTTTCCGCCGCATCATCACCCACCGCTCCTTCCTCCGCCGCTTCCGCAAACGCCACCCGCCGCCGCTCCTCGGGTTCGCGGACAAAGATGGCTTCCACCCCGCCCAGGCGCCCCACCCCTCCGCCGCGCTTGCCCGTGCCCTCGCCGACGCCGCCGATTTCACCTACTCCTTCGTCCCCAAGCCCAACAACGAGATTTGGCACCTCTGCGACGTCCGTGATGGCCGTGTGCTCCTCCAGGGCAACCCAACCTGGAAGATCCCCAGAAACCTTGCGGTGTGCGATCCGTTGACACGGCGGTACGTGCTGCTTCCGCCCATACCCGAGGGGAAACGCCCTTTTCAAATGAAGCCCAGACTCGTGCCCATTGGCGAGGATGAAGAGGATGAGACGTCGTTCAAGGTGATATGCTTTGCTGACTATGGACCCGAGCTGGTTGCGTTGGTTTTCTCTTCCGTCACTGGGAAATGGTGTGTAGCCGCATCTGCAAGCTGGAGATCTTTGGGCGGTCACCCAGTTGCGTGTCAACACACTCGAATCTCGGGATGCCGCGGTGTGTCTTGGTTCGACTACGCGCATGGCTTCTTCTACTCAGCATCTGCTTGGGTGGACAGGTTGCTCGTGCTGGACACCCGAAAAATGGTGTTCTCCGCTGTCAGTGATCGCACCGGCTACCATCAGCAGCTCAGATGGTTGCCTGGCCAGGTGGAGAATGTTATCGCGAGCAACGTGTCGTACATGTCTTACAGACGTCGCTCTGGCCAGAGCAGAAGCCTGCCTGGAATTGTAGCTGGTAGAGAAGGAGCCCTTGAGGTGTTTTCTCGTGTTGGTGATCACAGTCCAAATGGCTCGTTTTATCTCCATCATACCAGCCAGCAAAATAAAGGTGAATCTTCCAAGGATTGGCAGCTGGAGAAGATTATACCGTTGCCCGTCAGTATGACTATTTCACCGTGGGTGCAGCTGAAGGATTCTTATTCCTTGGAGCCACTACAGAAGATCAGCTAGACATTGATGAAGGCTACCATAAGCCGTTGGTGACGACTGATTGGGATGTAGACTATTTTTCACTGGAGGTCAAAACTTCTGAACTTACAAAGGTTTGTAGGATGAGGAAGCACCATTTCAGTTATGAAAATGTTTACTGCTACTTTGGCTTCCCTCCATCATTGTCAAAACCAAGTATATGATGTGGTAAGTTTGTTTTGTTTATGTTTCGTGTGACTTGTTGTTATGTTGAAAACTTACCGTATTGTGCTATGATGAGAATTTGTAAAACTATGAAAGTTGGACTTAATTTGTTTCTGTCCTGTTCAACAGTTGCCCTGAAACGGGTCAGTTAAGAAAACAAATTTTCATTGTACCGTGGAAAGGCATCTATGTACATCCAAATTTCCATAGCCTGCATTTACTATTGAGTGCATTCATATCTCAGGAAAAACTTTAAATTTAAATTCACATATTAGAAAAGACTCTAATACACCTTTGATATATTATCCATGTGCTACTCATTTGAAGCTTGAATGAGCAGCTTATATGCATTTAGTAACAGTAAACTGCACTCTGTTTTCAGTGTAAGGCCTTTCTGTGAAACTACGGAAGCAAAGCTTTCTATTGCCTCTATTGGTCTACATTAGTTGCTTATTAGAAGTTCTTTCTAAATGTATCTGCAGGGACAAACTCGTTATGATTTCAGGAGAAATATTGGAGGATGGACAAGATGGTGCTGCGAAATATGCTGGCTAGATCTAGTACTGGGCCTTGGTTTTATTTATTATGAACTAGTCATTTTGGTATGTCTGTTCAAAGTGTACTTAGCAAGACATCTTGTATGCAAGCTGAATTTGTTGAACTCTAATGTGTAAGAGTCGTAATGTTCTTATGAATTCGATGAATGGCCATGGCATACTGTCGTGGCGCGCTCCGCCGCAACTCAACTTAATATTGTATAGGCCTCAACCTGGCTGCCGTAGCTGCCAGCCAGCCACATTATGCTCTGCTGAGCATGTCCATGCGTCTTGTAGCTTATAAGCATATGACAACTCATCACTGTTTTATAATTTTTGTTGCTGATGCTGCTTTTAGTGTTTGAGTTTATGTTTTGTGTTATTGCATCTTCTACCTTTTCAATCTCAGGAAAACAAGACTGATCTTGTCATGTCCAAGTCACATGTTGAGGCAATAAGCTAAAACGAAAGACCAAGCTTCATCTCCATACCATACTTCATTAATCCACATTTTATGTCAGAAGAGATATCCTGCAAATTTTATGCTAGGTTAGAAACATCTTAGGTGAGAAGAGTTATCTCACATCATGTTTATTAACTGAAAATACTCTCCACGCCTCTTCTTCAGTTATGCATGCATGGCAGTACTTGTAATGATTAGTATGTTATTTAGAATACTTTTGCACAAGGTCCAATCATGCTTGCCTGATTTCGTTTGCAAGAGGTAAAATTGCAGAGTATGCCTCAAGAAACGCAAGAGATGGAGTACTCCATTGACATACAGGTTGCCAAGCAGTCGGTCAACAGGTAGGTGACCAGAAACTCAGCATAGTATACTATACTCCATGCTGGTGCTTATGAAATTCTTTCACGCAGCCAGTTGTATGTATATATGCTGGCCTGGGCTTTGTGACTGCAAATCACCTTCTTGCTTGCCACCATTTGCTGCACCTTTAGCTAAGATATATCCATGGAGCCAATGCGAGGAAGAGTGCAGACATGGATGCTACTGTGGCTCGCCTTCTGCTTGCTCGAGCATTCGCATTCCCAAATGTTCCCGTTCCCCATCCCATTCTTTAGACCCTCCCACACCAACCAGCAAGATGGTGAGAGGAATCTGAAAGAACTTTGCTGAGTCTTGCAGTGCGATGCATGTAAGCTAAGTCCAGTTTTCCTATGGTTTTGCTGTTGCAGTTGATGCTGTAAACGAGTTATACGTCTCATTTGGCTCGCCTAACCTCCATGGCTGGGCCACCTCCGGAGGAGACCCCTGCGAGGAGGCGTGGCAAGGGGTGCAGTGCATCGGCCCCAACATAACCGCAATGTAAGTGCTCCACTCCAAATTTCTTACACCGTGGCAGTATACTTTTGAAAATGTACACTCTAGTAGTCAGAATTATTTTTGCTGAACCTGACAGAGAGCTCAGAGGCATGGGACTCGAGGGGAAGCTGAGCGAGGCATTGGGAAAGCTCATTGCCATCACAAGATTGTTCGTGATCTCGCATCATATTTCAGTTCTGTTTTCTGTTGCTAGTAGTTCATTTCATTCGATGACATTGTTCTTGGATTATGCTCACGCAGGGATTTGTCGTCGAACAATCTTGATGGCAAGCTCCCGGATTCGACGGCAATGCTTAAATCCCTTTCAATACTGTGAGTACCTGATATAAAATGCTTCTAAATTAGGCAGTAATAATTCTCTTCCTGGTTGTTTATGGTGCAGTGCTTTTTTTCTTCTGAAATTGCAATGTGTTGCAGGCATGTGCAGAACAACAGGCTAACCGGGACACTCGATGTGCTATGCGATCTTCGCCTGAAAGACTTGTAATTGCTCCACCAATTTACACAGATACTTCGTTAGCTCATACTGTTAAATGGCCACACTAATCCTTATTAATGAAATATAACTCTTGGTGTTCTAGACAAAGAAAAACATCTCCATGAAACAAAGATCTTACTGGCCTTGACATTGTTATTGCCACCATCTTACCGCACTTTTTTGGTCCGAAAATCTTGCTGCATTTCTCTCATGGTCCATTTCCAAATCCTGATTCTGTGCACATTCGCAGGAATGTAGAGAACAATCTTTTTTCAGGATCAATTGCTGACAAGATGCTCAGCATCCCAAAATTTCTGTAAGAATTTCACCCCCCTTGTCGATATTCAAGAACCATATGAGCTCAGGTGATTACTGACAAATCAACGCACTTGCCTGAATTTTTTGCAGAAGAAGTGGCAACCATTTCACCATTCCAGTGATCCCCGGTTCCTCGCCTACTCCCGTGACGTCGTCCCCTTCCCCAGCTGCACATCCTCAAATAAATGTAATTCCAGCAGTTACTCCACAGGATACTGCACACGGTGCTGGTTCTCCGAGACACAGTATGAAGACCTCCCCGGCTAAGGCTGCCGGATACAGTGTCCTCGCCGCCAGTTCACTGACCATTGCTGTCCTTGTGATCGTGTTTGTCGTGTCAAGAAGGCGGCGGGAGAGGGGATTTGCTATGAAAGCACCGAGTTGCAGGAGGGACGCTACTAAGCTAGGTGCATCGTTCAACCCTGACAAAGAAGACATCACTGGTACATGATTTTTTTTTTCCGAAGACATTCCCAACTCACAATCAAGAACCCACGTATTCTGACATAAATGATCCTTGTTGGACCTCTGAAGTTGCAGAGGAGATTATGGGGAATCCAGGAGATCGGAAGAACAACAGCATGCCAATCATTGTTTCAGAAGAAGGCCTATCTCTGCAGTTTTCTTTCAGGTTCTTCACGGTCGCATCACTCCAACAATGCACCAACAGCTTCAGTGATGAGAATCTTATGCGCAAAACCAGGTTTGGGAAAATCTATCTAGGAGAGCTCCCAGAAAGTAAGGTAAATCGAACTACATAACTCCCGTTCCCACTCGTGTCATGTTCAGATGTTCTTGATGAATAGTACTACTACTATCTCTTTGTGGTGTTATTGATGTCGTCTTCTGATGGATCACTTCTCTTCTAGTACGCGGTGCTGAACCTTTGCGACACGGCTGCGAAAATGGCGGTTGGCGAGTTCCTGAAGAAGGTCCAGGCCATCGCTGGCCTTCGACACCCCAACATTGAAGAACTTGAGGGATGCTGCATCGAGCACGGCCAGAGGCTGCTCGTCTACAAACATTTCAGCGAGCACACGCTGGACGACATGATCCACGGCAACAACGACGACAATCCTGGCAACAATTTCCCGTGGGAGTCTCGGATCACCGTGGCCCTCGAGGCCGCCAGGGCTCTCGAGTACCTCCACGGTGGCGACGCCTCCGTCGTCCACGGGCATTTCAGACCAGAGCACGTCCTCGTAACACCGAGACTATGCAGGTGCAGGTGTCCGGGTGCGGCCTTGCCTCATTCACACTGATGCCATCAGGTAGCACTTCAGAGGACTACTGGCATGACGACGACAACCCGCCGGAAGAAGCTGCGGCGGCCACAGGCGACGTGTATGGCTTCGGGGTGGTGATGCTGCAGCTCCTGACAGGGCGCAGGCCCTATGACAGTGTGCGGCCGCGGGGTGAGAGGCACCTGGTGCCTTGGGCCAGCGCGGGCTGCACGACATGAGCACACTGTGGAGGATGGTCGACCCGCGCCTCGTGGGGACATCGATGCCGCTGCCGGTCAGGTCCCTGTCACGGTTCGCGGACATCATCAGTAGATGCTTGCAGGTATGTAAAGCCTGATCGTCTTGGTTTCTCGTTGTTCACGCACTGCGTAAGTTGTAATGGAGTTTGTGTGGTGCAGCGAGAAGCGGAGTTCCGGCCGGCGATGGCAGACGTGGTGCAGGACCTGAGGCGCGCCATGGAGGAGGCGCGCGTGGCGAGTGACGGTGGAGAGCTAGCGCCAGCACAGGGCAAAGGCCAAGATTACCCTTAACTGCAGTACTAGTTCGGAAAAGCTATCAGAAAAAAGTATTGCCAAACATGCTCAGTTGGAGAAGGGTCAAGGGAGTGGTTCTGACCGTGACCATAATCATTCGACGTGGCCTCGCATGTTTTGTACAAAGCATTTCTAAATTCTTTCTTTACGTAAGCGCTGCATTATTATGGTTTAAGACTACATGCTTATATGTATTTAAGAGAATGATTGAGTAATCAACAATCTCGCAACACAAGCACGTTTGCTGACTGAAACTGGAACTAACTAGGTTTGCTGTTTAAGTGTTTATAGTGTTTCCTAATAGCCAGCATATTAACCCTAAGAGAGGAGTTTCACTGTACCCTGTCGTACTAGTATTTTGTTGTTGTTGCAATAATCCTCTGTCTGACGAAGGAATTTTAGAACACAAATGGTGCAGCCGTGCAGCCATATCAAGTGAGAGGTTAATGTGAACAAAAGACTTCTAATACAAAATGGCACGCATTTGGACGTATGTCGAAGAGGGAGTGATAAAATGTTTGGACAAAAGTCCAACAGCTTTGGGTGTATGCGGTTTTAGTCAAGGTATTGGTAACCCCTGATTTGGCCAATGTTGGCAAGAAAACAAACTTCAGAAATTCACTTTGGCTCCCGGTGCATATGTTATGTTTTCAAAATTAAAAAAAATATATGAAAACACTTCGAAAAATCTGAACAAACTTGATCACAAACATATACAAGTTTTCAACATTCGTGCAAAATTTTGGAAGGAAATAATACTTTCTGTGGTCTATGCAAAAAAGACAAAATCTGTGACCGAAATGAGATTTAAAAATATATTTTTTGAAAAAAATAACAGGAACTAAAAACGTCGAGTACAATGAGCGTTTCGTATATCTGCTAGTCTTGCTTTTTTTAGACAACTATTTTAAGTATTCGCTAGAGATACTCGTATAGTACCTGCTAGCATTGTTTTTATGTCTATTCCTAACATCACCGTGGATTCTCGCATTTCACATGATCGCACACAACTGTGCCAATCTTTACAAGTTTAGGCGTGTTTGGTTATGTGTACGCTCACACACACTCTCACCACTTTTTCGAGTAGTGAGCTTACCATCACACATGCCTCTTAAACAATAAGGAGATTTGTCTTACTTACAGAGTTCACAAAATACTGGTGCACCAAAAATTCAGCACAACAACTGCTGATGGTGCACTACAACTTCATTAGCTGAGGGTTTAATATATACGCCTCGCAAAATATACTGCAAGTTCATTATAAGTTAGTACTACACAATCTAGGACAACAAAGTAAGCAGTTCAGCAACAACATAATTGTCACCTCATCACAGGTAGTGCCTGCGAAGAAAGGAAGTGAACCACTGCTTACTCTGTTGAGGCCTCATCGAAATGTAGGAGGCACATTCCGCTTCATTGTCCATCAGGTGGCTCACAGCAATCTGCAGCGAGTATACGTAGATAGGATTCTTCAGACGAATCTTGTCGAAGATGATCTTCATCCGATCATATTTTTGAATTTGCTTGTTAATGAAAGCTTCTTCCTTGGGGTGAAGCTGAAATCAGAGCAGAGTTAGTCTCAGCATAACAGGAACTTGCGAAGCAATTGAACGACTGGAAGTATGAAAGCTTACCCCGACATTTCTGATGAACATATTGTCGTCCATCATGAAGCAAGTACTCCCTCGTGCCATTCCACCCTTCAAGCTGGGCCAATATGCAAAAGCTGTTCCACCTATATCTCCATTTTCTGAGATGATTGTACACCCGAGTATTGGTAACTTTGTTGTTACATAACAGAAGAACACTTTTGCAAATATCTTCCAAGCACTTGTCCCTGACCCCCCTTTAATATCGAGCCCACCATTAATGAGCTTTTCCATCCTTGTGAGGGCGAAGGTGGATAAAATAGGAGGCCACTGCATTGGGATGCCTCTACCCACTCTCAGTTCAAGGTAGTCACGAGCTGATGCATCGAAGTGGCTTCACATAGAGCACTGATGTAGCCGACATATCAGGGGAGGTGGGCAACACCTCAGTGCTGGTGTCGTACAAGCAGACCATGGTTGTTAAGCGGAACATGCAAGAACAATCAAGCAGAACATGGGTGAATGAACACAATGTATATTCAGTTCATGTTTTCAGAACATCAAGGACGGTAGAATAAGCACCGCTGTTATGGGAGAAACAATTGTACAAAGATGAGAACTACATAGTGTAGAACCAACCGTCGTACCACGATCTCTCTAATACACAAACTGCATAGCAGTGAGGGCCACACCATAGATCTAGGCTGATCTACACATATCTATTGAGATCTACTCACATCTACTGAGATCTACTCACATCTATCACATGCTCACAGATCTAGACTACATACGAGAGGGTTGCATGTTTACAACCATGGAGGCAGTTGGGGAGGAGGATGACATCTCACCGCTGAGCACCGCCAACCGGAGAGGATATCTTGTCGCTGCTGAGCTGCTGCAAAATGGCGAGAGCTCGAAAGGGGGGAATGGCGAGTGTTCGCGGTCAGCCGGACGAGTTGAAATAGAGGGGCGAAAAGGTCCCACTGATTTTTCGCTTGCGCGCGTGCTCGTGTCATCTCCATGCTCGCACGAGCTCGGCTCCGAGTTCCCCAACCCTGTCCAAAAATGGACACGAAAAGAATGGTTTAGTGGAAACGGCAGAATCGGTCTTTACCCATCTCCGGTCTATTTTTCCTTCACCTTGAGTACAGGTACAGTCGTATGTGAGGCCACCAACAGTAGGTTTTCCTGTTTAAGATCGATTCCTTGTTTTCCTGTGTGATGAGCTGATACCTAGAAGTAAAAAGGGAAATTAGTATGGCAAGAGATAACCTTCAGATCTTTTAATTATTCATGATAGCGCTTATCTTAGACAAACTTGTGTAGTTGCCTTCTCAGATTTAGTTGCCTCTAACTTAGTTTGTTCTCTGCTGAAATCCTGTTCTGGTTGTGCAAATAACTTGCCCAAACTGAACCATGTTTTTTTCGAATTTCAACAATATGCAGAAAGATGAGACTGCTGAGAGTTTTACCTGTACTTCAGTGCCAATGTTCAGGTTTTAGGAGAAGAACTAGCGCCCAGAAAACCATCAGTTTAGTCTAGCGTTTGGCCCTAGTGGCTGTGTCCAAGTATACAGAGTAGTGTTTACACCACTCACGACCTAGACTAAGTGTTGTTTTTAAAAAGTTAATAATACCAGTTCAGAGAGTTTATAAGACTAACCTCGTATCTGCTGTTTTCTGTTTTTCAGAAAATAACTGAACTTGTATAAATCATAGTTAATTCACTGTTTATCAGAAAAAGGCAAATAATATGTCAAAACGCTCAGAAAATTAATTCTATCTGTTGATATCGTTATCATGCATGTATGAATAAACTGCAGTACTGTTTCAATAGGAGAAGAATTCGAACGCTTTCTTCAAATATGAGGAATGCAATAATTTTAGCATTTCAACTCCATTTAAATTTGTAATTTCGTACTGGGGCTACTTTTTTTTTTTTTTTTTTGCGAAACACAGTACAACGCAAGCGCTCATATACACGCGCACACACTCACCCCTATGAACGCACGCACGCACACCCTACCCCTATGAGCACCTCCGAGAGACTGAGTCGGCGGGTCGAGTCTTGAGATTGACGAAGTCACCACGGGCGCCTCGCTGTCGACGGGAACGTCGCCTCCCACTGAAGAATATTCCGCCTTAAATGAGAAACACCAGCGTCAAACCTGGGGTTTGAACTCTGGTGGGCTGGGGGTACAACCACCCGGCAAGTTCTCATACTGGGGCTACTTTGTAAGCATTAAAATGATCACGTCAGTTTCTTACCTCCCTCACCCATCCATTCATTCCTAGACGTCACGTCAGTTTCTTACCTCCCTCACCCACACGCCTATTTAACCCTCCGCCCTTTCAACCCGTTCCCCTCTTTCTCCCGCAGCTCCACATCCCCCGACCCAGCTGCTGCCGCCCCACCCGCGCCGGCGACGCCTCCCCGCCCCGACGGCCACCCTCCCGCGCCCCCGCGACCTCGCACCACGCTCCGGCCAGCTGGTTCCCGCCCCGAGCCTGCCTCTCCCCGCGGCCTCCCGCGACGACTTCTCTCGCGTCGCCCGTCCTCCGATTTGATCCAGCCGCGGTCGTCGCGTGGAATCTCGCCGCCGGTCCCCCGCCACAGCCGGACGAACCGATTCCCGGCTCCCCGAGGTGAGCCCCCCTGCCCGACGCCGCGAATTTTCGCCGGCTCGACGGGCCGCTTCGCTAGCCTTGGGGGCGGCGGCGGCGTCCCAGATTCGCGCCCGTGTCCCCGCGGAAACCCTAGATGGGGCCGCGTTTCGCGCGATTAGCTGTAGGTCACGTGGCCTGGGCCCCTGCCAGCGGGATTTCGGGGGCCGGTTCTTGCTTTATGCGAGCTCATTTTTGGTTCTGGTCCCAGTTTGGGTTGCTTCGTTAGTTAAAAGCTCGGCACTGTGTGGAAATGTTCTTGGCGTGTTTTGATGAGGATTGCTGGCTTTGAATGATTCAGGAGCTGTGACGCTGCCCCGACGGGATCCTGGAGCGGATGAGGGGCTACGAGTACGAGACCAATGTAATCTAAGCTCCATTTTGCTACTTTTGTTTCTGCATCTGTCATTTATAGAAGCAGCTGGAATCATAGTTTGCTGCTGTGATCATGGACATGTATGGTTAATTCGTTTGAAATGGAGGAGCTATGGCCATTCCATTGGTGATGTGCTGACAGTTGCATTTTCTCTCTCGTCTCCGTGTAGGGTTATCGCCGGGCGACGGAGGATGAGTATGAGGACGAGTACTATAGTCAAGATGAGTATGAGCAGGAAGGTTCAGGATATGTCAAGGAGGAAGAGCCGCTGGAGGGTCAGCAGGAGTTCCTTCAAATTAGAGAACGGTTAAAGGAGGAGATTAGGCAGAGGGCACTGGGTGCTGGTGCCAGCACAGCTGGTCGCTCGTCTTCTTCGAATGACAGGAGACCACCCCCAGCAAAGTAAGTGTCTTTGCATTGCAATGCACCTCTTCTACACTTTGTCGAGCATTTATTTTGTTCAGGCAATGTGTCCTCGCATACCTTCATTTGATGGCTATATTCTTTCTTCATAATTTGTCTTTAAACTGTAAAGTTACCATACTCGACAGATTGGGCATGATATCCTATCTTGCAATATTGTTTTCCACTTGAAATTCGATCATCTTACTGATTTTAGCATGGTGACGGAGAATCAATGTTCATATGCTTCCCACCGGACACAAATCTTCAAGATTTATATCAGGATTTGTGTATTTACTAGTCTTAGGGCTTACACTCATGCAGCTGTTACTTGCCCCTGTTTACTCATACTATACTATAGCTGGTCCTGCTTTTGTATTTATTGAGATTCATGAGATCTCATTTCACTATGTATGCCACTTGTGTAGTTTTGGCTCCTTCTTTGGGCCCTCCAAGCCGGTGATTTCCCAGCGAGTGATTGAAGAAAGAAAGTCCATAAAAGAGATACAGAACACAGTGCCCAGAGATCGAAGACCTCCTGGAGTATGTGGACTACATCTGATCCTGAATATTATTGATCCAGCACTTGCTAATTGTAGGTAATATATATGTAGAAGGACGTTCCATCATCTTCGAGAGTGCAACCTAAAACGAATGGATTTCACCAGAAACAGAAGATTGTTAATGAGGTACAAAGGATATATCTTTTCTGCATTGTTCATTTCTTCTCCTAAATTTTGGCTAGTGCGGTCACAAAATAGCAGCTGCAATGCAGGTAAAAAAGAAGGCTGAGGCACTTAAGGATAATCGGGACTATTCATTTCTACTCTCGGATGATGCTGACATTCCATCTCCTCCAAGGGAAAAACCTGCGGCTAGGCCTGCATCAACTCAGAAGTCTGGTTAGTTTGAACTTCTGTGGCATTAAACTTAGTCTTTTCTGTTTAGTGGAAATTGCTGATGGTTGATTTCTGTATGTCAAAGATCGCGAGTTGATACATTCAGCAGTGAAGAGCAGAGCACCAAGTCAACCTACCAGGTTGCCAAATGGTTATGGGTCGAGCAACAACAAATCTTCCACTAAAAGACAACCTGAAATTAAGTTAGAATCCAAGAGAAAGGAGGCGGTCCCAAGTAGAGAAAGGGCTGTTGACAATGGAAGGATGCATATTGTTGTTAGGAATGGGTTCAGCCAGGCCACTGGAAGCAAAGCTGCAAGCCAAAAGCTTCCGAGCAAGGGTCATATCGCAAATAAGCCTCCTATGAAGGAAATGAATGAACAATCTCTGAGAAAGGATCAATTAGCTCGAAAGCAAATTTTATCACCTAATGGTCTTACACAGCCCTCACAAAGTCAGAGGATGCAATCAGCCTCACATGGTCAAAGGCCACAACAGTCGTTGCAGAGCCAGCGACCACAGCAGTCGTCACAGAGCCAGAGGCCACATCAGTCGTCGCAGAGCCAGAGGCCACAACAGTCTTCCCAGAGCCAAAGGCCACAGCAGTCATCACATAGCCAGAGGCCAGTGCAGTCATCACAGCGTGAGAGACCACAACAGCCATTGCAAAGACAGAGACCACAGCAATCTTCACAGTTGCAATCATCACAAAGCCAAAGACAGCAGCCACAAAGCTACAGGCCGCAGCAATCATTGCCACGGCAAAGGCCTCATTCCTCGCAAGGTAATTATCCTGAGCAAAGAAGAATCCAAACAAACGATCGGTCAAGGCCAGCAGAAAGGCAGGTAAGGACTCCCTCGAAACCTATGGTAATATTCTGTCAATCTGTTAGTTTGTTGAAAAAATAGTGTTCTGTCAGTGTTATGCCACGTGCATGCATTTTCCTTTTCACAGTATGATGTTTGTAATGGTATTCTCATGCTAATTTGTTTTTTCATTGTGTTTATGTGCCCATGTAGCCATCTCGACAAGCCTCTGCCAACGGAATACGCGATGATCGTGCAAAGAAAAAACAATTGGGGAAACGAAGATTTGATGATGATATTGACGATGAGGAAGACCCCATGGCAATGATCAGGAATATGTTCGGGTAATTTTTTCTTCACCTTTTCTGGGCATATTGTCAATTATCCTGATTAAAATGTTCAGTAGTATGTGTCATCTGTTTATAGTTTTGCTGTACAAGTTGTATATTCCGACCGGCAGTGTCTGCTAGAGTTTTGTTAATTTACTAAGCATGGATCACGGACTGACTATTATGTGCCATCACAATCCCTGTTGAAATATGACTTTGGCTTGTTTAGGTTAAGTGGCTTTCTAACAAGGCTAATGATTTTAAAGTTGTATGATACGAAATAAGTTTAACCGGTATATTGTTTTCGAAAAGAAGAAAGCTCTTACAAGTTTGTGCTTCCGGTGCAGGTATGATCCTAGTAAATATGCAGGCAGAGATGAGGATGATAGTGACATGGAAGCAGATTTTGCTACTATAGAGATGGAAGAGAGAAGAAGGTATATCTATGTCTTACTTAATGCATGTTTTTGCAAGGCTGTGGAAGTTGAAAAGAAATAGAGGCCTTTTGAGTAATAGGAATATGTCAGATGGAACTGATGGTGTCTGCTCCACATGGCACTGCGAAAAATAAACAAATTTCACAACATAGTAGTCGGCAAAATATTTGTTTCCCTTTGTTACAGTGATTACTTTTAGTCTACCCTCTAGTTCATGCTTATACAATTGTGCAATTTACACACTTGAATGAGACGGATGCTGGTTTGAACCCATTTCCAGAAAATGAACTAAACGGCCGATATTAAGCACTCAAATTGCCAAGCAGATGATTAGTTTCCAGCTTATTTGACATCGTCCTGTTGTTGCTTACTTGGTCAGCGCGAGGATTGCAAGGCAGGAGGATGATGAAGAGCTCATCCGGATCGAGGAAGAAGAGAGGCGCGAGCAGGAGAGGAAAAGGCGAAGGGTTGCAAATGGCCGGTAGCAGCTGGTTAGTTAGCTCCAGTATGTGTCATTTCTGGATGTTCTGCAAAGGTCTGAAAAGCACGGGCACAGTTCGGCTGGACTGTGCTGTGTGCGGACAAAAGCGAACGAGCTGCGAAGGTCTGCCCGCAGTTAAGCGCCGTGGGTAATTTTATGCTAAATCAAGAAAGAACGGCAGGTGAAGAATTCTTGCACATGTAACATGGCTTTGTACAATGTTGAAGTCCTAGCAGCTGCGCTTCGTTTGAAGTCGACAGCTAGAGTTAGTTCCCGGGCCTCTCCCGGGAGGGTGGTGATAGTCACCATGGTGTTCTTTTTTCGAAGGGTATGGCTCGTCACATTGTTGGGTTGTACTACAGGATTTAACTGATTTTCGGCAAGCTGGTCATAAACATGCCACAGCCAAGTGGCACCTCTGTTAAATTAATTTTGGATGTAGGAGTATATGGTTTGTACTAGTGGACAGTGTATTTTAAGTTAGTTTTCGTTTTTGTCAGTATGGTTAAACTATGTATTACAGATGACTTGTAATTTTTGATGTGGTTATACAATGCATCAGGATTTATGAAATCAAAACTGTGGGTAACAGATATAATTGGCCATGCAAGATAAATAGGCCACGTGAAGTTTCTTCATTTGTTCGAGAAGTTGGTGCCACTGGGATGCTTATGTTGCTTCGTCAATGCGTTTGCTCGTTTATGCTAGTGATCAGTTCTAGGATTCCTTTGCTCCAAGGAGCTCGGTAAAGTTTGAAATTGGTGTCCCATCGTCGTTAAGTAGCTACATCATCGTCCTTAAATATGCTGCAACAGATCTTGACTGTCGATGCTGTGGTCATGATTCACCAATTACTCATCATGCCATTTCACTCGCTCAACGTGGATGAGAAAATACGTAGATGGACAGGTTGGTTAATTAGGATCCACTGAATGATCAAGGACATGTACACAAGCTCTGCTGGCTAGCTATTTACTGTGAGAGGAAGCAGGTAGCCCTCAGTCCTTGTGGATGCAAAACTTGGCAGGAGTGCTGCCCTTCAAAAACCAAAACCGAACGGGGATATACATGCCCCAACCAACCAATCGACATATACAAAGTTACACACAAGAGGTGCCTATAATAAAATAATGTTATTAGGCACCACAACACCAATCAACTGATGGTAGGCTCACAAATCAATCACATGTCCTGAACTGATCACTATCCACAGTGATCACTTGAACTGCAATTTACACGCGAAATTTTTCCCAAACTTCCATCCAGCTGGCACAGTATTGTCGCACACAAGCGTCTTTCCATCTGTGTCAGTCACTATAAACGAGAGCTCTTTCTCAGTAAGAAGAGCTAGAGAGTGCCAGTTCACGCCCCCAGTTACGGGCCATCGGCAGCCAATCGTTCGAGTCAGAGCTCTTGACATCCATCGCTTCGATTGATCCGGCGCTTGCGACGTTCATCACAGTAACTAGGTTGAAGTAATCATGACCAACGATCCTGAAGCGCAACCCACCCTTCTTCACGCATGGAACCCAAAATAATTCAGTTTTAATTGTATCAACCTCAAGCAACTTCCATCTGTTCTTCGAGTGCAAATTTGCTAGTTCTAAATGGTCAATCATCCAGATAGGTTCTACTATTTACCCACCTACAGGCATTGCTAATATTTTTGGCAATTGGCTGAATGAAGTGGATAATAGGTTCAAACAACTTATTAGGGTGGCAGCGCTTGCCGTAATATGGTCGCTTTGGCTATGTAGAAATGACAAGGTTTTTAATGATAAAAATTGCTCTCTTATGCAGGTTATCTACAGGACTACTGCTACACTCCGTTCGTAGTCTCAGTTGCAACGTGTGGGGCATCGAGACCTGTTTATGGAGGTGTGTACAAGACTGGAGGATACGGCGAGAGACTTTTTATCCCTATATGGATGGCAGCATAATTTGCGGATCGGCCCTCCACCACCATAGGCGTTTCTATAATTTCTCATTTTGATATGTAATTCGCCTTGTTTTTTTTCATTTCGTACTACAGACTTGTTTCGGCTGTGTGCATCTTTGTTATGCAGAGGCTGGGTGTAATGCTTAAACATTTTAAGTAATAAAGACTCCCTTTATCTAAAAAAAATCAACCTCAAGCAAATTTAACTTGCAAAAGCACCAAGTAGGAAGTGATAAAAAAACTCATGTGTGCAGGGGCGGACCCAACGAATATATTTAGTGGGCGCACAAAGTTTTTCTAATGTACATAGATTGTGTGATCGGTTTTTTTTTTTTGAACACAGAAAATATTTATTCATTTAGCAACATCTTACAAAGACAAGCGTGCATTGGGACACGCAAGAGATTGATGCTACATCTGCATTTAGACAAGTTCCGCTGGCTGTAGCTAAGCACCTGAAACTTAATGGCCTATCCTTGAGCTTAAGAGCTAGTCTAGCCTGATGATGCGCCCTGAAATTGTAGCTTCTTGGAATATGAAAGACCTTCGAGGCATCGAAGGAAGAAGTAGCTGTCATTTGAGCAAGTTGCGGCCTAATTATCCAATGTCCTGGAGCGAGGAGCAGATCCTGAGTGGCAGCAGCAGTTGCCAAAGTAGCATTGTCTGTTACGTAGGTAGCCTGTTGAATATGGAGTAGCTCTGCAAGTTGGATTGCTAGTAGCAGGCTAAAAGCTTCAGCCTGAATGGCGGACGATGCTGGCGGCGAGATGGCCGAGATGCAAACCTGAGAGCAAGGTCTATCACCGCAAATTTGTATAAAGATACCTAAACCAGCAGGTGCCGGCTGGCCATCAAGACCTGGAGACCAGGCAGCATCCGAGAAAACAATCGAGCCTGATATGCTGGAGATGTCCCTGAGTGTAGCTCCCGGCGATGGAGTCATGTGCTGGCTGGAAGCATCCTGCTGGTTTACAGCAGCGTCAGTTGACACTCTAGTGATTGCCCCCAGAGTTGAACTACGATCTTCATAGAAGTCCGTGTCTTCTAATTTGGCTCCCTGAATAATTGCATTTGCTGTCGCAAACACTGATTAGGCCTGCAAAATTTCCTGCAAAAGAGTGTGTCGTTCCGAGCTTTCCAAAGACACCATAAGAAAGTGTATAAGGAAGTGGGATCAATTTTTGGGTGACCTGAGTTGAGAAGAGCTTGAATCATGTCAGAAACAGAAATATGGTTTGCTGCTATCAATTCAGTTTTAATATACCAAGGTGGACAGAACCAAGCGGATTTAGAAAAAGGACACAAGAAGAGCATGTGCATTTCATCTTCAGCCTTACCACACCGACAACAATTTTCTTTGATATGCTTAGAGAATTTACATGCCCTCTTACCAGTAGGAAGAGCTTTCCTGAGAAGCCTCCAAGCAAAGGTCTGGACTCGTGGTGCCATTTGCTTCTGTTGCCAGACCTGATTAAGGAGAGCTATGGTTTCCTGAGGAACAATCTTCGGACGCTGTCTCAGAGGAAGCTGCAAGTTGTTGAAGCAGTGCCTATATGCACTCTTGGACGACCAATTACCTGCAGGGGTTAGTGTCCATACCAAAGTATCCTGACCAGCCGCGTTAATTATAGGAGTTTGAAGAATGGCACTTGCGATTTGCGAAGTGAACAGAGAATTGATTAAACTGGCATTCCATTGTTTTTGACCAGGAATCCAAAGATCTCTCACCATAGCAGGATAGTTAAAAGGTTGAGCTTGAATAACAAGATGGTCGTAGATATTTTCCCAACCCAGAAACCATGGAGAGCTCCAGATTGAGCTGCTACCATCAATGATTTGATAAATGGAGGCTGATATTAAAAGGGGCTTTACCTTTAGAATTGCAGCCCAAAAAGCAGATTTTGGTTTATTCGGCTTGGCTCTCCAAATGGATGTATCATGATGATATTTTGCCTTGAGAATCTGGGCAACTTGGCTTTGTGGCTCCTTTGCTAGTCTCCAAGCGGCCGAGAGGATTAGTCCTTGATTAAGTGCCTGTAAATTCCTAACACCAAGGCCACCAATATTTTTCGCAACACAAATATCAGCCCATGCTCTAAGGCACAAGCTTTTAGTAGTTTGATCATTTTGAACACCTGTCCACCAGAAATTCCTTATGATCGCCGTTAGTTTTGAAAGAAACTTTTTTGAGAAAAGAATATTTGACATGTAGTAGACAGGAATTGAGGCAAAGACAGATTTGATTAAAGTAAGTCTTGCTGCATGAGATAAACGATTAGCTTTGTAGTTAGAAAGTTTTGACTTGAATTTATCGTAAATGAAAGCATAGGCTGCTGATCTGTCTTTAGATGGTAAAATGAGTGGGTGCCCCAAATGAACAAAGGAATTATCAATATTGGGGGCTGGAAATATTCTTTTAATATCCTCTCTATCAGGCAAAGAAACATTCTTACTGAAAAGGATACTAGACTTACTCCAGTTAGGGATCTGACCTGAGTTTTGACAGAACTGATCTATAATACTAGAGATAGTTTGAGCTTCGCACAAGTTTGCTTTGCCGCAAACAATAAGATCATTGCAAACATGAGAGAGTGGATAGGGGGGCAATTCGGTCCAAGTAAAATACTGTAAGATGATTGGCTTGGAGCGCATCTTGTAGCTGCAAAGACAGTTCATTCACTGCAAGGACAAAAAGATATGGCGACAGAGGACAACCCTGTCGGATACCTCTGGAGCTAGTAAATTTTGCATAAGATTGGCCATTAATGATAACAGAGAAAGTTGGCGAAGAGATACATGCATGAATGAGTTTTATGAAATGACTATGAAGCCCTTTGCGAGCGAGAGCAGAAACAATGAAATGCCATTCCAATCTGTCGAAAGCCTTTGCTAGGTCTATTTTTAACATAAAATCATGGCTTTTGTAAGATGTAAGCGAGAAGGAGTGAGCTATCTCTTGAGCTACTATAATGTTGTTACTAATGCGTCTACCTTCAATAAAAGCTTGTTGCGAGGGATGAATGTAATCAGGTAGATGCATTTTCAGTCTATTAGCTAAAGATTTTGCAATAATCTTATAGACTACGTTGCATAAACTTATGGGTCTGAAATCAGAAGGTAGGTTGCAAGCTAGTTTTTTCGGAATAAGAGCAATTTGGGTGTCGTTGAGATGTGGCGGAAGGATACCTGAGGTGTAGAAACTTGTGACCACTTTTGTTACATCGTCACCAATCCAAGACCACGCTGAAACATAAAAGGCAACATTAAACCCATCTGGTCCTGGAGATGCATTCCTTCGCATGGCCTTAAGTATTCCCAATATTTCTTCTTTGTCCGGTACAGAATTGGTGAAATCTTCTGCCTGGTTCTGTACATTCATATTTGGGATGTATCTAGCCGTGTTAGAAGACGAGGATTTAAAGATGGACCTAAAGTACTGGACAAACTCATTAGCAATATCGCTCGGATCAAACAAGTCATTTCCAAGCGCATCACGAAGGATACAATACGGTTCCTGCGCTTACGTTTCTGAACTGCATTGTGAAAGAAAGCGGTGTTCCTGTCTCCATGAACAGCCCAATTTTTTTTGCACGCTGCCGATAATACTCAGTGAGTTTGGTAAGATTTACCTCATATTGGGCTACCAGCTTTGCTTCTAGATTGTGGTCCTGTTGCTGCAACGGTTGCATTTGTATGTCGTTGATCTGACTTTGCAAGTAATCAAGCTCTTGTTGAATCGGCTTCTTCTTCTTGCACCATTTCTTTAAAGTACCTGCAAGGTTAGTTGATCTGGTGTGGAAGGATTTGTTCGCGGTAGTTTCCCATGCATTTTTTGCTACAGTTTGGAAATCGTCTTCAAAAGTCCACCAATTTTCAAACTTAAAAGTAAGTCTAGGTTTGTAAAATTTTGACTCAGTGGAAACAAGAATAGGAGCATGATCACTGAGCATTATAGGCAAATTGAAGACATTTGTATTGGGAAAAAGTGCACACCATTCAGCATTGACAAGACAGCGATCAAGCCTTTCGAATATGGGAATAGAAGAAAACCTCTTGTTCGTCCAAGTATAGGCCGGACCACTATAACCCAAATAAAAAGGCCACATTGCTTGACAAAAGTATTAAAAGCACGGATACGATTCTTATTTACATGATTGAGGTAGTTTCCATATCATACATGATATCATTCCAGTCTCCTAAGCAAACAACTGGCTTACCTAGATTATCATTTACAAAATTGGAAATATAGTCCCAAGTCATTCTGGTAAATCGGTGATGTGGGTCCCCATAGACACAAGCTAGTACAAACTCAACATTAGTAGCTATGTGACGCACAAGAGCTAGGATAAGATATCTACTAGAGAATTGAACTGTGAGAACAACTTCGTCCGACCACAACAACCAAAGGCCCCCTGAGAGACCTTCGGAGGGCACTACAAAACTAGCAGCGCAATTAAAGCGAGCAGTCACCTGGGAAGCAGTACATTTGGACGATCTAGTTTCTGATACAAAAGTTACCTGGGCACCGGTGGAATACATTAATCTAGCCAGATAATCCATTTTTCGGAGTTAACAAGGCTCCTACCCTTACCCCTGCAATTCCAGCCAATCAACTTTAAGGCAGCAGTGGGAGGTGCCACGGTGCGAGCGTCACCACCAGCAGGATCCAGCCCTGCTCCTGTAGATCGATGATCCAAAGCAGCAGCAGCTAGTGGCCTACACCTCGGAATTAACCTTAAGGTCGTACTCATGGAAGCTTATGGGGGATGAGCTGCAGAAAACCCAGAAAGCGCGGTGCTTCGAGAGATAACCTTGGAGGATTCGGAAGTTTGGATGGGTCAGCACCGAGAGGTAGATAGATGTGCAAGGGGAAGATGATCTGCTTGGCGAACACTAAGGGATAATTCGGCAGCTACGGCGGCGGTCAAAAAGCTAGGGTTTGCGTGAGGGGCGAGGGAGGCTCAGAGAGTAAAAATTCGGGCAGGAAATTCAGGGGATCGATGTGGGATGGAGTAGATCTGTAGATTGGAGGAGGAATCGGGAAGAAAGAGAACGGCATCGACGCCAATCACCGGCATTTCGCCAAGGTCGCCATCGCGGCAGTCAACGGAAAGCGGTTGTTGTCATCGTACAAGAACATGTGGCTAGACAAGGTTTATACTTGATAAAATTTGAAGGTACGCCATGTCTCTCATATATAAACAAAAAAAACTAATTTGAATTCAAAGACATTGAACCAAAAAAAACTAATTTGGAAATACAAACATTGGTGTTAAATGTCCAAATAGTAGCTCGTGCTGCCATATGTTGTGGAATTGCATAAGCACACAAAATAAACATTAAACGTAATTCGGAGGTGTCAGTTGCATTTTATATACACCATATAGTAAATACAAACACATATATGTACAACTAATTGTTTGACATACAGGCCCTAACCAATCAATCGAAAAATACATAGTTACACACATGAGGTGCTTAACAAATTAATGTTATTAGGCACCACAACACCAATCAATCAATTCCAACCATGTCTTAGATTGTTCTCTATCGATAGTGATAACTTGGACCGCTTGCTCCCGAATGTTTGCCAAAACTTCCATCTTGGCACAATATTGTCGAACTCAAGTGTGTTTCCATCTGTGTCAGTCACTGTAAACGAGAGCTCTTTCTGGGTAAGAAGGGCTAGAGAGTGCCAGTTTGCGCCCTAGTTAAGGGCCATCAGCAATCAATCGTTTGAGTCGGAGCTCTTGACATCCATTGCTTTGATTGATCCAGTGGTTTCGGCGTTAATCATAGTAATTAGGTTGAAATGATCATGTCCAGCAATTCTGTACCGCAAACCACCCTTTCACGCATGGAACCCTACAAAAATTGGGTTTTAATTATATCAATATCAAGCAATGTTAACTTATGGAAACACCAACTCGTAGTTGGTACGTATTTTAACTTACAGAAACACCAAGTAATTTTAATATCGCCGATACAGTGACCTGTCTATGATGGCACCACCAATGGCCCTAGAGTGTATCGTTAGATTAGAATATTTGGTAAGCATCCACCTTGACCATGTTGAATTCCATATTTTATATCTGTAGTTCAAAATTATTTATAAGTTGCATGTTACTTTATAGAAATGTTATTTAAATGTTTAGTTATCGTGATATTCCTATGCTATTATATTAGATGAATCATTAGGAATATTATATCATATATATTTTGACAACTCTAGGTGTATACCTAATGGACACCCGTATCCACGTTGGTTTAGAAGCTTTATACTAGATACAATTAGAAGCAACTACATGTCTCTCAAATTTACAAAGAAATCATGAGAACTTAGCTCAAAGACATCGAATCAAATAATCTCGCGATATCATCACATTACGAGAACACGATGAGTCCTCTTTCTTAGTGTGGAAATACAAACACTAGTGTTAAATGTCCAAATAGTAGCTCGTCCTTCTATATATTGTGAAATTTCATAAGCATACGAAATAAACATTAAATGTAGCTCGGTGGAATCGTTTGCATTTTATATACACCACATACACAAGTTAATACAAACACAAATATTCACAAGAGGTTGTCTGATATACATGCCCCAACAAATCTATCGACAGATGCAAAGTTACACACAGGAGGTGCTTATAATAAATAAATGTTATTAGGCACCACAGCACCAATCAACTGATGATAGGCTCACAAATCAATCACATTTCCTGAACTGATCTCTGTCCACAGTGATCACTTGAACTGCAATTTACAAGCGAATTTTTGCCCAAACTTCCATCCGGCTGGCACTGTATTGTCGCACACAAGGGTCTTTCCATCTGTGTCAGTCACTCTAAACGAGAGCCTTTTCTCGGTAAGAAGAGCTAGAGAATGCCAGTTCGCGCCCCAGTTACGGGCCATCGGCAACCAGTCGTTCGAGTCGGAGCTCTTGACATCCATCGCTTCGATTGATCCGGCGCTTGCGACGTTCATCACAGTAACTAGGTTGAAGTAATCATGACCAACGATCCTGAACCGCAACCCACCCTTCTTCACGCATGGAACCCTACAGAATTCGGATTTAACTGACTATCAACTTAAGCAAATTTAATAACTTACGGCAGAACCAAATAGCATGACAAAAAAAAAACTCATGTGTGCATATATACCTCCTGTACATGACGGGGATGATACCACCCTCATAGACGCCGATCTTTAACCAGGCCGGCTGCGCCATGTCGAAGTGTGGCCGCCGTGCGTTACACCAGCCGCCGTTGTTGTCAGGGAGTGCGTTGTTCGGCGGGCAGAGGTTGGTGGCCGTGATTGTCACCGTAACTCCAGGCTTGCAGAACCTCGCTTCCGCCCGCTTGCGGTCACAGGCGATCTTGTAGCACTGCCCGCAGGAGGCGCCGTCGTTGAAGAGCACCGTGCTCAGCGCCGCCGTCCGCGTCCCGTACCCGTCGGAGTACAGGTTGCCGTACCCGCACGCTCCACCTGCGTTGTGCGTTAAGAAACCATATGCTTTTAGCGCAGGCAACACGATGTGGAATTCAAGTTGTGTATGAAGAGTAGTTTAGTTACCCATGGTGCCAGAGGCGTCAGCGCCGCCGTAGAACGTCGCGTTCGCCTTCAGCCATTTGATCGGTGCTTTGTCAGCGGCCATGGCCAAACCACAGCAGGCGAAGGAGAGCAACGCCACCGCCATAACTCGAGCTGGTGCTGGCGCCATATCGCTAAGCTGGAGGCGCTTACAAATCTGACGGACTAATCTGATCCAGAAGCTGTGTGTACCTGTTCAGTCTGTTCTTGCTGTTGTGTTTGCTTCTGACGGCTAGCTCTATGTGTGTGATGATGTTGTAAGGACTGGTGGATACGTATATATATGGCATTGTGATCGATCCGTAGGTGGAGCTTGAGGGATTCTCAAATGAAGCGTGTAGCGTGCACATGTGTACGGTCGTGCAGCCGCTCCACCCATGGCTTACGGGCTAATCCGAAGATTATGTATGCGCAGACACGTTATGGTGTATTTTTTTCCCCTTATCATTGGTTCTTTATCAATCTACGCTTGCAATTTTATATGTGAACCGCCATCTATGAGATGATTCTTGTTTGAGACTCTCTCAAGAAATGACGGCGGCGATTTCCAGGTGTATGCTTGACGTTTTCTCTTTCGGGTATGATAGGTGCTTGACTTTTCTAACGGCTTAGCTTTGGGATGTTCAGGTGCGGGTGCGCCCCTCCTCGACCCAAAGGATGTCTCTTATGCTTGCTTGAATCGTGCGGCTGGTCGTGCACTGCATCCAGTCATAAGCAGTTAAGCACCGATAAAAACTACTCCATCCGTCCCAAAATAAGTGTCTCAAAGTTGTACAAAAGTGAATGTATCTATACTTGTTTCATGTCTAGATACATCCACTTTTTGACAAATCTAAGACAGTTATTTTGGGACGGAGGGAGTATTATAACTGGGGCCAGTTTCACAACTCAGTGCCTTTTTTGGTGTTTTTTCCGTAAAATCTACAAATCGTGGGGCGAGGAGCAACAGATGGCGCTGAAGGAATGTTTGAAGCGCGCTAACAAGAGGGGCCGTTGTCAGCGCCAACATGGCCAAACTAGCCTTTAGCCCCTGCCGGTCAGAAATCCTGACACCACTAGCTCCTTACTTCCCCCTCTATTCTGTCCCCACTTCGCCGTGTGATTCGGTGATGACGACAGGGCGAATCCGAGATGCGGTGACGCATAGGCGGCGGTCACGGCCTAAGAGCATCTCCACCGGCACCCCCCAAATATGTGTCCGACACATTCCAATTGTCCTCCCTTTGGGGGTGCCGGACACATGTCCGCTCGAAATTTGGAGGCCGCCCACAGCGGCACCCTCCAAAATTGACCCCCAAATTTTTTGCATTTAGACAAACACCTTGTATGCCACCGACGAGCGACGCCACGCGCACTGTCATGTCGCTGTGCTCAATCAGAAGAGACGCTGGACTACTCAATCGAGCGGCCACAGCTCGCGCAGCCGCAGACCACGGCCGCGAGGCAGCGGCAGCGCGCGACCTGCACACATGTGCCGGTAGAGACGCGACACAAAGGCCACGCCGTTTGATTCAGCTAATGTTGGTTTGATTCAGCTAGCAACAAATCGAAAACAAAGAAGATGTTGATTTGATTCAGCTATACATGCAACAGAAGTTGTTGGTTTGATTCAGCTATGGATGCTCAAGTCCAGAACACAACCACGAAAAAGAACAAAGACAGACCAAGAAAAGCAGCTAGTTCAAAAAGCAACAATAACGCAAGTACAGAACGCCTGCATCATGAACCTGAATCCAGCACTCCAGAGAGCAGCATAATCTCGATGGCACGCCGCACGCGCGGGAGCTGACCACGACATGGCGCGGACGCACGGCCACAGGACGAAGGCCCTCTCGAAGTGGACCATGGCCACGGCGCGGCGTGGAGCGCGTCGCCGGCGCTCCGGCTCGTCGAGTCTATCTGAGCACGAGCTGGGACTCACCGTCGTCCCCACGCTTGGCTCGTCGAACGACACGAGCATCTTGATGCAGGGATGGATTTTCTTTATACAAGCGGCGGGCAAAGCAGAGGAGGCACGCGCAAGGGTAGCCGGCATCATGTGTGAGTAAAGCCACAACAAAGAGCCCCAAACTCAGCTAGCTAGTACGCATAAAAATTCAGCTAGCTAGTACTCGCGAGGCCATCACGCACTTGCACACACACACGTCGTCGCTATCCCGGGACGTAGATGCACCTCGAGCTGGCCGAGCTGCCGGGCGACGACGACGGCCGCCTCGAGTTGGCGCGAGCGACGTGCGTGGCCGGAGCAGCTCCAATGCCAGCACTTGGTTGAGCGCGCAGTTGACCGGCACCAAGACCAACGTGAGGCCGACGTAGCACGGGAGCAGCATGGGAGCAGCAGTCTTGTATCTCCTCTCATTTGTTCCAGCTCGAATCCTTCTGATTCTAGACATTGTCGACAACGACGAACCTCCAGGACATGACGGATTGGCATGGATAAGCGCGGGCTAACGGGAACGACGACACCGCGCGTCCGGCCGTAGAACGAAGACGACCTTGTCGGTGATGATCCCTTGTGTTCTAGCTTGAATCCTTCCGGTTCCAGACATAGTCGACGATGGCGCACCTCAGGACATGACGGTTTCGCTCGGAGAAGCACGGGCGACGACACCGTGCGTCCGGCCGTAAGTTGAAGACAAGGTCGTCGTGGCGGCTTCCGTGCTCCTCCGGTGCCGTGCTTGCAGGAGACGAAGGAGGTCAACGGTGCGGTGCCCCTGGCGCGGAGGGCGAGCGGGAGATGGCCGGAGTTAGTTGTGCCGTCGATGGTTTGCCGCTCGGTGCTACACACGTGAAATGAAAGAATGAAAGTAAGATGAGAAGAGAGACTACCAGGTGGGCCAGTGCCATGCAGTTGATGTCCGGCACCCCCGAAGAGGCCTCCAAATTTCGTGGGTGCCGGACATGTTTTTGCTCGGGGTGACCCTTTGGGGGTGCCACTGGAGGCGTTTTTGGCCGTCCGACCCTCAATGGGCCTTTGGGGGGTCATTTGGAGGATGCCGGTGGAGATGCTCTAACATCCAAAATCCGATGCACTCTATTCTAAAGCTTTGATGTTTGCTCTAACATAATAGATATTGCGATAAACAATGATCCATAGTTTGCTCACTATAAAAAACATAACTCGTTGGGAATGCAAATACCACGAGGCTTCGGACAGAAAATATAGCAAGCTCAAGTCTGTAACTTGCCAATAATCTCTGGGTTTCTCTTCTTTTGAGCAATTTAAAGCAGGTTCAAACAATTTCTTCAGCACTGCTGTGATGCAATATAGAATGGTAAGGTACAGTTCTTGTATACTAACGTTCATGCTGAAATGTACGAGGCAACATGGTTATTAGTTTTTAAATTCTTCGGTTCTGTTCTATCCCTGCCCTCCAAATATGAATGCGTCCCTGCATTCCTGCTTAATGTCTCTTGATTTTTAAAAATCATGTTTATTTTCGCAAAAAATATGATGTAGGCACAGATGGAGGATAAATTTCAGACTGGAGACAAGATAGCTACATGGATGATGCAACATAACAAACCCAAGGTGAGCTATATAATCGTTCATGATAGAGAAAACTGCACAGACCAGAGAAAAATACAACTTTTCAGACTTATATTTACAAAAAGACCCGAATGCATTCATGTAAAGAGACTTATATTCACAAAAAGACAAGGTAAATAGCAATTTATGTTAAACAGTTTCTAAACCTAACCCTTAATACACTCCATGACTCCAACAAATTGATGATAGCATGTATGCGCTACTGTAGATTGAATGGCAATAATGATCTCAATGACATCACACATATTGCTTATGTGGTCCCTAATTTCCTAACTCTCATTCGCCAAACAAAAAATGACAAATGAGGACATAGGTTAGCATGATGACTGAAATGTTTCACTAAATAACATAAGAGGTTGGATCACAACAAGCAAGAACTTCTAAAAGTTAGATTTAAGCTTGACATGATTGGATTTTTTTGTAGGAATACCGCAATGTTGTCAGCTAAGTTCATAAAAAATGTGGCAATGAGATAACTCACTTCATAAAATAAAAAAGAAATACAGGACTACATTATCAGTTAAGCTTTCACCTTAGATTATAAAAATAGGGCAAAGAGGGAACTCAAATAAACTTTTTTGTCAGGGAGTCTAGTTGAAACCAATTTTTTTCTACAAAGAATCTAAAGTATTGTTTCTGCGTACTCTTTCTTTCCTTCACAAAAACAGTGAATAACTTATCTACGAGGACATACACTACGTACTAATGCGTTTGTGCATGATTATACCTAATAGTTAGTGACCAACTGAACTCCACCCCACTGTCACCTTGAGCCGTGCGTGCACGACATGCCTATCTACGCTTGTCACATGCCGCTACCGACTCCGTCGACGCCACCTTGGAGTGGTCATACAGCCTCTTTTCTGTGACGCATACTGTCTGCAGAAACTGTGACCATGGCCGCCTTCATCCTCGTCGATGATATTCCAAGTCTTTCTTGAACTTACTCTTCAAATGCCGCATCTTCTAAGAGATGATATCCACATCGAGCTTGATGTGGTGTTGTAGCGTGTAGCTGCAATCATGTAGTGTTGTAAGGATAAATGACGCCAAGGGCATGAAATGCTCTCCTCGCGAAGAATCAGGATGAAATGCACCAGCCTTAATTCGATGTGATGGTTCCAAAAATTGTTGGTCCTCTCTCTTTGCTGTTGGTGACACAGTTGTCGATTGATGTGATGTTGTTGACGACAACAACAGGCTGGCTATCGTCGACTAAGGCCTAATCATCCTAAGATGAGTCATCTTCAGAGGTTCGTCATCGACTTTGTCATCGTCCGAAAGTACGATCACCGAGTCAACGAAATCATCTAATGAGGACTCACCTGAGGATGATGGCCTTAGTTAAAGACAACACTCAGCTGTCGGTTGGTTTCGTCAAAAGCAACACCTCCATCGACAGTAAGAAAGAGAGGGGATCATACAGCCTTTGGAACCACCAGGACGAATTAAAGCTGGTGGATACCATCGCGAATCTCCACGAGAAAAACATGGTCTTCATGGCTTGGCATCGGCCGCCGTCTTACAACTCTAGAGGAGAACAACTCACCACTCCAACCCTCTCCCGCCCCCAACAAGCTCTATGTGTGGATACCATCTTGCAAAAGATGTTACATTTGAAGAACAAGTTCAAGAAAGCCTTGAAGATCAGCGAATAGGATGTGGGGGTGTGAATCGCCATGGTTACAATTTTCATAGACCGTGTGCGTCGCACGAAAAAAGCTTGTAGGAACACTCCAAGGAGGCGTGGCCAGAGTTGGTAGCGGCACTTGACAAGCGTGGGCAAGGACGTCGTGCATGCACGACCACGGGTGGCAGCAAGTGCGGCCCATGCAGGCACGTCGTTCTTTCTTGTGTTCCATTCCCTAAGTTATTTAGTGAAATATTTCATGCATCATGTTTATTTGTGTCCTCATTATTCCTCGTTTTTTTTTTGGTGAATGAGATTTAGACTAAATATTGCATAAGCTTTACTCGTGTGGTGCCACCAAGACAAAAAATCCCCATTCAGTCTACAATAGTGCCTACATGCTAACATCACTTTATTTGGGTTTATTAAGGGTTAGGCTTAAAAACCGTTTAGCATAAATGGCTATTTTTCTTGTCTGAGTAAATGTATAATTCATTTATTTGGGTGTATTAACAGTTACGTTTGGAAACCATTTAGCATAAATGGCTATTTTCTTGTCTTTCAGTAAATATACGCCTCTTTGTAGAATTGATCAACCTCCATCCAATCAACTAGACCAAGGGACCCTCGGAACAAACCGTGTGCCCCATATTCCAGTGATTCTACCACTGGTGCTACTGTACCAAGTTAACGCCAGAATAAGCTTCAGTTCTCCACGTTGACATTGTCAACCGTGCTAAAAAAATTAATGCTAGTTGAACAAAAATTAAATTATGGAAAGTTAACATCGACTAATGGATGGGCAAGTAGTGTTTGTGAAAACGAACGAGGAGTTTAACAACTACAGAGGAGCAACAGCCATGGCTAGATTTATCAGCCAACATCAGCTATATGACATGAACAAAAGAATTCAGAAATCAGAGACGTTACAGAAAAAACAATTCATACCTTCGGGTGGAGCACTGGGAGCCGGCCGTAGTGCAGCCTGCGGTCTAGCTTGGGGAGCTGGAGCTCCAGCGTCGGGTGGGTAAAGGGGACCTCCACGTGCGGCCGGCGGCGTTGGATACAGGGGAGATAGGCCGGCCGCCGTTGGTGAAGCTCCTAGATAAGGTTCCTGACGGCGGCCGGAGTGGCGGGCGACTGCGGCCGGGTCGTGGGGTGGAAACCCTAAGCTAGGGGAGTACGAGAAAGAGATGGGACGTACTCCCTCCGTTCACAAAAGGATGTCTCAACCTATCTAAAATATGTATGTATGTACACACTAAATCATGTCTACATACATGCAAATTTGAGAATGATTGAGACATCCTTTTGTGAACGGAGTGAGTATTATATAGAAAGAGAAACGCGTCGGGCACCTGATGAGAATTGAGAAGAGAGGAAAAGACGATTCTGGCCTGGGTTGGTATTTTTGCAACTTTATTCATGGAAAACAGAGAAAAGGAAATATACTCTTATTCTCTTCTACCATATTAATTGACGTTGAAACGGATGTAGACATATGAAAAGAACCGCGTCGGGCACATGCTGCGAAAAGACGAAATAGACGGTTCTGGCCTGGGGTGGTATTTCTTGCAACGTAATGTTCATGGAAAATAGAGATAAAGAAATATACCCGTTTTAGCGCCAATTAAATTAATATGGAACGGAGTTTCGAATTTAAGAGAAGAAATTCAGAAAGCTGGGGACAGGTTGTGTGTCAAGTAACTAGTCTGTTCTGTTTTTGACAACCAAGTAACTAGTAAGTCTCTAATAAAAAGTTCTCTACAACAAGCTATTAGCAAATGTTAGAGCTCTCATGAAGGCAATTTAAAATCGAGTAAAATGCATCATTGGTCTTATACTATTCGAGGCTATCAAGTGAGTCCCACATGCATGGAAATGCATGTTTGAGTCCTAAGTGTTTTTGAAGTATGTCACCGACGGTCTTAACCTTGTCGGAGCATATCTGACTTGCGTACGTGGCGCTTTGAATAGTTTTGGCGGCGGACCTTTTGCCCGGAGCGGTTGGAAAACTTGCATCCCCCTATCATTTATATAAGACCGAGACTAAAGGAAACCCATCCTCTTCCTCCATGTTTATACTCTTCTATGTTTCCTCCAGCCATGGCTGCAAGCTCACTCGATGTTCTCCGTCGCAGCGAAGGACAAAGCTGAGGCAACACTGTCCCTTCTAAAGTGCAAGTGTTGTCGCCTGAGAATTAACGATTCGGCTGGTCTCCACAAGTCAGTCGAAAATCCAGGGCAGATTTTCTTCACGATCCTACGTTGCGATCTTCAGCTCAACAAGTTTTTTTTATCTGAAATCTATCCCCAATCTAAAATTCGTCCCTTGTAGTTTTGGACCCGGCTTTTAACATGTTTCATCTTTCATAAAACTATGCCTGCTCATAAGCACTCCAAGGTAATTGCTATTTTGTCCGCTGCACTACATTGTAGATGATAGTAATCTAGCTAGTAGATGAAACCAAACAAGGGACCCAATATTTTTTTCATACCATATTTGTCACAAGGGACTGTATAGAAGTTAGGTACAATCTGCATTTACACGCATACTACTATGCCAAGGGGTTTCTCCTAACCTAGCTGCTTCCAGAGACGAACAGGGAGGCGGGACCTTTTTCCACTGATCTCCACTGGCGGAAGAGATGGGCCCTCTCCCTTCGCTTTTTGCTTCAGCGGTAGGAGCGAGGGGGACCCTGTTTTTCTCCGACCTGGCATTGTAGTTAGGGTTAGGATAGTTCTGGCATGGTGCATCGTTGGGGTGGTGGGCGCGGCGCCCGGACAAATAAATCTGCCTCAACTCCAGATTTTATTACACACTTGCATTGCTTTTCTACCAATTCAGTCATATCTATTGACGAGCATGGCAACGTGCGCTTTCATCTTCTAGTCCGTTATTGTTGGCTGGATTGATTGGGATTGATCATGTTGATTCCGCTGTTACCTATGATACTATCATACTGCAGCTGGGACAATCAAGGAATTACTCAGCCACCTTAGAGTGTGTGTAGTCTGATGACTACACAGTTTTTTGGGCAATACAAGCAAAAGCATTATGTAAATAATAATAGACGTATTATAAATACATGTATTTGACTACACAACTTTACATTGACTACCCGAGTTGAAATTCTGGCTCTGCCACTGTTACCTATGATACTATCATATATACTACAGCTGGGACAATCGAGGAATTACTCAAGAGACGAAACCAAACAGCAAATAGCTAGACCGTGCACCATGGCTGGATGAATTCAACTCAATCTATATTTCTGCCTTGATAACAACTCAATGTTTTGTTCAGGAACTAATCATTACATCTGGATCCATGGCTGCCGTCGGTGTTGAGTACGAGGTGCAGTCCAGGATCAGCCACACGATTGAAGGAAGAAGAGACGTACACAAGGGTCAAGGACGGACGCACCCGAACCTGGACATTCCAAAGCTAAGCCGTTAGGAAAGTCAAGCAACTCCCGAAAGTGAAAACGTCAATCATGCATATCGGGAAAAATTGTCGCCGTCATTTCTTCGGAGAGTGTCAAACAAGCATCATCTCTAGATGGTGGTCACATAAAAAAAATCAAGCATAGATCGATAAAGAACCAATGATACGAGAGAAAAGAAAATAGACGATAACGTGTCTGCGCATACATAATCTTCGGATAAAGAACCAATGATTAGCCCGTAAGCCATGGTGCGGCTGCACGACCGTGAACATGTGCACGCTACTCGCTTCATACGAGAATCCCCTCAGGCTCCAGCTTGGATCGATTGCAATAAGGCTATATATACATACCCACCAATCCTTTTACAACATCATCAGTTCATCACACACACAGAGCTAGCCGTCAGAAGAAAACACAAGAGCAAGAACAGGTACACACACACCTTCGGGATATATCAGATTAGTCCCTGAGATTTATAAGCGCATCCAGCTGAGAGATATGGCGCCAGCACCAGCTCGAGCTATCGCGGTGGCGTTGCTCACCTTTGCCGTCTCCTGTGGTTTGGCCGTGGCCGCCGACAAAGCAGCGATCAAATGGCTGACGGCGAACGCGACGTTCTACGGCGGCGCTGACGCCTCTGGCACCATGGGTAACTAAACTACTCTTCACACACAACTTGAATTCCACATCGTGTTGTTGCCTGCGCTAAGAGCATATGGTCTCATAACGCACAACGCAGGTGGAGCGTGCGGGTACGGCAACCTGTACTCCGACGGGTACGGGACGCGGACGGCGGCGCTGAGCACGGTGCTCTTCAACGACGGCGCCTCGTGCGGGCAGTGCTACAAGATCGCATGTGACCGCAGGCGGGCGGAAGCGAGGTTCTGCAAGCCTGGAGTTACGGTGACGATCACGGCCACCAACCTCTGCCCGCCGAACAACGCGCTCCCTGACAACAACGGCGGCTGGTGTAACGCACGGCGGCCACACTTCGACATGGCGCAGCCGGCCTGGTTAAAGATCGGCGTCTATGAGGGTGGTATCATCCCAGTTATGTACAGGAGGTATATATGCACAGCACATGAGTTTTTTTATCATGCTATTTGGTTCTGTCGTAAGTTAAAATTGCTTGAAGTTTATTCAATTAAAACCGAATTTTGTAGGGTTCCATGCGTGAAGAAGGGTGGGTTGCGGTTCAGGATCGTTGGTCACGATTACTTCAACCTAGTTACTGTGATGAACGTCGCAAGCGCCGGATCAATCGAAGCGATGGATGTCAAGAGCTCCGACTCGAACGACTGGTTGCCGATGGCCCGTAATTGGGGCGCCAACTGGCACTCTCTAGCTCTTCTTACCGAGAAAAGGCTCTCGTTTAGAGTGACTGACACAGAAGGAAAGACGCTTGTGTGCGACAATACAGTGCCAGCTGGATGGAAGTTTGGGCAAAAATTCGCGTGTAAATTGCAGTTCAAGTGATCACTATCGACAGGGAACGATTCAGGGCATGGTTGGAATTGATTGATTTGTGTTGTGGTGCCTAATAACATTAATTTGTTAAGCACCTCATTTGTGTAACTATGTATTTTTCGATTGATTGGTTAGGGCATGTATGTCAAACAATTTGTTGTACTTTTTTTTTTGACATAATTTGTTGTACATATTTGTGTTTGTATTAACTTGTATATATGGTGTATATAAAATGCAACTGACTCCTCCGAATTACATTTAATGTTTATTTTGTATTCTTATGCAATTTCACAATATATGGCAGCGCGAGCTACTATTTGGACATTTAACACCAGTGTTTGTATTTCCACGCTAAGAAAGAGGACCCATTCTTATGCAATTTCACAATATAATGCAGCGCGAGCTACTATTTGGACATTTAACACCAGTGTTTGTATTTCCACGCTAAGAAAGAGGACCCATTCTTATGCAATTTCACAATATATGGCAGCGCGAGCTACTATTTGGACATTTAACACCAGTATTTGTATTTCCACTCTAAGAAAGAGGACCCATTGTGGTCTCATACTCTGTTGATAAAACATAAGATTATTTGGTTCGATGTCTTTGAGTTCATTATTGTTTTTGTTTACATATATGAGAGATTTGGTGTACCTTAAAATTTATCAAGTATAAAACTCCAAACCGATCACACAATCTCTGGTACATTACAAAGTTGTAGAGGTGTCACATAACTTCTATAGCCTCCCGCTCCCGCAGGCGGCCATGCATAAAACCTAGCCACTAGCGCCTCTCCTCCATCCCTTCTCCCCTCACAGTTGTTGCAGGTCGTAATCGGGTGAAACCCATGCAGCGTCGACGGTGGCAATAAATATTTATATGCAAGAATAATTTTTGAAACCATGGTTCTTCCCCTTTTGTGCTACAAACAATAATAAGGTTTTCTAAATTTATTTTTCAGGAGGAAATGAAGGGATATATAATGTAGTTTTCAAACATGATTTTAATATTTTATATTTATAAAAATTGCACTTGCTTCCATTAGCAATATTTCTATGGTTTATGAGATAAAACTTTTTTTAACAGATAGTCCTTTGGCAATAATTTTACAAATATATTTTAAAGTTTTCTCTGACAAGACAGGGTCAATCCTTCATATTTGGAGCCAGGTTGTTGAAGGGAAGGAAACTAAGAAGGTTAAATCCAAATTCAAGCAAGTCAGGCTAGTCAAATAAAATCCTTTATCAAACATTCAACACAACTCCATGACTCCAACCCACAACAAGTTTCAATTTGTCCTCACTTTTGTCTCATAGAACATGATTTGGCATAGGCCCAAAATGGTGCATGTGAATATGTGATACATTCCTTATGATTTTTCTTTTACACACTCTTTCGATCTACCGATGCATTGTTTGACCAGAGGAACCAACACACAAATGATAAACGGTACTCCCTCTGGTTGTATAGGGACACACGCCTAAACCCGACCGGAGGGAGTAGAACAACACCTCGCATGAATCTGCCACTAATTACATCACCAGTTCAATGGAGTACTCTTCTGATCGGTACTTCTGCCATTCTGCAACTTTTTCCTCAATACGAAGAAAAACAAAACTTTTTATGAGCGCTTAATTAATTAAAAACTAAGTTTGTGCATGCATATACCGAAATTAATTGACCAGAGTTTACGCTCGCGCACCTTCGTTTCGACGATGAAGACATGAGGCCATCCAACATATGGCAGATGGCTGTTAACATTAGACAGAACACAAATTAAAACAGTGCACTTTTACTACTCCAGACCAAGGTATATATAAAGCCAAATTAATACATGTCATGATTAAGCCGGAGATGCATGAGATGAGATTGTAACCGACGTACCCTGCAATTCGTCCTATAATGTCGTGCGGCTGAAGCCAAAGCTGCCCGTCTGGGTAGAGAAACCGGTCGTCCAATGAATTGTTGTCTCCTTTAGTGAGGATCTGAATTTCTCGAGTGTCATGATGTTCTCGAACCTAGAACGATGTCAAGGGAAATATTAATTATCCGCGTAAATTTACTGAAGCCAAACAAAAATTTGATGTGTAAACATGCAATGATATTGACATTGTTGTCACCTTGATCACACGATGGACAATTGGATGCTCATGGCCAGGAAGTCTGAAAAGAACGATCTCCCCTACGCGGATAGGTTCATTGCTCATGTTGTGCACAAACACCACATCACCCTGTAAATTACCCACATATTCCAGTATCAATCACTATATGCATATGGTGTTGCAAAAGCACCATATGTTACTCTGAAAAGACTCGAGTTTCAACATCCAAAACTAATTTTGTAAGCACATATATATACATGGTGGTACCTTCTTGAGCGCGGGCTCCATACTCCCCGATATTACCGCCATCGCGGGCGACTCGACACCTGTCACCAGCATCGCTCCCTTGGGTATCAACAACAGGGGCACAACGACCATAACTACATGCCAAATTCAGTTAAGGATCGGCACGAACCGATGGGGAACGCATCAAGACTGAAGAAAGAAAAGGAAGCAGCGAGCGCGAGTACGTACGGAGGAAGGTGAAGCTTTGGTTGAGCAGACTCTGGATCTTCATAGCTGATAATCTCGAGGCTAGCTAGCTCAAGGATCAACAAGAGGATGCCAATTTTCTTGACGAGGAAAGACAGCGAGCTTCTGATCGAGTACTAGTCTTGCTGCTAGCGCCTTTTGATCTCGAGGCTAGCTAGCGTCATGATCGATTTTAGCTCAAGGAGTATATAGGCAGAAGACCAGACTCGCGGAGTACGGTTCGGACTCGATGGATCAGCACCATCGCACGGCCGGCCGGACTAGCTACGGAATTCGGTTTCCCTAACGCAAAGGAACTGGTTGTCGATCGTGACGCGGAGTCGCAAAGCACTGACCGGCAGGACACGGAGCCCGCCGTCGATGACGCAAAACACGGTGGTATGATCTCTCCTCCACGCGTGGTCTACGCAAAGGTCACCCCGGCCCCCAGCTCCACCGGGACTGCTTCGCCGATCGCGGCGCGGGGGCGGCATCGCCCGACCTTCCATGGCTCATTGTCTTCGATCTCTACTTTACACAACGACGATCATGACGTACTGCCCTGAGAACGGCGGGGTATTATGCATAATCCGGGTTTCAGGCGAGGCAGTCGACAAGTGGTTCGTGGAATCTCTTAGACGTCGACGGCGTTAAGGCACAACCAGCTAGCAAGGGCTGACAAGAAAAATTTGAGACTCGTGAGTAGTGGCTCGAGATCGACTCAGATTTTAGCTCAAGATTCGAGATCGAAATGAGCCGATTACAAGTGTGGTATATAGCTGGCCTCGGCTTGCGTTGCCCTTCGACCACGGGGTCGGCACACCGGTGTCGTCTCCCCTGTCTCGGCTATTCGACGCCCTTCGACTGTGCTTGGTCTCGGCAGCGCTCCGCCCTTCGGCTACGCCGGCGGCACACCGGTGTCGTCGCACGGACTTGGCTATCCGACGTTTTTCGTCCGTGCCAGTGATGTCCTTTTGGCTGCTTGCTTTCGTTGCTTTCGGTTCTCACCGGAGATCCTCCTCTTGCGGCTGGCTCGAGTGTGTCGGCCTCACGGGGGTTTTGGTGGGCTTCATTGCTAACCTCCCCTCCCTTAGTGTTTTCTCTCTTGTTTCTAGTTGTCTTTTTTTTTCTCTTCCCTTGTATCCCCTTGTAATCTCTCCCATATGTTGTAAGAACATGACCTGCCAGGCTACTTTCGAGTGGAATGAAACAAGCGGTGGGGATTTATCCCCCCGTTACTCTTGAAAAAAATAGTCAAACTCACGATAGTTTTTTGAGATTGATAAACGCTACAATAAATGAGGATGTGTGCATCGATTGATGCAGGGGCTATGTTCCCATTTTTTCAAAAAATTGGGATCGGAGGGAGTAATTATAACTTGTTACCTTCTACTTCTATTGTCGATGTGAATTTTCTTCCTTCTATATATGCAAGAAAATCCATAGGTTAATTAAGCGCATTGCAAATTTAGGCACTCACATGGTACATGGTCTCGACCTATGCTATTTACTTGATTCTTATTATTATTTTTAGTCAAACGTCATATGCTATCTACATTAAATAATACTATATATTACAACAATATTTCTAGTATCATGTTATGATATTTCCATAGTCTAGCAGGATTATTTTTTTGCCTCTGAATATAGAAATTTTTATTGTATTGCTAATAAAAAAACAAAATTGCTTAGCTCGAGCTCTTCTGCCCACGACCCGCGTTCGAGCCTCGGCTCTGCGGTTGTGCCTGCAGATTTCTTCTTAATAAAAATCCGTGGAGGTTCCTCCCTCTGATGGACTCGTTTTTTTTAGCTCGAACTCTTACTAGTTGAGTATGAACCAGTTTTTACAACTCGACCTTTAACTCGAATCCATTTAATCTCGCTTGAATTTTTCTACGAACTAAGGTGAGCTTAGTCTAACTCGCTCGAATTCGAGTCGTTTGCGGCCAGTGTCAGACCTGTACCCAGGGGTCCAACCTGGTACTTAGGCCCAACATGGTTCTAACTAATTTTGAAAATAGATAAAAAAATCAGACAGTAAACAACTAAAAAGGACTTATATGGACAGCCTTGGGGTTGGCCAATTTCTTGGTGAATGTATAAACAATTTAGCAGTAGATTTAATCCACGAAAAACGGAAAATAGTTTATGACTAGAATAACCAGAAATAAACTAATCATGCGATCTACTAAAACAGCAGATAAATAGATCGAATCTAGAGCAACTAGTATAAGCAGAAACTCTAACAGTATCTCAAACAGGAAGATCAAGAAGACGTACGGTGCAGCAGCAGCGGAACTATTGGCGTCGCCATGTCGTCGATGAAGAGATTGGCGATGTCGGGGAAGAAGTCGTCATTGGGTAAGAACTCGAAGCCATTAGTCGCGCGAGTGTGCTCCCCAAAAACCTGATCGCCCCTCTCCCGTATAGGATCACAAGAGGCGGGGTTTCGGAGGCCCACTGTCTATTCAACCGGTGCACGCCGGAAGATGGGATGGAGAAGACTTGGAATACGGCGGCGCAATGTTCTGGAACTAGGGCGTCGAGCGACCATGTGTTTCGTGTATGGCGGCTAGGGGTAGGACGTGGGCGCAGCCCACGATCGAGTCGGTAACGTCTCCACGGTCCAAAAGAATCAGAAACGGCAAAGCAATTAGCGCGTCCGTTAATTATTAATCAATGACTCAATAAATTTCCCGGACTGCAAAAATGTAGGCATCGGCTCATTCCCGCAACCCGCGGCGCGTCGTGACGAGACGAGCGAGCGGCGGTGGAGGAGGAGGAGTGCGCGAGAGAGCCTTCTGTTCTCACAAGCACACCAAGTAGCACAACATTCCACCTTATAAAGTGGTACAACTCTCTCCAAACTAGCAATGTGGAACTAAACTTTAGTCCCCAACCAGCCATATAAATGGGCCATGAGATTTTCGGAATTTAATTGGGCCATGTGCAAAAGCTGGGCAAAATCCCACAAAATTTTAACAATCCCCTACAAAGTCTCATTGGCACACATCTTATCATTCAGTTTCAAAATATTTTTTTATATGCCGGTGCTTAATGGAGACTGTTAAGTTGAACTACCACTTAGAAACTTATGCTACACTAGATCACAACTTGGATAGTGGACTATACCTTGAACTACAAGTTTGCTGCGAACTAGTTTCACACAAATCCTTAAACCGATACTGGGCTGCCGCAAAGCTTCTCCGCGGGTGGGGTTTATGCGTCATACTCCAAGACCTTTCATGAGTTTATTAAAGAGCACCCAACTTTCATAGACTACGACGTTTAATAGTCAGACTCATATAAGTGTATTCCTCAAGAGATGCTCTGCAGGACAACATCTCCGCTTATAAAAGTAAGCCGCTTGGAACACATTAAGATAAACATCAATCTGCCATGCAGATCAGGAGAGTATTGCATCTTTACGAAGTGGGAAAAATAAGGTAGGGATACTCTCCTCCCAGCTGACCAACAACCTGTCTCCCACTTCTAATTCATGGGATTTCCGATCACATAGAGTGGTTTACCACTATGGACAACTCATACCGTGGGTCTCAAACACATCTCTCTCGATGCACTATCTATCACATTACGTGATAAACCCGTTGTGAAGGGATCTGCCAAGTTTTTAGACGTTTGGATATAATCCAACGCAATAACTCCGGAGTTTTTTAATTTTCTGACAGATTTCAATCTCCTCTTCACATGCCTTGATGGCTTCAAATTATCCTTAGATCTTTTAATCTTAACTATCACAGTTTGATTATCACAATTCATAAGGATAGCGGGTATTGGTTTTTCAACCACAGGTAAGTCCATCAAGAGCTCACGAAGCCACTCTGCTTCAACAGTGGCTGTGTCTAACGCTGTGAGTTCTGCTTTCATAGTTGACCTCGTTAAGATGGTCTGCTTGCAGGACTTTCAGGAAACAGCGCCACCATCGAGTGTAAACACATAACCACTCGTGGTCTTAATCTCATCAGCATCAGATATCCAGTTTGAATCACTATAACCTTCCAGTACCCTCGGATACCCGGAGTAGTGTATTCCATATCTCGCAGTGCCTTTTAAATAACGCATAACTCTCTCAAGCGCATGCCAAAGATCATCTCCCGGATTAGAAACAAACCGGCTCAACTTGCTCACAGCAAAAAAGATGTCAGGCCTCGTGGAACAAGTCAAATACATAAGCGAGCCAATAATCTGAGAATATCTCAGCTGATCTCTAGCACTCTGTTGATTCTTTCGAAGCAACACACTAGCATCATATGGTGTCGGAGATGGATTACAGTCGTCATACCAGATGCGACTCAAGACCTTCAATACTTGCATGGGTACCCACACCAAAAAGTAAGAAATCTTTAAACTAGATATAAACTAACTTAGGTGGTTAAGTTTTACGGTTGCTTAATGTGTGCCATGTATTACTAGAGTTGTTTCAGTTAGGAGTTACACGACCTCCACGTAAATCATTTATGACCCTTTGATAAGTAAATTTAAAATAGTATATTTTACAAAACTTATCATACCCGCTAAAATTCTGTGTGATTAGAATTTGTTTTCTAAGACTAAATTTGTTCCCGAAAGATTATTTTTTCTAGGCAACTAAGAGAACTTTTTACCCTATGGCCTTTGGCATGCCCAACATTAGTACAATCCCATATATTAAATAATTGAAGTGGAAAAACCTGAAAAGTCCAAGTTCCAAAGTTTGTTTGAAAATCTTTGAATCCAACAAATATGTCGAATCGGGGATGGCGTATGGGCACCCAGAGCATATGCTCTTGGTTTTAAAATACAATTTGCATTTTAAATCCAAAAATTCCGACATGAAATTCCACGCGTGTATGTCCACATTCTATGTGCTAAAAAATTCGTTAACGAAAAACCGACATTTTGGTGTTGTGGTTAAAAAAGAAAAAAAGTGGTGCTGAAAAGTTTTTCACGAGATTGTTTTTATCTTTCTACAAGGTCATAAACAATGTCGGTTTTCTGTGAATCTTGACGTGCTCACATAGAATCTCGAGATATATACGCCAAGTGTTTTCCAAAATTTTATGATATTAAAAAAAAAACGGTGGGAGAAACCTATACTCCCATTGTCGAAGTGAATTTCCAGTAGAATCGATACTTTCTCCACTCGCTGAGCACACGCAACACGAGAGCACTACTGCCAACAATCCCCAAATCCTAGCCACCGATCCCCTTCCTCTCCACCCCGGCGGCCGCCGATTCGCCGCCCGCCCACCATGGCCTCGCCGGCGGCGCCAATCGCGGAACTCCGGACGCATCTCTCGCTCCCCTCGGACGAGATCCTGGAGGAGATCTTCCTCCGCCTGCCCACCCCGGAGGCGCTCGCCTGCGCGTCCGTCGTCTGCGCCACGTTCCGCCGCGTCATCACCGACCGCCTCTTCCTCCGCCGCTACCGCAAGCTCCGCCCGCCTCCCCTCCTCGGCCTCATCAGCGACAGAGGCGGCGGCTTCCACCCCGCCCAGGCGCCGCACCCCTCCGCGCGGCTCGCCCGCGCCCTCGTCGACGCCGCCGACTTCACCTACTCCTTCGTCCCCAAGCCCAAGGAAGGCTGGCTCAGCCCCTGGCATCCCCGCGACGTCCGCGACGGCCGCGTCCTCCTCGACTGCAGAGTCCCAGGGAAAACCGTGAGAACCGCCTTTGCGGTGTGCGATCCCGTGTCCCGGCGCTACGTGGTGCTGCCGCTCGTACCTGAGGAGTACATAGCCGTCCAATTGGGACGCCCTGCTGAATTGGCGCCCGTCCTCGCGCCGGTGGCCGAGGACGAGGATGAGAGGTCGTTCAAGGTGATATGCATGGCGCATTATGAAACCAACCTTGTCGCCTTTGTCTTCTCGTCCGTCACTCGGCAATGGTGTGTAGCTGCATCTCCCAGCTGGAGTTCTTTGGGCACGGGTCGTCCCCGTGGGATGCGCAACAGTTCCGATGGGGACGGATGCCGTGGCTTGTCAAGTTTCAACTGTGTGCGCGGCTGCTTCTACTCTGCTTCGCCTTGGATGGACAAGTTTCTCGTGCTGGATACGCGAAGAATGGAGTTTTCGGTCGTCCACGATCACGATGGTGTCTACAAGATGCTTAGAAATTTGCCTGGGCAACACAATATGCAGCACATGCGCCGTCCTGGCCAGACCAGAAGTTTGCCTGGCGTTGTGGGTAATGAAGAAGCCCTTGAGATACTTTCTCTTGTTGGTGCAGACAATCCAAATGCCTCCCCACGTGTCTATCATTCCTCTCAGCAAAGTAATGGTGAATCTTGCAAGAGTTGGCAGATGAACATTATACCGTTGTCTGGCTCATATGACTATTTCACCGTGGGCGCAGCTGAGGGGTTCTTATTCCTTGGAGCCACTACAGAAGATCAGATGGATCAGTATCACGTGGACATGGTGGTCGCACATAACAATCTCTATAATGACTCTCCATTATTGGAGACTTGGGGTGTAGATTATTTTTCGATGGAGCTGCAGACTTCAGAAGTTAAGAAGATTTGTACCATGAAGAAGCCATACTTCAACCATGAACGTGTCCACTCATACTTCGGCTTCCCACCATCGTTGTCAGCACCGACTCTATGATGTGGTAAGCTTGTTGTTATACTATCTGCTTGGATATTTTCTTTAGATTCTCTCCTGTGAAGTGGTAACGAGTAAGGTTATTTTGTAAATGTGTTTTTGATAGTTTAGTACCCGAATTGTTCATATAGGAAGTTATTCTTTTATTCTATCGGGAGAACTTGTCAAAGTAGTGAAGGTTGCCACGGCTGTTTTCCCTCCTGTTCAGAATTGCCAAGAAACTGCGCCAGTAAGGAAAAGTTTGTGCCAGATAAGGCATATATGTCCCACTAAATTTGCGTAACCCACTAAATTTGCGTAACCTATAGGCGCATGCTAGTGCAAGATTCCTTGCCTGGAAAGCCAGGTCTCAATCTCCACAGGAAATATTTGGAGAAAAAATCATAATGAAACGCCCTGAAGGTTTTGCAACCTAATGGAAAGAACCAATTGTAGAGCAACCGAAAAAAATTCAAACCCTCTTGGACACCTACTACTCTTGTTAGTGTATATCCTATCGGCAAGGTAGATTAGTGCCTTCGATTGGTCCATAGAAAACAGAGGTAAGGTCCCGTGCTGCCAGTATTCTTTGATTCTTTCACATCTATCCAACAATCAGAACCCACTGTTTTTGCAAAAACGAGGCAAGTTTGGCTTAAAATCCTCCTGGGTCGGCTTGTTTTTCCTTGGTAGACCACCTCTGATCCTCAGATGGTAAAACCCAGACTGGTTTGGTCCTTAAGTCTTGAGTTTATTGCATTTTAGGTACTTTTGACTTATCATTTAATGTGACTGCTGATGAAGAAACCATACAACCATGAACGTGTCCACTCATACTTCCGCTTCCCACCACCGTTGTCAGCATCGACTATATGACTACCCTAATTGTTCATATAGGAAGTTATTCTTTTAATCTATCGGGAGAACTTGTCAAAGTAGTGAAAGTTGCCATGGTTGTTTTTCCTGCTGTTCAGAATTGCCAAGCAACTGCACAAATAAGGAAAATTCGTGCCAGATAAAGCATTTATGTCCCACTAAATTTCCATAAACCTATAGAGCATTTATTACCTTTGAAGAACAGGGGAAAACACTTTACAAACTATATTACGTTACGCGCAAGCTAGTGCAGGATGCCTTTGGAAAGCCAAACTATTAGATGGTCTCAATCTGCACGGGAAATGTTTGGAGAAAAAATCACAATGAAACGCCCTGAAGGTTTTGCCACCTGATGGAAAGCACCAATTTCATAGGAACCGAAACTAAAAAAAAAATACAATCCCTTTCGTACACCTTTCCTCTTGTTAGTGTATATCCTTTCAGTGAGGAATTTTAGAAAACACAAGTAAGGGTCCGTGCTACCAATATTCGTTCACATATGTCCAACAATCAGAACCCACTCGTTTTGCAAAAACGAACCAAGTTTGGCTTAAGTCTGATCCTGGGTAGGCCACCTCTGATCCTTTGATGGTACACCCAGACTGATTTGGTCCTTACATCTGATTTTTTGTATTTTAGGGCTTAGTGTTTGACGTATCATTCAATGGAACTGTTGATGTTCAAAACAAGAATATTGCTTGACCTAGAAATCAGTTTGGTAATGCTTGAGGGCCTTATAGTTTTTTATTTCCCATGCAAATGTTACATTTTCAGCTAATTGCTTAGTACTGCCTCGGTCCCACAATATAAGATGTTCTTACGACCAATATAGAGTATATTGCTTGTCAAAAAAATAAATATAGAGAGTATATTGGTTGTAAAAACATCTTATATTATGGGATGGAGGGAGTACATTGCTTCAAAGCTTGGGAGTATGTGTCCCTGGGACACCTGAAACATGAATTAGTAGCTTGCGCTTCAAAGCTTGGGAGTATGTGTCCCTGGGACACCTGAAACATGAATTAGTAGCTTGCCCATATTGCTCCAAAACTCTCATAAGAAGACTCTGGCGCTTTCAAGGCAGCGTATGTTCCTTTAGTTTTGCGCAGTACTGTACTTATCCTTTTTGCACAGAAGGTCTTACCTTGAGCCGCAGAAGCAACTGTTTGTAATTGTATTGCATCCACTTCGTTTTATTCTTTGTTTTAACTTTTTATATCTGCAGGTATGAACTCATTTAACTTTTGAGGTCTGTTATCTGGGACGTCCATCTTGTGCTGTTGAGGATAGATGGAAGATGGTGCTGCAAAATTTGGATACAGTAACTTTTTATTAGAAAATAGTCTTGTGAAGCGCATTCCAGCAAAGCCATGTTATTAGCAAGGTGACCTTGTCTAGTATCAATATGCAAGAGACATTGTTGTTGTGCTGGGAGAATGGCCGTCACCACGTGTGGTGACTTGGCTAGATTAAGAGCTACCCGTAGGACAAGCTCCAGGGCGATTTTTTGTCGTGTGAATAATCTGTATGATGAAATGTTTGATACACACAAGTTGATGTAAAAACAACAAGGCCTTTAGAGCTCGTTTGGTAGCCACATTTTGGGTTGGAATCATAGAATTCAACTGAGATTCCATACCTAACGTGTTTTGATCGTCATTTTAATTGGAATTTCAGTGAATGTCTTGATATGTTGAGTTAATTCTTGCCCCTAACCCAGTCATTTCATTTCTACCAGAAGAAATGATGGCTGCTAAACAAACTCTTAGGGTTCATGTATTTTGCGCATACGGTTCAGTTCCATGACCATCCTTGGAAGCACTACATCGTGCATCCTTTACAATGTAAGCAAATAAACTGTAAAAATTACACAAATTATATAGAGACACAGGGTTTTTTACTTTTGATGTTTACTTCTACAGTTACTGAAATGCACAAATAAAAATAAGTGTGTCACCTGGGAAATTTTCAAAACCACTCAGGCCTATCTAGGGGCTTTTTAAATACCAGCCATAGTTTGCTACGCGCAAGTTTACACATTTCACAGATTTTCTAGGCGTGTGTTTGGTTCACCGTAGTTGTGGGTCACACTTAACTTTCTTGGTATCCACGTCCACGAGTCAATGAGTCATGAACTTAAAACTTTTCGTCAAATTTTGCCACACACGTGGCCAACTTTTTCTTTGCCACACTTGCATAAGGTTCTTAGATTTTGTAGTGTTTTTTTTAAAGGAAGCACTGAAGAGAGGAGATTTTGTGTTCCCGAGTTCCAGTGATCCTTGTGGTTTAAAAAAATAAAAAAAATATTTATAGAGTTTTTTTTTTAAAAAAATCCCACCAATGGTGTTTCCCATAACCGTGCAAAAAAAACTTCAAATACTTCGTATTCTAGACTACAAAAAAATGACAAAAGTGTGGATCTAAATATGCATATTTTCAAATCTGCAAAATTATCAGATTTTGTCATTTTTGTGTAGCCTGGAATTCGAAGTATTTGAAGTTACTTTTTTGCAAGGTTGTGAAAAACACCATTGGCTACATTCAGGATTTAAAAAAAAATGAAACATATATTTTTTTCGATTTTTGTAAACCACCCGTCCAATAGGATCACTGAAATTCGGGAGCACGAAACACTTTCCGGGAATCACTAAAATGTATAAATATTGAGATGTAGTGACTTTCACAAATCCCCGGTAAACCAAAACAGATAAGTTTACAGTGATATCTTATGGATGCTTCATAAATATTTATTGGAATTTAAAGAACAGAATGTGCATCATAATTCATAAATCTATACTACTATTAAAAGAGCAAACATGTTGGGATACTTTAAATCTTGTCCGTTCAATTTTCAATCAACGATCCAGATTGTCCCGATGTCGAGCACCAAACACTTTCCATCTTATCCGTTCAATTTCCAATCAACGATCCAAATTGTCTCGATGTGATCTCACGTCACGTCACGTTGGAAGGAAAGAGCTAGCCCGCTACACCAAGTCGATTAATATCCGGTTTGAACACGACATGGACTCTCTGCAGTTTGTATGAGACGTGGGCTATCTATGCTTGATCGTACGGCCGTACGCCTGCTCAAGTTGAATCTGTGAAAGCCGCCGGCGTGCATGCTGCGTCGCCTGCCGCTGCTTACTTTTCATGTTTCGTCCACAGAACGCCGGCATCATACTAGACCGCCTTGGCGGAGACGTACAGCATGGACTGGACAGCCTCCACTTGGCTGCTCCTACTGCGACCAGGCACGGCTACTCGACGCGGGCGTTGGACTGCCGGACTAGACGGCGTTGAGGTGGAGGTGCTGGCCTAGGAACTGGGCGTGCCGGAGGACGTGCTGCGAAACTGCATGCCGGCCGGCCCCGTCCAACAACCGCAACGACGGTGCTCCTGCTGGTCGACTCCACCCTTGACGACGACCTTGAGCTCCTGAGCGCCCGCCCGCGGTGCAGCAATGCCCCGTCTGTGTAATGAGTTGCTAACTCCTGATTGTGACGACGACGGGGACGCAGCGGCCGCCGGCCGGAATCCACCTCGGCACTGAAGACGGGGACACATCGGCCACCGACCGGAATCCACCTCGGCACCGTCGTCCAGTCCAGCCGTCCAGGGACTCCACCGAGAGAAGACCACCGTACCAGAAGGTAGCCGTCTTTATTTTCTTTTACTTCCTATTTTCTGCTGTGCCGTTTACTCCCGGATGATTCTGTTCAAAAGGTAGTAACAACCATGCATGACATTAAGGCAAATGCTAGAGATAATTTACTCCCGGATAATCATGTTCAGTGAGAGATGCTATAAGCAAGGGTCAACTGAAGTATTGTACGCTACTGGAGTATTACTGAATCAATTTGTAGAAGCTGGTTGCTTTGGCCTTTGTCTCGCATGAATCGTACTTTTCCACATTTCTTTTAATGTAATCTTTACTTATTTGGATGGAAAAGATTGAAGAAGAGAAAGTCAACAGTGAAGTGACTTTTTGGTTTCAATACTTTCTATATGGTTTTGAGTTTTAATCTTCCACAAGGGATTTCATGATTTACCACGATTAGACAAAAAATATGAAAAGGTTAATGTTTGTGTTGCTTGGCACAGTAAGCTCATTACTCCCAATTTTGGATTGCTCTCGGCATTTTTTTTCTTAAGACACATACTATTATGTTTAGAAAGTTGAATTGGGCTAGATGGAAAATATTAATAATTTAACTATTTGTAAATTGTTATTTGATGTATCATAAAATGTGTTCAGCCAAACATGTGTGGTCATTTTGGACGATTAAGAGTGACATTCGGGGACAAAGATATCAATACTTCCAAGAAAATATACTCCCTCCGATCCGAATTAATTGTCGCCAGCCCTATACAAAGTTGTACGGTCGTAGTTCACCATCCACGTCAATTATGTCGGATCAGAGGGAGTATATTAATTCATGGCTAAGCCGTATTATTAATTTGTTTGCATGTGTTTTCGTAAATATATTCTTATTGGTGGAGACGCGCATTGCGCGTGCAAAAATTACTAGTTTCTGTTAAATTACGAAACAGACGCTCCCTTCGCCGACTGCTGCCAGCACCGACAAAACCCTAGCCACTGATCCGGCGATCCTCTTCCTCGTCCACCGGACCCACGCCGGCGCCGTACCTTGTCGAAGAGATCCTGGAGGAGATCTTCCTCCGCCTGCCCACTCCGGCGGCGCTCGCCCGCGCCTCCACCGCCAGCGCCTCCTTCCGCCGCATTATCACCGCTCGTTCATTCCTTCGCCGCTTCCTCGCGCTCCATCCGCCACCGCTCCTCGGATTCGCCGCCACCAATGGTGGCTTTAACCCCGTCCAGGAACCACATCCCTCCGCGCCGCTTTCCCGTGCCCTCGCCGAGGCCGCTGATTTCTCCTACTCCTATGTCCCAAAGCCTGACGAGGGTGTGTTCACCCCCTGGTCTCCCCGCGACGTGCGCGACGGCCGCGTCCTCCTCGTGTGCGACCGCTGGTTTCGCCGGACAAGATTGACCATCTTCAGAAAAGTCCTCGCCGTGTGCGATCCCTTGTCACGGAGATTCGTTCTGCTCCCGCCCATACCTGTGGGTATGACTCTGGAGCAAGAATCTGTCCTCAGGTTCGAGCCTGTCCTTGCCCCTGTCGGCGAGGACGAGGATGAGACGTCGTTCAGGGTGATCTGCTGGGCGAACTACGAGAGCAAGTTGGTCATGTTTGTCTTCTCTTCCGCCTCTGAGAAATGGTGTGTAGCTGCTTCTCCCTGCTGGAGCTCATTTGGCACAACTGAGACCTCTCAAAATTTGATGTTTTGTTTTAACTACTTCCGCGACCAATTGTACTGGACAGCACCTTGGCAGAACAAGCTGCTCGTGTTTGACACCTGCAAAATGGAGTTTTCCACCGTCAACATCCTCACCAGCTACCATATGCAGCTTATAGATCTGCGGCCAGACCAGAGCAGATGCATTTCTTCTGTTGTTGTGTCTACAGAAGGAGCCCTTGAGATGTTTACTCTCGTTCGGGGTCGCACCTTAACTGACTCATATTATCTCCATCACACCACTCAGAAAAATAAAGATCACTCTTCCAACAAATGTGAGCTAGTGAATCTTCAAGCGTTGCCTCCTGGATATTGCTATTATACTGTCGGTGCGAGTGAGGGATTCTTGTTTCTTCAAGGCCTACGAGAAATTCGGGGGAGTGGTTGTTTCCAAGGGTGGGATGCGGACGATTTATTTTCGCTGGATGTCAAGACTTTTGAACTTAAGAAGGTTCATGGAGGAGCACATTGCACTTCTAGTGCTGCCAAACCTGTTCACCCATACTTTGGCTTCCCACCATCATTGTCAAAACCAAGTTTATAAAGTGGTAAGTTTGTAGTCATGCTAAGTGTTTGCATTTTTTTTTTTAAAATTCCATCTTCTGAAATTGTGAACTTACTTCGATTAGTGTGTAGTATTTTTCAATCCTATCTGTTCATGTATGCTGTCGTTTTATGCCATTGTGAAAACTCCCAACTTAAGAGTAGTGATGGTTGTTTTATGTCCTGTTGAACAATTCTGACGCGGCTTGGCATATAAGGAAAAAAGTTAGTTTCATACAATGTGTATCCCACTAAATTTGGAGTATAATACAAGATGTGCGAGCCTAGTTCTAAATGTCATGTTTGGAAAACCAAACGGTTACTATTTGGGAGTCTTTGTAGGTAGTTTATCAGGAAAAAATCATAGGGAACAGCCCTCAGATTGCCCCACCAAATTGACATCGCGAGTCTTAGAACAACCTAACCTAAAAAAACAAAAATCTCCTATTTCTCCTCTTGTTAGTGTGTATGCCATGCCGGTGAGGAAGATTATTGCCTTAGTTTGCAAAGCCTCAGATGGGACGACAGAAGATACAGCTTAGGGGCTAGGGTCCTTGCCAGGGACACACATGTTAGTTTTCATACACATGTCTATTCAATAACCATGACCCATTGGTTTTGTAAATCCCAGCAAGCTTGGCTTAAGACCACCCAGGTTGGCTGCAACTTTAAGCATGAGTCTTGGAATGACGAGTTAGGCCTCGCTTTTGTAGGCCTTATCCCTTTTGTTCTAACACAACTAGCTCATGTTAAAAAATAGATATAGGAGGGTGAATGTCTTTTGAAATTGTAGGACATCTTGTAAACACCATTCAGTGGAACAGATAATGCTCACAAGAAGAATGTGGCATAACCTGCCATAAGTTGGTTAATGTTTGGTCACCTTGATACTTTGTATTCACCATTCAGATGTTATGTTTCTGGTAATTCTTGTGTACAAAATTGGAACACATTGCCCTGATCAAGCAGGAATGAGCAGCTTATATTTGTTTTGCTGTTAACATGTCATGTACTTTTCAATTTTGTAAAGAAGGTCCTCGTTTTTTGCCCGTATTACTTCTGAAAACTGTGATCTAGGAGGCCTCATTTTTCTTGCATTTACGCCGGTTACTTCTTTGTTGTAACTCACTATGTAAATCTGCAGGGCTGAACTCACTTTTCTTTTGGGGTCTGTTACTTGGGCCATGCATTTGGTGCCGTTGAGGATCGATGGAAGATCGCCAAGATGATGCTCCGAAGCTGGCTGGATGCAGTACTATTTACCAGAAAATGGCTGGATGCTCCGAAGCTGTAAGCAAGGTCATATTGTCTGGCACTGATATGCAGGAGACATGCCGCTGTCGTGCTGGGAGATTCGATACTTCTTATTTACTTATTGTATTTAACAAATTCCATCATCTTTCTTTTATTCTCTAGAGCCTCTTCGGTTTAAAAATGTGCAACTTCGATTTTATAGGAAATTGTTCTTGTGGACTGTATTACGGAAGCGGGTTGTAGAAATTCTATAATTTTCATGTGGGAATTGTTTTGCGCATAAGGCCCCGCACAAAGAGAGAACTCACAAAGTTGTTACTATCAGGAAAGTGTATTATACTCTAGAGCACCAGTGAACCTGGTCGTTTAAAAAAATCTAAATAAATATTTACTGAGTTTTAATTTTTTTTAATAAAATCCCGGAGATACCCAATAATGTATCCCACAAGCGTGCAGAAAATGATTTTCAAATACTTTGTATTACGCGCTACACAAAATGACAAATTTTGATAAATTTAGAGATTTGAAACTATGCATACTCAGATCCACACTCTTTCATTTTTTGTGCCCGTAATATAATGTATTTGAAGTTAATTTTTGCACGTTTGTAGAATACACCATTGGCTACATTCGGATTTTTTTTAAATTCAAATATTATTTTGGATTTTTTAGAAGGACCAGGATCAATGGAGCTCGGGAGCACAAATAATCTTCTCTGTTCCATAATTCTTGTTTTGAACTAAAACCACGAATTTGAAATAAAACCACGACAATAATTATTAAAAGGACGGATTAGTTCAGATTTGAACTAAAACCATGACAAGAAATGTAAAACGGAGGAAGTAACTCATTAGAGGAGCTTGTGGAAATATAATTCAGACATGCTCTTCGCCTGGTATTCAATGGATCATTACGTTTAACTTACACAGACAACCATTTCCACATGATACCTGTAGATGAAATGCAGACCATGGTTGGAGTGCACGTGCTAGATGTCCTATATTTTCTATAGCTGTCCTAAGCTTCGACAGTGTAAAGTTTGTTCATGTCGAGGAACTACGCAAGGCCAGAATTTCAATCTTATCAAAAACCTGACTTAAGTACAACAGTCGATCTATCGCTGATCCAGTAGAAAGAAAACTGAAGATCATCACAACAAAATTACCAATCCACAAGGTAGATTTTTTTTTTGCGAACACACAAAAGCTTTGACTGTCAATTGCAATAGAAGAAAAGGACAGAGTCCAGGTTACAACCATTCCGTCATCAACGATGCGGTAACACAGCCAAACAGCTGGTCCTCACAACGACTAAGTGAGGAGGTACTCAACCTACAAACTACTACAACAACATGAGACATCGCCCAACCTTGCTTTCCAACCATGTCGTAGCCATTGCCAACTGCTCCCGGGAGGATCATCACTCCAAAACTACCTAGGCCAGAGAACCACACAGTTATGTGCTAGAGAGAGTCGACAGAAGAAGGGTAGGGCCCGGCTAGAAACTGGTGTATCGATCATCAGGGATAAGCTGGCGCCGACGTCCATTGCGTCCCGGAGGTCTGCGCCCTATCGACTCCGGAGCCACGCTTCGCCGCACTCAGCCGCCACATCGGAGCCACCACGTGCAGCCCAAGCAGCGCCCACAAGAGGGGAACAACGCTGAGACGCCGCTGCTGCCCAATCCGGCAAACCGGACATAGGTTTTCCCCCGGTGCTCGGGGAGGAAGTCCAGCAAGGGTCATGCCAACGCCTCCAAGAAGGTAGCGGCACCCTCGAGCGTCGCCGTTGACAACGTGGATAGCCGCCGCGCAGGGATTTCGCCCCGACCCAAAGCAAGGACCCTCCAAAGACCGCCGAAGTAGGGGCAGCCCGGAGATGGCAAAGCAACTCACTTGAGAAGAACAATGGTGCAGGGGGGCGAAGCCTTGAATGATGTTGTTGTAGGAGGGAGACACCGCCAACGGGTCAGCCACCGCGGGCAGCGCGTCGAGCAGGTGGCGCCGAGCTGCCATCCGCGCCGCTCCACCGGTTGCTATGGCCGCCGCAAGCTGGCCTACAACCTCCGCCGTCGAGATCCACCGGGGTGCGACAGAGCAGCCACCGCTGCTCGCCAGCGCGCCCGCACGGCGTCCTCCACCAATGGCGGCTAGGAGAGGTGGGAGGAAGGAGATGGCCGGTTGGGCTGGAGGGGATGCCGCGTACCCGCATGCCAGCGAGCACCCACGCCTCCACCACGCGCCGCCGGAAACGGCGGCGCCGCCGCATCTCATCCTCACTGCACAGGCCGAAGCCCGCAGCGCCACCACACACTCCCGCAGCAGCACCAAGCCTAGAGGGCCCGCGCCGCCGGCCGTCGCCGGAGCAGATTTGGGCGAAGCCCGCACTGCCACCAGCCATCACGGCCGCACCCCGCCACCAGGGAGCCAGCCCCGCCACCGAGCTCCAAGGAGAAGCTTCGCCACGCCACCATGGCCCCCGCCACCGTGGCATCCCGGCCCAGATGCGCCGCCCCGTGTCGGTACCCCTGCGCGAGAAGGCGAGATGCCCCGCCGCCGCCGGCAGGGATTTGCCCGGCCGCGTCCTGGTGGCGGCGGCAAGGGAGGAGGAGGGAAGGGGAGGTGCCTGGCGGCGGGTAGGGTTCCCTCTCCGTCGCTCACAAGAGCAACGATGTGGGGGACGAGAGAAGAGGTTCCAATCTCCACAAGGTAGATCGTCCCATCATTGTCTGCAAAGTAAATCCTAGAGCTCTTGAGCACCAGTGGACCGTCGTTTTCACAACAACTGAACTTTGCATGGTGCTATTTATTTATTTATAAAATTGAGATTGATTAAAAAGCAAAGATGATTCTTGGAGGGACTGGATCACGAAGTCAAAGTTGTACTACCAGGTACCAGCTCACCTAGCCAGGGCCACATGACCTGAGGGCACAAGAGAAATGACAAAAAGTTGAGCTCACTCACAACAACAAACCATGTGTCATTGATTAATAATTCGAGTAATGAGTGCGGGCTGTACGACGACTTCCTGTCTATCCCCTCCACTCTCTTCCTCCTCCTCCTCTCCCATCTCAAGCCTCGACCCATCTCGGCTGGAGTGGATCCAGTGGTGGAGGCAAATCAATCACATCGAGCTAAGCCAAATCAACCGGGTAATGCCGGGGATCATCTAGCTAGCTAGCTTTTCTGTGCCCAAGCTAGATCCTCAAGGCCAAGAATCAGAGCAAGAAACCGAGGGGAGGGCCCGGAGTGGGGGCAAGAAGTGGAAAGCGAGCATGGAGGCGGCGGTGGTAGGCGTGGGGGATCAGGATGACGGCCAGGAAGCGGCGGCGGCGGTAGGCGTGGGGGATCGGCATGACGGCCAGGCGGCGGCGGCGGGGTTGGTGGCGATGGACGGCATCCAGTACTGCAGCGAGCACCCGTACAGGCCAGGGGCGGCGGCGGCGGCCCTGGCCGGCGGCGGGATATGCGCCTTCTGCCTGCAAGAGAAGCTTGGAATGCTTGTCTCCTCCTCCAAGTCCAGCCCTTTCTTCCCGCCCGGTGGCCACCCGCCGCCTTCTGCCTCGCCGCCGTCCTTCCGCCGCGCGGCCGAGCCCCCGCTGCCGCTCCACTCCCCCACCAGATCCCGCAAGTTCGCCCCTTTCGGCAGGAAGAAGGCCTCCTCGTCGTCGTCATCTTCTTCCTCCGCCTCCGCGACTCTTTCCGCCTCGATGTCCGGCGGTGGCTTGAGGAGGAGCAAGTCGGTGGCGCCGAGGCCCGAGGAGCAGCATTTCGCGTCTTTCGCCTCGAGCCCCCGCAAGAAGAGCTTCTGGTCCTTCCTCTACCTCACGTCTTCCTCCTCCTACGCGCACCAGGCAGCCTCCAGCGCGTCGTCCGCCAGCGGTGGCGCCGCCGCGAGGAGGAAGTCAGTTTCGGTGGCTTCGGCGACGTGGGCGTCCAGAGGTGGCGCTGCGCAGGAGCAGGACCAGCAGCTGCGCTCCGCGGCGTCGGGGCGCAGGATGGGGGCTATCGGCGGGCCAGGAAGCCCCAGCCAGAGCCAGGTGTCGTCGTCGTCGTCCTTCGGCCGTAAGGTGGCGCGGTCGCGCTCCGTGGGGTGCGGCAGCCGCAGCTTCTCCGGCGACTTCCTTGAGCGCATCTCTTTCGGCGACTGCACGCTCCGGCGTGTCGAGTCCCAGCGCGAGCCCAAGGCCAACAAGATGCGCGCGGAGGGCCACCTGAGCGGCGCCGCCGCTGACGAGGACGACGATGACGAGGACGGCGACGTGTACGAGCACGGACACCGGATCAAGTGCGCCGGGTTCTTTGGCGGCATCGGCCCCACGTCCTCCTCCTCCTACTGGCTCTCCGCCGCCGAGGGAGCTGCCACGAGAAAGCCGGGCTCTCGGAGCCACCGGAGCTGGGCGTGGGCGTTGGCCAGTCCCATGAGAGCGCTGAGACCGACGAGCTCCACCTCCACCAAGATCATCACGGCCGAGCCTTCCAGCCACAGCAACGGCAGCACGCCGGCGGCTGCATTGTCCGTACCTTCCCCGATGCCGTCCTCGGTAGACGCAGCAGCAGCGACGACGAACTAAATCTGCACTGCCGGCCCGTCCGGTTAATTACTCGTGCCCTGCCTCTCCTTGAATCAGTATACAGTTCCTCGTTCGCTGTCTTGTTCTCTGCTCTTGTGTTCTCGTGTCTTTAAATTTGTCGATCAAAACTGCTCATAAATTTGAGATGTGCTGTGGATTTTGGGTAAAAGTAGATAAAGACCCTGGAATAGGCCCAATGAAGTTCCTGCTGATCAGAACACTCACCAATAAGAAACTAGCAAGATCCAAGATAACATGAACAACCTGTAGAAAAAGGCATTGAAGCAATAATTCCCTTCGATGAAAAACTTCCTGTTGAGTGTTCTGAAATGAGCTAACCGAGATGTCAAAGCTCCTTTCTTATCATCTCCACTTTGTCAAATGAGCTAGCCCACGATAAAACAGAATCCTCTGTAAAGCAACATCTCCACTTTGTCATCAGGCTAAAAGTAAAATAGATCTGGTGGAGGGAAAGGGGAAGGACTTTGACACACAGGAAAAATAAAGACTGAACTGAAAAATAGTACTGGAGACTGGAGAGTGCCTTCGGCAGCACCATCTCCTATCTCCTCCAAGCTGCAAAATAATTATGTGCAAATTTAGACGAACAGTTACGGCATTATCAATGTTCATATGAAAACAGTAGACCAAGAATTAGTGCATACCAATCATAAAGAGAAGATGCAAGCTCCAGGAGCAGAGTCAGGATTTAGCCAAACTACGAAAGAAGTTTTTATATCCAAGTATCATTGGCGTTTAATTTTGCTCCCCTCGGACCCCATCTTCGGGTGAAGACCTAGAGGGGAAGGACTTGAATAGAAATGAGTACTCACTCGGTATTGCAATGATGGAAATGAAAGACTAAAATGAAAAGGAGGGTGCCTTGGGCTGCACCATCTCCTATCTCCTCCGAGATGCAAAGTTATCATGTACTACTCTCTCTCTTCCAAAATGTAATCTGTTTTGGTAGGCTCAAAGAGGTAGTACAAAAGTAGACTTATTATGTACTACTCTCTCTCTGTTCCAAAATGTAATCTGTTTTGGTAGGCTAAAAGAGGTAGTACAAAAATACATGAAGAATTGTGGTATTGTCAATGTTCATGTGAGAACAGTACACCAAGAATTAGTGCAAACTAATAATAAAGAGAAGATGCAAGCTCCACGGGCAGAGCCAGCCAGGAAAAAAAAATTGCCTCTCGAAACTATGAAAGAAGTTTTACATTCAAGTATCATTGGCGTTTAACTTTGCTCCGACATGGAACAACTGCAAATGCAAGCGTATGTAGCATACGCATAGCTAACAATGGTGAACAAATCCATATCCGCATCATGTAGACCAGGTTGCTAATCAAACTTTTTTTTTTGAGGGAACAGCAGGTTGCTAATCAAACTATTTTGATATATGGCACGAAATACCTTACCAGAAAACATATCGTATGAAAGTTTAAAATATACTGATGTGACAGTAATCATTGTTAACTAAATTGTTGAATTTAGCTAGCATTTATACAGGTTTGGATACCAAATAATCATTGGTTAGGCCAACACTCTAATTGGGCTTGACAGCTACGAAATCGTGCACATTCGCAATCAAATGTGGTTAACTAATTTGTACGGAGTAGTAGTATTTTTAAGTAGTAGTGATCAATGTTGTCGGAGTACATACATAGACAGAATTATATCGAGGCTATGCTCATCGCTTCCGTAATTATTCAAGACAGAAATGTTGAAGGAAGATCAGCTCATGAAAGGCGGTGGGCGTGCGTGGAAGCCATAGCAATTTGATGGTTATCTGCATTTGAGTATTTGACGAAACATTGCAGGGTCGGAAGTTCCGACTCGGAACTTCCGGGCAATTCTCAATTCTATGTGCCTGCCCTTGCCTTAGATCAACGAAGCCAGTCGACGAAAATAAATTGACAATTAGCGTCGAATAGGAGGCGACGCCCAGTAGCTCGCGTGGGTGGGTCGGTCCAATAGGGTATTTTTCTTTATGTTTTTCACAGTTTACTTTTCAGTTTCTTTTGTTTCATTTATTTTTTGTTCTTGTTTCTCTTTTATTTAGTATTTTTTGTTAATTTTGTTTTTAATATTCATAGGAATATATTAAAAAGTTAAGATAAAATGTTTATAGATTTTAGAAATATTTATGAGATATAAAAAAATTTGAGTTTTAAAAATATGTTTGTATAGTTCAAAAATGTTCAGTTTTGAAGAAGATGTTCACGGTATTTAGAAAATATTCTTATGGTCCAAAAAGAATTTCACGTGAAAAAATGTCCACGCATTTAATAATAATGGTTCACAAGGTTAAAAAATTGCTCGTATAGTTCAAAGAAATGATCACATGTTTGTAAGAAAATGTTCACAAAATTTATAACATATTTGTATGGTAAAAAAAATCATGTGAAAACAAAATATTAACACGGTTAAAAATAATTGTTGACAAGGTTAAATATTCACATATTACACAATAAGAAATTCATATGAACTTAAAAAAAGAGAAGAAAACAGGTTGATGGGTTCAAGATAATTGTTCACCAGTATAAAAAACTATACAGGTGCTACGCAATGAAAATCCTTAATATTTTTAATAACAGTAATAGGAAACATGAAAAATGTAAACCAAAAACTCAAAAAGAAAAAAAGAAATGAACAAAACAAAGCAAGAAAACAAAACAAAACAAAAAGGAACAAAAAATAGAGAAAATAAAAAAGAAACAGAAAATCCGGAAAACAAAAAATGAATATAAATAGAAAACCCGAGCCATAAAAGCCATGGCTGGGCCGGCCCAGGCAGGCCAACTCTTCAGGCGTCACCCCCCATTTGACGCAACGTGATTCAAATAGGTTTTTCCTTGTTTTGCTAGGCCGTGGTTCTAATGATCCAAAAACACTAGAAATTTCAACCCAGCCCAAAAAAAACAAGCCCCTACTTGAGTTGAACAATACTTGTAAGGAGAATAAACAAGTTTAGAGTATCTTTTGATTGGTTCATCCGTTTGTGTTATGTGCCCTAGAATTGGCATTGTATATTTGGATAAGACATAAGAAAGCACAACACATAAACCAAAAACTCGAAAATAAAATGAAACGAACAAAATAAAACAAGAAAACAAAACAGAAAAGAACAAAAAATAAAGAAAAAGAAAACGTAGAAAATAAAAATAAATAGAAAAAACTTCGCCCCCATATTTGATGCAACGAGTGTCAAATAGGGTATGTCCTGTTTGACTAGGCTTGTGCTTCTAATGACCCAAAAGCAGCAGAAAATTCAACCCCAACCCAAATAAACAGACACTTAATTGAGTTGAACAATAGTTACAAGGGGAATAAACAAGTTTAGAATCCTTTTTGAATAGTTCATCCATTTAAGTTGTGTGCCCTAGAATAGTAGAATTGGCATTTACTTGGACAAGAGATAAGCAACATTGGAGCATCTCCACCAGCCCCCTCCAAAGCCTATTTGGGGGCCTGGACGCCAAAAAACGCCACTAGCGGCACACCCCAAAGGGTCATCCCGAGTAAAATCGTGTCCGGCACCCCCGAGAGGGCCACCAACGGGGGTGCCGGACATGTGTCCGCTCACAGCTCCATGTGTGGCTGGCCCACAAGTCAGTGTCGTAGCTTCTTTCTCTTCTTGCTCAACGCCATGCAGACCCATAGTTTGTCGCCGTCGCTACACATGGAGATGAAGGAGCTCCAGGCCATATCCCGCTCGCCTTTCGCGGCAGGAGAACCGCACCGTTGACCTCCTTCGTCTCCTGCAAGCACAGCACCAGAGGAGCACGGAAGCCGCCGTGACGATCTTGTCTTCAACCTATGGCCGGATGCACGGTGTCATCGTTTGTGCTTCTCCAAACCAAACCGTCATGTCTTGGAGGTGCGGCGTCGTCGACTATGTCCGGAACCCGAATGATTCGAGCTAGAACGCAAGGGATCGTCACCGACAAGGTTATCTTCCTCTTACGGCCGGACGCGCAGTGTCGTCGTCCCTGTCAGCCCGTGCTTCTCCAAGCCAAGCGGTCAAGTCCTGGCTCTGTTTAAAATAGCGGGCTATTGTGTTTTGCGCCGACGATTTCATAAGATACGAAGGGCTATAGCCGGGCTATAGCGCGGCTATTGCCTTATAGCCGTTTTGCTAAATAATGGAAAAACAATATTTGGGCAGCATATATTTGTATATATGTTAATAATTCAAAGATGCATAACATATTTACATAGTCACATAATATATACGAATAAACATAAATTCTAAACATGGTTATGTCCATATATTACAACACTAAGTAGCACAATTCAGAACATAGTTCTGAAATTGGGCTAAGCAGGAGAAATTTGGCCTGAGCAGGTCAAATTTGGTCCAATTTTTTTGGATCACGGTTATCTTTTTAGCCTACGAAGGCTTATATATAGCGCGGACCCTCTCGCAAGGTTATAGCCGAGTGATAGCCGGCTATTTAAAACAGAGAGTCGTGAAGGTGCACGGTCGTCGACAACTTCCAAAACCGGAAGGACTCGAGCTAAAACGCAAGAGAGGAGCCACGAGACGAGCGGCCGGAGCGGCACGTCGGCCTCGCGGGAGCGGCCTCGGACGCCGCGGCTGCTCCCCGTGCTGCTCCATGACGCTGCTGCTCCCGTGCTGATACCATGCGTGCTAGCTCCTCTAATTTGTCGTGTGTTTGTGCTAGCTAGCTCCATGACGCTGATGCCATGCGTGCTAGTTCCGCATGGAGCTAGTAGTAGTGCCATGGACTGTATCGCGCGCGGGAGGAGCAGCGTGTCGAAGTGCTCTGGTTCGAGTTCCATTAGCCGTGCTCTGGTTCCGGTTCAGAGCTCCGCGGTTTCCGGTTCAGAGTTCAGACTCTCCCAAGCTAGCTAGTGGCTTCTGTGCGTGCGTGTGTGGTGTTTGTGCTAGCTAGTGGTTCAGAGTTCCGTGGCTTTCGTGCGTGCGTGCGTGCGTGCTGTCTGTGCTAGCTAGTGGCTCCCGCCTCGCCCGAGCCAAGGCCGACAGCCACGGAGTTCGCCTCGCCGAGGCTACGCAGTGGAGGCACCGACGGAGGACGCCGCCGGCTGCTCGGGCCACGCACGTCCTGCGCACTTCTCGGCTGGTGCGCGTGTTGGCTCCCATCCTGCACGACAAGATCTTCGCGCACTTCTCGGCGGCCGCGTCACGGACGGCCGCGACGCCAACCTCTTCGTGCACTTCTCGGCAAGGTCTTGGGGGCGTCCGTGTAGTGGGTGACCTCGTCGGGAGGCATGGCTGAAGGGCGTGGAGCTCCCCGGCGCTCCTGTTTCCATTGCTTGTGATCAGCGCGGCCACCTCCAGCTCGCCCACGACGTCGCTCGCCTTTGGCAGCAGCAGCTCATATACGCTCACAAGGTGTTTGCGTGAACAACTGAAAAGATGGAGGGTGTTGTTTGGGGGGGGGGGGGGTGTGCCGCTGGCAACTTCTCATTAATTTTGACCGGACACATGTCCGACACCCTACAAACATGACATAATTGGAGGGTGCCGGACACTGATTTGGAGTGTCCCGATGGAGATGCTCTTGTATGAGTCAATTTTGCCTAAGTTTCTCAGTAAGCTGCTAACTACGCATTGCACATTTGCGTGTAATTCCTAGCCATGTTTTACTTGCTTGTAAAAGGCATAAAGAGGACGTCCGTTACACGTGCAGTAGTTTCCAAGAAATGAATCAAGGGGGGGGGGGGGGGGGGGGGGGGGGGGGGGGGGGGGGGTGCCGCTGGCAACTTCTCATTAATTTTGACCGGACACATGTCCGACACCCTACAAACATGACATAATTGGAGGGTGCCGGACACTGATTTGGAGTGTCCCGATGGAGATGCTCTTGTATGAGTCAATTTTGCCTAAGTTTCTCAGTAAGCTGCTAACTACGCATTGCACATTTGCGTGTAATTCCTAGCCATGTTTTACTTGCTTGTAAAAGGCATAAAGAGGACGTCCGTTACACGTGCAGTAGTTTCCAAGAAATGAATCAAGGGGGGGGGGGGGGGGGGGGTGCCGCTGGCAACTTCTCATTAATTTTGACCGGACACATGTCCGACACCCTACAAACATGACATAATTGGAGGGTGCCGGACACTGATTTGGAGTGTCCCGATGGAGATGCTCTTGTATGAGTCAATTTTGCCTAAGTTTCTCAGTAAGCTGCTAACTACGCATTGCACATTTGCGTGTAATTCCTAGCCATGTTTTACTTGCTTGTAAAAGGCATAAAGAGGACGTCCGTTACACGTGCAGTAGTTTCAAGAAATGAATCAAAGAAGACGTGCGTTTAGTTTTCAAGAAATGACCTTTATCTTTATCCAAAATGGCCCAAGTGGCCAGATTGGAATTGTTCTGTTGGATCAAGTGCGCTGGAATTATTCCGCCCACTGCCCGACACGACGTACCAACTCCTAACCACCCATCCACATCCTTCCGCCCTGGCGGGTAGCGCCGTCGGTCGGTCGGTCGGCCTCCGGGAGCTCTGTTCAAATGGCTTCTCCGCTCGCTCACAGCGGACACCACCAAACATCAACCACCGATACCCATCCTCTCCACCCTTGACTAGCCACCCGCCATGGCCTCGCCGGCACCACCAACCGACGAATGCGCGACGCAGCTCTCGCTCCCGGCCCTGGCGGACGAGAACCTGGAGGAGATATTCCTCCGGCTGCCGGGCCCGGCGGCGCTGGCCCGCGTCTCCCTCACCTGCGCCTCCTTCCGCCGCGTCATCACCGAGCGCTCCTTCCTGCGCCGCTTCCGCAAGCTCCACCCGCCGCCGCTCCTCGGCCTCCTCGACGAGGACGGCGTCTTCCTGCCCGCGCAGGCGCCGCACCCTTCCGCGCCGCTCGCCCGCGCCCTCGTCGCCGCCGCCGATTTCACCTACTCCTTCGTCCCCAAGCCCGACGACGACGGCGGCTGCTCCTCCAAGACCTGGTTCCCCCGCGACGCCCGCGGTGGCCGTGTCCTCCTCGAGCACAGCACCCGGTTCTTCGTGCTCAAGACCGTCTTCACGGACCTGGCCGTGTGCGACCCCTTGTCCCGGAGATACGTGCTGCTCCCGTCCGTCCCCAAGGACATGACCATCCAGCAAGAACACCTGCTTGAATTCAGGCCCATGCTAGCTCCCATCGGGGATCAAGACGAGGGCGAGACGTCGTTCAAGGTGATCTGCGTGGCACGCTACAGAAGCAAGCTGGCCTCTTTCGTGTTCTCCTCCGTCACCGGACAATGGTCTGTTGCAGCGTCCACCAGCTGGTCCTCTTTGGGCACGGTTGAGCCCTCCTGGAAACGCTTGTATCGTGTCAACTACTTCCGTGGCTGCTTCTACTGGACGGATCTTTGGAGGGACAGGCTGCTTGTGCTGGACACCGCCGGCACAATGGAGTTCTCCACCGTCGACGTCCTCACCGGCTACCATGTGCAGCTCAGGAATCAGCCTGGACAGAGCGTGTGCATGTCTGCCATTGTTGATGGCACAAAAGGAGCCCTCGAGATGGTGACTCTAGCCGGTGATTACAGTCCTACCTCATTTTCTCTCTATCATACCACTCAATCTTCCACTGAGTCGTGGCAGCTGAAAAATGTTATGGAATTGCCTCGCCGATGGCTCTGTTCCACCATGGGTGCAACCGAGGGATTCTTATTCCTTCGATGCGTCCGACAGGCTCCGTGGGATGAGAATACACAACTTGGGTCATTGTTGCCCGAGGATAACCATGTTATTTTTTTCTCTCTGGAGGTGAAGACTTTTGAGCTTAGGCAAGTCTGTATGGCAACGTATCATCCCAATTGTGTTCACTCCTACTTTGGCTACCCACCATCGTTGTCGAAACCAAGCCTATGAACTACAAAGCGGTAAGCCTGTTGTCATATAGTATTGCTTATTCTGTTAAGTCTTAAACTTATTCTGTCTGTATTTATTAATTTATATATGGTGCTTTGCTGTCCTAATATGTAATGTGGAAAGGTAATCGTTCCATGCTACTGTGAGAACTTGTCAAACCAGGAAAGGTGGCATGGTTTGTTTCTTTACTGATCAGTACATGCTGCCATGTGACTGTTCAGGTAAAGAAAACACTGCCATACTAGGAAAGTCATTTATCATTCTGCTGCTATGAATATCCCACCAATCTATAATTTTCAGCTTATATATAACATTTGAAGAAGAAGTAAAAACTAGACAAACATAAATCAACCCATTTTGAGTTCCTCTGTTCCAACTGCTGGACCAAGCTGGGTCTGATAATGCTTGTATAGGTGTCGCAGTTCAGCCTTTTCAAGCTATTATCATCCTTGTTTCGAGCCTACTATAGGAGTTTGTGAGATTATACGTACCCAGGTTATAGAAAATCTGAAAAAACTAGTCTATTGGAGCGAATCTTTAACCATGTTGGGTATGTTGGGCTTGCGCAATATCAGGCTGATCAGCTTGTTGGCAGCCCTTTACCATGTTGATTTTTTTTTTTTTTTGAGTTCTACCATGTTGATTTGGTGGAAGAGACTTTGTAATATTGTCCTTGTGAGTGGATTATCGTAACTTGCTATGTATACTGCATATCTTGAATTTTCTCTGCCACTTTATTTTCTCAGCATTGTAAAAACTACTATGATTTCGTGAATGAAATCAGGGGCAACCCTAGTTCAAAAAAAAAAAAAACTGAATATCTTGGAAAGATATAGGAGCCACAATGCCTTGGGCTTATGGTATATTTTTTAGATCTAAGTATTTTACACATAATTCATGAATCATAACATGTGCACCAGTTATTTATTGTTTGAGGGTCTTGAGGATTTGCATTTACCATTTAGATATTATGTATTTTTTGTGTACATTGCTTCAAACTGTTAGTTACATGTCCCTGAGATTTTCCTGAAGCGTGATTTGCATTTTATTTAAGATGTACTGTACTTCGCAATTTTTCATAGAAGGCCTGACTTTTTTTGTCTTTGGCACTCTTTCAGAGCAGGAATGATCAGCTTATGTGCCTCAACTATGCACATAATTCTTACTTTGAAGGCGCAGAAGCAAATGGCTTTTTGCATCCACATCGGTTTCTTCATTGTTGTAAATAAGTATATATGAAGGGATGGTTTCACTGTTCTGTTGGAGTCTCTTATTTGGGCGATGCATCCGGTCCCCTTGAGGAGAACTGGTTGTTGGTCAAGCGGTGCTGCGAATATGCTGGCTGGTTGTGTCACATTACTTATCGGAAAATAGTATCAGGAAAGAATAATGTGTTAAGTGTATTTAAGCAAGACGCTAGACATGGTCCAAGTACAGTGACTTTTTCTAGCACTAATATGTAAACATGATGCTGCCATGTTGTGCTGGGAGAATGTCTTCACCAATTGTTGTGACTTTGTCTACAACTAATATACGTAAGTGATATACTGTTGTTGTGCTGGGAGAATCGCTGCTTATTGATATACTTAATCCGCTCAACATATTCGTTATCTAGTTTTTCTGCTCCGAGGCCTTTATTGCATAAGTGATCAACTCAGCAAGACAATAGACATGGTCTAAGTACAGTTAGGCTGTGTGATTTTCTTGCGGAATCGCAATTCTATATATTTTAAAAGAGAAATTCTATAATTTTACTTACAAAGATTATTATGAAGAATTCAGATGTTAGAAAGTCCTTTTTTGCGATGAAAGATAAATCCATTTATTTCCTACGTGAAAGATAAATCCATTTATTTCCTACATGAACCTTAGACCATCTCCAACCAAGCTATTATGGTGGAAGGTGCGGAGTCTACAAAGGGCATGCAGAGCGCACTTGCTAGGCGATGAGTCATTGAAGGAGGCGAGTGTGGTGTATCGGGGACTCCAATTTCGGCGAGCAGACGGGCGAAGTAGGGGCGGCCAGAGCGTGCATGCGAGGCGACGCCCCATCGAAGGATGCGAGCGTGGCGTATCAGGTAGCACGGGCCAAGGCAGACAATGGGTTAATTTCACATAATTGGAGGGGAAATGAGAAATTCGCACATAATAATTAGAGAATTGGACAACATGTTAATTTACCATTGTACCCCCTTTACCTACCACTACGAAGGGTAACCTTGACAATTTAGTCAAGAACCGCTTTGCTTATAGACCCACTAAGGAGGGGAGGTTTCATTCACTCCACATATAGATACAAGAAAGGTAGAGGGTTAGACTTTCATGCATCGTTTGGGGAGGTCTAGTTTTGTCTTTGAGGATCCTCATTCGACTCGGACCAGCATTGTATGGGATCGTGACTTCGCCCCGGGAAGCCTTATTCGTATTGAGTAGGGGTATAAAAATACTTGAGAATGATGTAGACCTATAAAAATACCAAAAATAAGATTTTTACATCTTGCAATCAGTGCTTAATGTGGGCAACTAGGGGTATAAAAATACTTGGGAATGATATAGACCTATAAAAATACCGAAAATAAGACTTTTAGATCTTGCAATCAGTGCTTAATGTGGGCAACTATGGGTATAAATCTAATGTAAAAAGAATATCAATATCAACTTGGGAATAATGAGTACAAAATACACTCTTCAAATCTCTCTAAGATTAATCCTTGATCGTACTCGAGCAAGAAATATTTCTAACAACTTAAAACTAAATCTCAAAATCCAATGAGTTGCAGTTCACTTATCCTCCCCATTAGATTAACTGAAAATCCATGGAGGTAGAAGCAATCACAAGGCTAATGTCTAGCATTCATTATACCAAGTCACTTAAAGTAAGGTGTTTGGTAATAAAGTTAATTCGGTAGGCTAATACTTACTCCAACGCATTTGTTGGTAAGGGAAACAAGATAAAGTCTATTAAAAGCGTGCATGGTGTCAAAACACGAAATTAAAAATAGAGTATTTTGATGACTTCTCGCAAACACTTGAGCTCTAAATTCTTCAAGTACTCTATCTAATTGTTAGATTTCAAAAAAAAATTTGTCTTTTTTATAAGCATAGTCGTTGAGGTTGAAACCAATGTTTTACAAAATATAGTGTTTCCGCTAAGATTATTGTTCCGTTATTAGTCGAGATCCGAGCCTAATCTGATAGATCGGCGATAGGCCATGGAATTAGTAACTTCCTCACCGGTAAGCAAAACTTTTAAACATTTGGAATAAAAAAAACTTTGAAGCATGACATAGGTCTTAGGAAACCATTTCACTGCTTCAGGCTGAATTCAAAACCAGGCCACATCATCACTAAACCACTCAAACTTATGCGAGGGGCCAAAATATTTGGTATTTACAAGTTGAGGGTCTATGTTTCCCGATTTGTAATTGAACCATTTCTGGGCTTCCGACAATTTGTTTTGTTATACTCTAATACAGTCACTTGTTGAAACCGTGCTAAAAAGTACCACAAATTAATGACATGGTAGAAATTAATAGTTTTATTGTTATAAATCCATAAAGCAATTATTACTACTATTTAACTTGGGCTGATGACATGGCGAAATGAATACCTTGGTGGGGTTACCTGGAAAAGAGACCGATGCAAATCTGCGCAATCTTAGCATGTATGAATCTTTTGTTTTTCTTGTGGAGGAACCAAACAAACTTTTGCTACAAATAAAATCATGTATGCTTGACATTTTACCTCGTGTTTTCCTGACCACCACATTTTTAAACCTTGTGAAGCAAAGAGGCCATAATGGTTTTATTGTACTGACCACTAAGACGTGAATGACTTGGCAACTCTCTTCTTCTTAATTAATGAAAACTAACAATCCTTAGCCTTTTTAAAGTAATAATGGTTTTATCCCTAATAATCCATAGCTCGGGCTATAAAACACCACTCTCATAAAACCATTACTACTATTTAAAGGAATTGTTATCCTTATTTATTAGCGTGTGGTGTGTGATTTCACAGTTGAATTTTGTATTGAAAGGACTTGTTAAACCACCAATATTAGTAAATCTTGGGTCAAATTACATCGATATAAAAGTTGTGCGCCCCGGTAAATTTTTCCTAGCTTCGCCCTTGATTACCTTGAAAAAGAAACTGATGCAAACATCTAAAAATGTGCCATAAGCCCAAGACATTTCTGCTCCTATATATTCAAAAGATATGGACTGCACATAGCATATTTTTTATTAGTGACACCATGAGAGTCCTAACTCACTAAGCCAAATTACAGTCTCCTCCACCAAATTTACATGGGAGAGGGCTGTCAACAAGCTGATCACCTATATTGGGCAAGCCCAACATGCCCAACATGATTAAGATTGGGCTTGGGCTCCAATAAATCAGTTTTTTTCACCTTTCCTATAACATTTTATATAGTTTGACAAGCGCCTATCGGCCCTAATCAAGGATGAGATTAGCATGAAAAGGCTGAAGTGTCACACTTATACAAACATTATCAGACCAAGCTTGGTCCACCAGTTGGAACAGAGAAACTCAAAATGGAAGGACGCAAATTGATTGGGTTACCTCTGAAGATCAGGATGGGAACCCAGCCAAGCTGGGCAGGTTTTAAGTCAGCCAGAGTGGCTTTGATGGTGAATTGGTGATGGGTTCTGACTGTCAGATAAAAATGGGACTAAACTCTTGCATCATGGATGTCTTACTATATTAGTTAACTGTTGATTTATGTTTGTCTTATTTTATTCTTGTTCTTCAAAGGTAGTATATTAGCTGAAATATAGATTGGTGGGATATTACATAACAGCAGAAGGATAAATGGCTTTCCTAGTATGAACTAAAGTCAAATGCAGTACTGGACAGTAAAGAAACAAAGAATTACATCTTTTAGGTTTGACAAGTTCTCACAATACCCTGGAATGATTAACTTTATGCGTGACTGTCGGGGGGCTTGTCACAGCCCAAAATTTTGCCTCTGTATAAGTGGTAGTAGGACCCCAAATTTTTGAGCCAACAAAAACTTTTATTTTCACCTGATATTTTTGTTGAAACAATACTTTGTGTTTTGCAAGGCAAGGAGTGATTTCTTTCCAAACCAATTTAAATTTTCATAAAACCAACCTAGTTTTCTCTCGAGGTCCATTTAAGAAATTCTTGTTTTAATCCATTTTCCAACATGGTGCCTTGAGAGATTTTTGTCCAAAACCATTTCATCAACTTGATTTTTAACTTGACAACATCATTTAGCAAGGAAGCATCCAAGATTTCAAAAATGCATAGTGGTTTGAGTGAGTTTTTCTAAAAATTTTCAATTAGGGTTTTTCCTAAAACCCTACCCAAGTAGATGTTTTAAAATTATGATTTTATGAAGCCAAAATATTCAATTTAGTGGTTTTTGGGTTTTAACTTTATCTATGGTGTGTGGACATTGGTTCCATGCCCTTGGATCACCTTTTGTACCTTTGGAACCCCTAGATACATGCATGTTTATATGGCTAAAGATTAAGACAGAAAACAGAAAAAAAAAACAGAAAAACAGAAAAGTCAGAAACAGTCAGAGAGTAGCGCACTTACCAGCATGTTTCCTGCCCTTAAACATTTTTCAAAAATGGACCAAAAATATTAAATGGAAGTATTCAACCTGGAGATCCTTTACCAATTTAAATTTTTCCATTTGGACTTGATTTGCTAGGTGAATCAAGCAGCAACTTTTGCTATCTGTTGACTGCCCTGACACTTAGCCGTTTTTCTGAAAAACTGAATTTTCTGAAGATTACTGTTCACAGCACGGGTAGAATTTTGGAGCACGTTTTCGTGTTGATTTCGTGCGAACCAGAGGGAGCGACCATGTCCATTCTACTCCCCCATGTCCCCACTTCATCTCCATGCCATTGTATGGCTTCGTTGAGGTCAACGAGGAGCAGTAGGAGAGGAGACATGGAGGTGGCCGTGATGTGACTCGGGAGTGGACCGTGAGGAGAGAGCAGCCCATTTCTTCACTCCTCCTCGCGTCCTTGCCCTGCCCAGAACCCACTCAACGGAGAGGACACCAGTTGACGCCCTGAGGAAGCCCAGAGCCGACGTTTGCGTGCTCGAACACACCCACGCCGCCCGGCCGTTGACACCGAGTGGGGGAGAGGATGTTTTCCTCGGATTTAAGCCACCACTGCCTCTCACACTTTGCCACCCACCTCCACACATCCACCGCACCCGCCCCACCCCATCTTTTCCTTACCTCTCGCTCTCTGCGAGCGAGGCGGAGGAAGAACTCGCCGGAGCCCGAGCGAGGTCGCGTTGGAGGTTGCCGCCGCTCCACTGCCGATTTCTCCTACCTCTCTGCACCATCGCACCGCCGAGTTTCCAGAACACGCCCCTGACACGTTTTCCTGGCCTCTTGCCTGCAGAAGCGCCGCCGCCGTCCTCGACGTCCCGCCGGACCTCGAGCTCGCCGGAGTTGCACCGTGGCACCGTTGCCGCTGCCGCCGCCACCCCTGCACGGATTCAAGCTCGCGTGACCGCCCCAACCACTCGCCACCGCCCCACGTCGCCCCTAGGTGAGCTATCCCCGAGCTCGATCTTCCCGTGTCGCGGTGAGAGAGAGAGAGAGAGAGGAGAGGAAGAAGACGCGCCTGGATCGTCGATCTCCAGATCGACGGCTCCCTTTTGAACGCCACCCGTTCCCGCGCCGCGCCACGCGCGCGCCCCTAGCTGGGCCGCTTCGGCCTTAGCTGGGCTCGCCCAGCGAGATTCGGCCCGTGCGCCGTTTGTTTTTTCTTTTCTGTGATTTTCAGTTTTTAGAAACTGGCAGAATATGTGTCTCTGGTTTAAATCCGTTTAAAATAGGAAAATGCAAAATAAAATCAAACCAAAAATCTGGGTAGTACCTCTGCAAGTTCTTAAACACACCCAACTTGTAGATCTACATTTTAGTCATTATTTTTTTGGAGAAATAAATGGAGAGGCAAAAGTACTGGTTTTCACTAAAACTTAAATATCTTTTTTTCTAAGAATCACAAAAATGCAAACTCAACTGTTTTGGAAAGCTCTAAGTGTTACCTAGCAGTAGAACTTGGTCTTGCTTGCTAAAGATCAACCTAATTAAAATGGCATGCATTTCTGTAAATGTCCAGTAGGCTATTCTAGGATTTTTGGAAATTATTTGGTGATGATTTTTGAAGTGAATCCAATTGTGTTGGCTTGTATATGTTTAGGAGTACCTAATCCTATCTTGGTGTGATTTATTGAGCTGTAGATTTAATTGGGTGAGCAAAACTAGATTTTATGCTTTTCTGATAATAATTATTTATAGTTTTATTTAGTTTTATAATATGGGTTAGTATTCTTTTTGTGATTTCTAGCATGTGTAGGTTTGATATTCTCTGTTATGATTGTGTTACTTCATATTGATAACATGCTAGGAGAAGTTGAGTGCTTCATGTGTTGTGAGAGGATATTATCACTAGTAGGACTATTTCCTAGACTTTTCTAGCATTTAGGGATTGTATGAGGATAAAAATCCTTTATATGGAATGACTTTAGAGAGTGTTGTGTGAACATCAGTAGCTTGTTATGTTGCTACTGGTTGAATAGCATGTCACCCTTGTTTGGATATTACTTAGCCCTTAGCAAAGCATGTTTAACTAGAATATTACTTTTGATAATATTTGTGACTCACTAGTATGAATAGATTTTTGTCTAGCTTGTGTTTAGGTGACTTTTGTAAATGACCAGAGGCTAAATGACCTCTTTATGCTTTGGTTGATAGTGGTACACCCACTGACCCCATTGCATTTTGGTTTGAGAATAAAATTCTCAAACTAGAGCATAGCTCTATTAGTTTTCTTTTCAAATAAAAATATGTGGTAGATTTTTATTTTTGAAAAGTAGATGATTGTTGTGCAATGATGTTTGCTTGCTGTATGTGATGCTTGTTGCTAGTATGTACCTTTAGTTGGTACTGATTGGTGGTTACTCTCTTTTGCGACGCTAGAACCCGAGGAAGAAGCTGTTGCTGAGGAGGCCTATTGACAATCCTGTTTATTTCAGGGACAAGACTTTGACCAGTACCAAGGCAAGCTCCCAAATGCTTGCTACTATACTTATCATTATATCATGCATGATTTACTTCTGAAGTTTTACAAAAACTTGGAAAAACAAAACTATTTTTGATATGGCCATTACTACTAGTGTTATTATAAATTATTACATTGCCATTAGTTACAACTTGGTGTTACCAAGCCCTTAGCCACCATATGGAATATTTACCACCACAAGTTAATAATTTTGAAGTCCTAAGTGGACACCCCTAAAAGTGTGTTTTCGAAAAACAAAGGTTTTAAAAGAAAAACCCGGGAAAGGTGGGACCTTGTCCACGGGAGGATTGTGAAGAAGATGTTTTGGAAATGTTTTTCGAAACGACACATAGACTAGTCTTGTGCCTGACAGCCCTACCGTACAACCACATCACTCAAAATGGGCACGGGCTTAATGGAAGCTTGTTTGTGTTAGTGTGAGACTTTACCTCAATTGGCTAGAAGGGGTTAAAGTCCCCGGAACCGAATGCTGGATATGGGCATACAAAGTGTGGACTGCGAGTGCCACCGGCAAGCAACAGTGGGTCTCCTGCCATGGCGGTGTGATGTCTAGGGGCAACCGGATCGATACGGCTAGCTCACTCGGTGCCGGGGAGAACAAACCCACTGAAGAGGTAATCGCATACTAGCATAGACATAGTGGAAGTTATGATCGGTTATCTGATGTTCGCATACTGTCGCGGGCAGTCCGTGGTGTTCACGGCAGATGTACCGGATGGTGTGGTGAAAGTGTACAAACTCTGCAGAGTCAAAACTATTCGAATAGCCGCGTCCGCGGTCATGGACAGCTGAATGGTCAATGTCGTCTAGCATTGTGTCGATGTTTTTAAAAAGGAGGTTTTGGAAAGGAGTGTACCTGGGAGGTACTGGAAAGGCGGATTAAGTACCTGGGAGGTGCTGATGATGGAAACCTGATGAGTGTTTTCCAAGAAGTTTTGCAAAGAAAAAAAAATCTGCTCTTCTCTTCAATATTTCTTTGCGAAAACTTATCTTTTGAAGTATCTTTTTCAATAAAGATATAGAGATGTTAATCAACCATGATGAATCTTTCATCCATCATGGGTAGTGAACCCTAATTACAGCCTACCTATTCCACCATATAAGCATACTCGCATTTATAAAATTCATTCGGGATGTCTTGCGAGTACATAATTGTACTCATGGCTGTGCCCTGGATATTCCAATGTCCAGATTTTCATTGAGAAGACTACGTCGAAGATGAGGAGTATGCGGAAGATCGAGAGTTCGTCGACGTCTGTGCGAACTAGGAACGTCTCCCAGTCAGTTGCCTGTAGGTAGTCAAGGCATGACTTGGGCTCTATCACGTTGTGTGTTAATGTCTTCCGCTGTGTTATGAGTAGTTGGTCGGCCCTGCGTGGCTGTTGTTTAAGGCGTGGTCATGTGCCCCCTTTGTGTAAGACCTTAAGTATTCGTTATGTAATGGATGATGTATCTGCAATGCCAACTTAAGTATGTTGTTCACGACTGACTGATCATGGGATCGTGAATGTTTGCATACTGGAGGTCTCAGACTGCCGGTCTGGGGTCCCCACAGGGCTACCCCCGGGTAGGGTCAAGGCTTGGCATAAAGATGAGTTTAAAGTTATGCCGAGGTATGGAAAGGGCCGACCTGCTTGGGCCTGGGAGTGTCCGAGCTTCATCTTGACCTGGAGGATACAAAGGCCGACCTATCTTGGCCCAGAGGGGTCCGAGGTATCCCGTTGGCCTGGGCCGAGGTTCACTGTCCGAGTTATGTTCAGCCGACCTACTACCTCGGTGCTATGGTTTATATGGTGAGTGCAGGAGAAGCTGTTTGAAGGAAGTAATATCCGAGGTGGTTGGATCTTGAGTACAAGACCCGAGGTAAGGAGCGGGAGCAAGACCCGGGCTAACTAAGGCAGGAGGCCGTAGGTCGGGCAGGAGTCAATGCTCCTGTCACTTCTAGCCTGGTACAAGAGCGCCTGACGCGGGAGCGTCTGTCACGGAGCCTGGCAGAGGCGTGCCCCGGGTTCGGCGGGGCTGCACGTCTCTGACCGCTGACCACGCGAGATCCGGGAAAAGGCTACGAGGTAGCACGGCGTGGCTACGTCCTGTCTCTGTCAGAGGGGACATGCTAGTTCTGCCGTTAGGCAACAGGAGATGGGCATGCCATGTCTTGTCCCTGACAGAGGTACGGTGGTGACCGGTGCAGAGGCATGGCAACAGTGTTCAGCGAGGGGCACAACGGTAACTCGGCTGGCCTATATAGTGGGCTTCACCCCCCTCCTGCTAGAGACCCCCGACGGAGAGATCAATCAACAGAGAAAGAAAGAGAGGAAGGAACCTCGGAACACCCCGGAAACACCTCGGATCTAGCTCGGAGTGCCTTCTTCCTCCCGTGTAGCTCCATCTTTTACCTCAAGTTCTCACCATTGTATCATCATACAGCTCGAGGAGCAGCTTGTACTTGTCACTTTGAGCTATACACTGAGTAGGATAGTGCTGCAGTAGGGGTGTTACCTCCACAAGAGGGCCCCGAAGCAGGGTACATCGTGGTGTGCTTTGTGTTCTTGGTTTCTTGTTTTCTTCGTGTTCTTGTTTCTTGCGTGTTCTTGCGTGTGCACTTCTTGAGTGCATAAACCCTCCCCGGATTCCCCCAACGACCATTCGGCCCCATCTTAGCCATACCTATGGCATCTGCCGTGATCCCACCACGACAGTTGGCGCCCACCGTGGGGCAGATTGAGGCGTTGGAGGGAGTTTACATCCGGACGGGCTCAGGCGAGCGTGTTCTTTCCGGGCTTATCGCCAAGATCGGTGAGTTCACCTTCATCAGCGACAACGCGGGGTGTTTCGCCGGCAAGCCCTTCCCCGAGCATGGCTTCACCATGATGCTCGGCAGCTTCGTCACTACGTTGCTGTCGAGGTTGTTCGCGGTACCCGGAGCAGGTGCTCGTGGACGACGAAACTCCTCTCCTCGCGGCTTTAGGTCGGCGTATCACTCGCCCCGAGAGCTGCGTGGAGGTGATGATGACGGTCCGGTTGATGCCGCTGGCAAAGTAGATGCCAGCAAATCCAAGGGCCGAGGTTGCTAAGGTGAGATCTGCAAAGCCCAGGCTAGAGAAAGAGCTGCCTGGCACCCCGAGCTGCAGGGCCGAGGTGCGACCCTGGTAGAGATAGTGGAGACACTGGCAGACCCAGTAAATCCAGGAGTGGATGTAGTGGTGACTGTGGCCGACCTAGAGGCAAAGCGTGTCCTGTTGCAAAGGAGGCTGTAGCAATGATGACAGCTAGAGATGAGTTCAATAGAGATCTGCGTGAGTACAATGCAGCGAATGGCTTCACCCCGGTAGCAGTTGATAACATAGGGGAGCCGAGGTGCGGCAGAGAGGCAAGGGGCTCAATGATGAGATAAACAGGGAGGCTCGACCTACCACCTCGGCTAGGAGTGAGAGTCGCGTGTCGACTGGAAGGCCGGTATATAGTTCCCCTGCTAAGAACCTCAGAGCTGCCGAGGCAGGCAGGGCCGAGCTATCCGGGTTGACTGGAGATGCATGGCGTGCGCAGCAGAAGCGAGTCAATGAGTTAGTGTATGTAGCTAACCAGCAGAATGAGGCTCTCCGCAGAGCATATGCCGGGGCTGGTGATTCAGAGATGGTTTATTCAGCTAGGCCAGTTAGTCAGGTGTCCAAGGGGCAAGCCTCGTCTCCACTCGTCGGAGGAGCCGATCGAGCCCGGAGTGTCACCTCGGGTCAGAACAAGCAGCTGCAGATGTATGATCCAGTGTTAGCAGCAAAGCAGAAGGTGGGCCAGGGCAATGCTAGCCGAGCTAAGGGAAACCCCGGCCCAGGTAATGCAAGCCGAGCTAAGGGTAACTCCGGTCAGGGAAATCAGAATGGCGGGCAAGCAGCGTCGGCTGGCCGAGGTAAACCACCTCCGCCCCCGAGGTATCAGCAACAACCTCGGCAGCAGGGGCAATATCAGCGAGAGCCGGAGTATGTTCAGCAACCTCAGAATGTCGGTCAAGGCGATGACCGATATGATGATGGAGACTCGGCCATGGCGCGAGCTGGATACCACAGAGTGGATGGGGCGTTGGGACCTCGGATAGGAGGTCGGATGTTAGCTCCAGGCGATGTTCGTAACAAGCTGGATAGAATCTACTTGTCGAGCAACTGGAGGAGGAAGGCCCTCCTGGTCCGGCGTGTTTTGGACCTCGGATCATGAAGGAGCCACCACCGCCAGTATCTCAGTTCCAGTTAGGTCGGAACACCAAGCCATACAATGGGAGCACCAAGCCACAAGATTGGCTGACAGATTATGTATCCTCGGTGCACATAGCGGGGGGCAATCGCCGATGGGCGGTCCGGTATCTCCCGCACATGTTGGAAGGTCCAGCTCGGATCTGGCTGAATAATTTGCCGGAGTATAGTATCAACTCCTGGATAGACTTGGAGCTGGCGTTTAACAGCAACTTTGCTAGTACATACAAGAGGCCAAACCGACCTCAGCTCCTGGCAGCATGTAAGCAAGATGATCATGAAACTGACCGAGAATTCTTAACTCGGTGGAGCAATGTTCGGAATTCCTGTGAAGGAGTTGTAGAGGCACAGGCCATTTCCTGGTTTGCAGATGGTTGTCGACATGGCAGCATGCTGTGGCAGAGGCTCCAAGAGATATGCCGAATCCCTAGCAGAAACAATCCGGATTGCAGATTCTTATGCTCTGGGTGATCCGATGCAGCCAGCAGCAGAGGCAGTGGCACGTAACAGAAGGAGGGAGCCAATAAACAACCGGCTCGGACCAAGGTGTAATGACCGCCAGAGTTCGGACAAAGAGGAGGGAGCCGGACTACCCATACACCTCGAACCAAGTTGCAGCGGTGAACCCGGATCAGCCCGGAGCTGGAGGTGTCCAGAGGCCAAAATCAATGGTCCGGCATTTAGTCCGAACCCGGAGCCACCCTTGACTTATGAATCAATGATAGATGGTCCTTGCTGTTACCATACGACCGACCCGCGCAAGCCAGCCAACCATTCAACCCGGCAGTGCAGCTGGAACCGCAGAATCAGAGAAGAAGGGGCGAAGGCCGGAGGAATCAGAGCAGGACCACCACCTCAGAGATTTCAGCCGAGGTCCCACCCAAATCTGTCCGGAGCAAATGTTACCCCGATAACCACTGCACCTCTCCGAGGCCTGCAGCAGCAAGCCCGTGAATGTTGTGAATGTCCGAGGTAATAACAACAACAATGGTGCCGGACCAAGTCAGCAGTATGAATACCCCGGAAATGACTATAGAGAGGCTCATGCGAGCTATGTGGTCTTTGTGACCGAGCCAACTGACAAGAAGAGCGTGCAGAGGCGTGCCATGGAGGTGAATGCAGTAATGCCGGTGGTGCCGACCTATATGAACTGGTCTGAGCAGGAGATCACTTGGAGCAGAAAGACACACCTCGGATCATGCCGAGCCCTGGAAAGTATGCCCTGGTGGTAGATCCGACGTTGTGTGGGCCTACAACAATGTGAGGTTCACCCGAGTTCTGGTGGACAATGGCAGTGCCATCAACATCATGTACCGAGACACAATGGTGAAATTGGGCATATCGCCAAATCAGTTGATGCCAAGCAGTTGTACTTTTCATGGGATTGTGCCTGGCGTTTCCTGTGCACCCATGGGCAAGATATGGGTGGATGTAGCATTTGGAACCAAGGAAATTGCCGAGTTGAGAGTATCGAGTTCGAGGTGGTGGACTTGGAGAGTGCATACCATGCATTGCTTGGAAGGCCGGCTCTGGCCAAGTTCATGATTTCCACCCATGTTGCATACCTGAAGATGAAAATGCCAGGGCCTAATGGGATCATATCCATCTCGGGTGACTACAAGCGAGCCATTCAGTGTGCCTCGGCGGGGTCTAATCTGGCCGAGTCTTTGGTGATCGCAGCTGAGAAGAAGAAGCTGCATCAAGTGGTGGCAATGGCGCAGTCAACACAGCTCGGCTGTCCGGACTGATGAGCCCGGACTCAACTGCAGCATTCGAGGTGCCCAAGGAGACCAAGAAGATCCCCATTGACCCGGAGCACCCAGAGCATGGCCATCATTGGGACCGGGCTGGGCGAGAAATAGGAAGGCGAGCTCTGTCACTTCCTCCGTGAGAATCGGGATATCTTTGCATGGTCGGCTAAGGACCTGCCTGGTGTTCCGAGGGAGTTGGCAGAGCACTCTTTATTTGTCAGGCCAGAGGTGAAACCGGTGAGGCAACCGACCCGTCGTCTCTCAGACGACCGAGACAAGTGGTGCTGGACGAGCTGGCTAAGTTGCTTGCAGCCGGGTTCATTATGGAGGTGCTGCATCCGGACTGGATATCCAATCCGGTCTTGGTGGAAAAGAAGAAAGACGAGCCAGCCGTGGTCAAGGTGTGGCGCATGTGCATTGACTTCACTAACCTCAACAAGGCGTGCCCAAAAGATCCGTTTCCATTACCTCGGATTGATCAAGTGATCGATTCCACTGCTGGTTGTGAACTGTTGTCTTTTATCGATGCGTACTCTGGTTTTCACCAGATACCACTGAACCCAAAGGATCAAATAAAGACTGCTTTTATTACCCCGTATGGGGCGTATTGCTATCGTGTCATGTGTTTTGGTCTGAGAAATGCCGGGGCAACTTATCAGAGGTGTATGCAGAAATGCCTGCACTCTCAAATGGGCAAAAATGTGCAAGTGTATGTCGATGATATCGTCATCAAAACTAAGGAGAAACGTACTCTCCTCGAGGATCTCGAGGAGACATTTGTGAATTTGAGAAATATCGGTTGAAGCTTAACCCGGACAAGTGCACCTTTGGTGTCCCGGCTGGAAAGTTGCTCGGATTCCTGGTGTCTAGCCGAGGTATCGAGGTTAACCCGGCCAAGATCCGAGCTATTGAGAGCATGAAGTTACCGAAGTGTTTGAAAGATGTGCAGAATTCACAGGGTGCCTAGCCTCGTTGAGCCGATTTGTAGTCGGCTAGGAGAAAAAGCCTTACCTTTGTACCAGCTCATGAAGAAAAGTACCGGGTTTACATGGACCCCGCAGGCCGACGTGGCGTTCAATGAGCTGAAAAAGATGTTGTCCACTGCCCCGGTGTTGGCGTGAGCCGATGTTACTTTACATTGCGGCCACAAACCGAGTTGTAAGTGTGGCAGTGGTGGTGGAGCGCGAAGAAGGTGGCAGGTCGGTGCAGAGACCGGTGTATTACTTGAGCGAGGTGATCTCTACCTCGAAGCAGAATTACCCTCACTACCAGAAGATGACGTATGGTGTCTACCTGGCGGTCAAGAAGTTGAAGCATTATTTCCAGGAGCATCCCATGACGGTGGTGTGCGAAGCTCCAATCTCGGAGATCATCGGGTGCAAAGATGCAACTGGCCGAGTTGCCAAATGGGCGATTGAGGTGTCTCCATATGCACCACATTATGAGAGAAGAGATGCAATTAAATCCCAGGCGTTGCCGGACTTCTTTTGTGATTGGGCCGAGATGCAGTATGAGCCACCCAGGCCGGACTATAATTATTGGAAAATGCATTTTGATGGGTCCAAGACAAAGATCGGGCTGGGGGCTGGAATAGTCCTCACCTCGCCAAAGCGAGATCAGCTGAATACGTGCTGCAGATTCATTTCTCAGCATCAAACAATGTGGCGGAGTATGAGGCCTTAATCCATGGCCTCAAGGTGGCAAAGGAGATCGGTATCCGGCGTGTAGAGTGCTTCGGCGATTCCGACCTGGTGGTGCAACAATCTTCTGGAACTTGGGATGCTCTGGATGCCAACATGGCGTTATATCGGTTCCATGTGCAAAAGATATCCGGGTTCTTTGAAGGGTGTGAGTACAGGCATATACCTCGGCAGAAAATGATGCTGCCGACGTGTTGTCAAAGCTCGGTTCATCAAAGAGGCAGTACCACCAGGGGTAGCCCTGAATCACTTGAGAACTCCTTCAATCAAACCTTCTCCTGAATCCGAATCTATTTTCATCCCGGCGGAGCAAGAGCCCGGACCTGTTCCAATGGAGGTAGACGTCGGTGCGTTTGGTCGGACCCGGGGACTGCGTGGCAGAGCTCGGGGACTGCGCACCGAACCTCGGGGACTGCTCATCAGACTCGGGGACTGGTCGCAGGATGGTGGAGGAAATAATGGAGGAGATTATGGTGGCCGAACCAATGGAGGTGGACGAGAACTTTTTCCTTTGCACCCAGTGCCGGAGTGGGCGGAGCAAATCATGAAGTTCATAACGGAGGGAAGCTTGCCAAGTGACACAACCGAGGCTAGGAGAATTCAAAGGAGGGCCAAGGCGTACACCATCATCAACAAGGAGCTCTATAAAAGAAGCGTAACCGAGGTGTTGCAACGGTGTGTCGAGCCAGCTGAAGGCAAGGAGATGCTTTTGGAGATCCACCAAGGAGAGTGTGGTCATCATTGCAGCACAAGAGCTCTGGTGGCCAAGGTGTTCAGGCATGGGTTCTATTGGCCCACTGCTCTTGCTGATGCAGAGGCCATAGTCCGGAGATGTGAAGGATGCCAAAGGTTTGCCAAGCAAACGCATATGCCAGCCTCGGCGCTCAAAACAATTCCTATCACTTGGCCGTTTGCGGTATGGTGTTTGGATATGGTGGGAGAGTTCAAACCAGCCCGAGGTAACATGACGCACATACTGGTGATGGTGGACAATTCACCAAGTGGATCGAGGTGAAACCAATCCGGAAGTTGGATGGTCATTCAGCAGTGACTTTTTGAAGGAGATCATTCTGCGATATGGTACCCCCATAGCATTATCTCGGACAACGGCACGAACTTTGCTGTTGGAGAATTTGCTCGGTTTTGCATGAACAAGGGAATCCGGCTGGACATAGCCTCGGTGGCACACCCGGAGTCTAATGGACAAGTGGAAAGATCAAATGCTCTAGTGTTGGCCGGCATCAAGGCTCGGCTCATTGAACCACTGCTGAAAACGCCGGGGTGTTGGATAGATGAGATACCAGCAGTACTGTGGGGTCTAAGGACCACGCCAAATCGATCAACTGGCTATACGCCATTTTTTATGGTCTATGGGGCAGAAGCTATGCTACCCACTGACATCGAATATGATGCGCCCAGAGTGGCAATGTACACTGAAGCCGAGGCAAAAGAGGCTCGGGAGGATGCAGTAGATCTGCTTGAGGAAGCAGAGAGTTGGCCTCATCTCGGTCAGCAATATACCACAAGGTCTCCGACGTTATCATAGCCGGAGTATCAACCCTCGTGTGTTTCACGAGGGAGATTTGGTGCTGAGGCTGGTGCAGCGCAAGAAAGGTCGGCACAAGTTGTCACCTCCATGGGAGGGACCGTTCATTGTGAGCCGAGCTCTGCTCAATGATTCTACTATCTAATAGATGCGCAGGAACCAAGGGAAGATGGGCTGGACAACCCCGGATCAGAGGTCAGGCGACCATGGAATATAGCTCTACTCCGACCTTTCTACTCATGAAGGGCGCAATGTATGTGCCTGGTGGCTCTAGGTTAATAGTGCCAGAAACAATTGCTTGTACGTCACACGTCAGTTGGGAACCCCAAGAGGAAGGTATGATGAGTGCAGCAGTAAGTTTTCCCTCAGTATGAAACCAAGGTTTAATCGGACCAGTAGGAAAACGAGGTTTGCTTCGAAGGTGTTGGTGGAGGAGTGTAGTGCGGTGCAACACCAGGGATTCCGGTGCCAACGTGGAACCTGCACAGCACAATCAAACTACTTTGCCCCAACTTAACAGTGAGGTTGTCAATCTCACCGGCTTGCTGAAAACAAAGGGTTAAACGTATCGAATGGAAGATGATGTTTGCTTGCATAAAACAGTAGAGAACAATGATTGCAGTAGATTGTATTTCAGATGTAAAAGAATGGACCGGGGTCCACAGTTCACTAGTGGTGTCTCTCCAATAAGATAACTAACATGCTGGGTAAACAAATTACAGCTGGGCAATTGACAATTGATAAGTGCATATAACATGCATGTGTGAGCTGTGGTGTCTACTATGAGATTCATTTGGGCATTACGACAAAGTACATAGACCGCTATCCAGCATGCATCTATGCCTAAATAGTCCACTTTCCGGTTAACATCCGTACCCCTTCCAGTATTAAGTTGCAAGCAACAGACAATTGCATTAAGTAATGTGCGTAATGTAAACAATACATTCATCCTTGAATAAAGCATTGCTGTTTTACCCCTAGTGGCAACAACACATCTACAACCTTAGAACTTGCTGTCACTATCCCAGGTTAAATAGAGGTTGAACCCAACTATCATGCATAAATACCCCCTCTTGGAGTTACAAGTATTCACGTGGCCAAGGCTTCAACAAGTAACGGAGAGCATGCAAGATCATAAATGACATAGACATGATAATATAATATTCAGCTCCACATAGGTATCAATATAAGTTAGATCCCAGCAAACACAACATGTAGCATTACAATAAGATGATCTTGATCATGATAGGCAGCTCACAAGATCTAAACATGATGGCACAAGTGGAGAAGACAACCATCTAGCTACTGCTATGGACCCATAGTCCAAGGATGAACTACTCACGCATCACTCCGGAGGCGGCATGGCGATGTAGAGCCCTCCGGTGATGATTCCCCTCTCCGGCAGGGTGCCGGGAAGAGCTTCAGGAACCCCCCGAGTTAGGGTTGACGACGGCGGCGGCAGCGAATATGTTCTGGATGAAAGGCTCGGTGTTTTAGGGTTTTCGCGTCTCGGGGAATAAATAGGCGAAGGGGCGATGTCGGCGGACCCCCGAGGGGCCCAAACCACACCCAGGCGCGGCTGTGGGCCCAGCCGCGCCTACAGTGGTTTGGCCACCTCCTGGCACATCTTCGTCTCTCCTTCGGACTCCGTGTACGTGCTGGAAAAATAGGGACCTGGCCTTTTGTTTCGTGCAATTCCGAGAATATTTCCAGAAGTAACTTTCTGAAACCAAAAACAGCAGAAAACAGGGAACTGGCACTGTGGCATCTTGTTAATAGGTTAGTCCCAGAAAATGCATAAAAGTGATACGAAGTGTATAAAAACATGTAGCAAATGGTATAATATAAGCATGAAACAGCAGAAATTATGGATACGTTGGAGACGTATCAGTGCCTCGGTTAAACCTTAATGAAATGTCGGCACTCCGAGGTTGAAGCTCGGGGACTGCCTCGCTCTTGTGCTTGTGTTTTATTTCTGTTTGTCAATTTCGTTCATATGCCGAACTATTTGAACCTCGTCTCAAACTTCAAGTAATGTATGCTGTGTAACTAATCTTGTGACTCGACTGACGAACGCCGAAATGGTAGTCAAGAGCAAAGATGAAAAAACGTGGGAAACATGAAAATGGACTCGGGGACTCGGTCCAAAAGTGTAGTTCGGCATGCGTCGTTTACTAACCCCTGTATTTACCTTTCGTTTATGTCGGATGATTTTGAAACACACCTCGACATTTGCTAAGTACTGTATGCTATAAACAACAATCTTGTGACTCGACTGTCGAACGCCAAAATGGTAGACAAGAGCAAAGAATGCCAAGTATAGTAAACACGAAAGTGAACTCGGGGACTCGTTCCAAAAGGGTTCGGCATAAAGTTTTAGAAGAGCATGGTTCGATAGCAAGATAATAGTACTTCTAGCAAGGCAAACTACTTAAGTGTATATTACATCTGCACCCGGCATACCGGAGATTTAATGTTTTAATTGAGACCTCGGAACCAGATACCTCGGTCGCCGGAGTTGTGGTAGCAGGGACCTCGGAAGCAGGAGCCTCGGGCGCAGGAACAACCTCGGGCGCAGGAACCACCTCGGTCGCGGAAGCAACCTCGGTTGTTGGAGTGGATGCCGGGGTGTCCGTCACGTCGGGGGAGATCACCTCGGTGGCTACGGCTTTGCCGGACTTGCCCTTGGAGTTCGGGGTTCATCAAAGCTGAAGTCATCATCAGAACCTTCAGCCACCTCGGTTGTTTTGTCGGCCTTGCCCTTGGAGCTCTCAGGCTCGTCAAAGTCAATTTCCTCGCCGTCAGAACCTTCTTCACCGGACTCTCTTCCTCGTCCGAGCTTTCTTCATCCTCAGAATAGAGGCGCCCGTCATCAAAGGTCCGGGTGTTTACATAACTAGCAAAGCGGTCGGCTGCTGCTTGGCGTTTCGCAATGCCATCAGGGGTGGAGTTCCAAGGAGAGCCCCTGCGCAGGGAGGTAACCGTGTGGATCTCAACATCTTCATACCAAGACAGCACGAACACCAGGGCCTTGTCCGCTCCAGCCCGAGCTGATGAGCATCTCCACTCCCGAAGTCTAGCCTCGGCTCCTTTCAGCTTCGTGGCAAGCTCGTCGATGCAAGTGGGAGTCTTGACCTTGGGCCAGAGGGCACGGTGGACCTCGATGGCAGCATCAACCAGCTTGGTTTCAATGGCCCGGAGTGGCCTGATCCGAGCGTTAAGGGCAACAAGGTGGTCCTGGATATCCCAGCTTTCGCTGAGGGTTTCTGTCTCAGCCCTCTTTGCCCGAGCTGCTTGAACTTCGCGGATAGCCTTGTCCTTGGAGTGCTCGAAGTTCTCTGAAGAAGACAAAAAGGCTGTCGCTGAAATAAGGCATACGGTGGCACGGGGTGTAGGTCGGCAGAAAATAAGGGAAAGGGGAAAAGAAGCTTACTGTCCATTTGGTGATTAATCCGAGCGAGCTCGGACAACCAGCTTTTCGATATAGCTCGGAGGGCGATAAGTTCGGCTTCGGCCGAGGTGGCGCGGCTCTCCAGGGTATTGGCAAGCTCTTGCTGCTGTTCGGCGGCCTGGTCCTTGACCTTCATAGCGTCCTCCACAGCAGTTTTGGCTTCGTTAGCCCGGTTCAGCTCTTGTTGCAGCCGAGCTATTTCATCTTCGGCTGTCTTCAACTTGGAGGCGTAATCTTTGTGGCTCTGCTCCTTTGCGGATAGAAGAGTCCGGTGAGACTTCTTCAATCTGTTGTGATCCAGCAGGAGGTTCTTGAAGATCTTGGTCCGAGCATTGTTACACTCCTGAAAAAATAGAGAGATCAGTTCGAAGAGATCCGAGGTCTTTTTAGCACCCGAGGCCCGGGGACTTGGCATTGGCCTCGGGGACTCAGCATGGGAGAAATGACAAGTTTTTGAGATTCAAGCCGAGCAATTTTAACTCGGTGGAGTGTCAATTGCTCAACCCGAATCTCGGGGACTGGGAATAGTGTATGTTTGTCATTTGGTTTCAAAGGAAGAAAGAGAGTTGCGTAAAAAAACTTACCGAGGCCTTCTTGCTGCAATCAAGGACCGCAGTCTGCATGTTGTAGATGGACTGGAGCACAGCGCTAGGTCCAACTGGATGCTCAGAGCTCGGGTTAGAGGAAACCTCGGCAGCGTCAGCCGAGTTCCAGTCCATGTCATAGTGCTTCTCCGAGCCTAGGCTGTTCCCGCTCTTGGTCCGGAGTTGCCCGACCTCCCAGCTGCTGATGTTAGGCTGGATGGTAGCAGCGAATAGAGCTCGGGAGGTGGCGACCTGAGAGCTCGAGGGCGCGGTCTTGGTCAAGGTGGACCTCGGCGCAGAAGCGGGAACATGCGGCACCAGTTGGGTGCTCGCAGCCTTGGGGCCCGGTGGCGGTGGTGGCATTGGAGTTTGCTGTGGCTGTTTGGGGGGCTCAACAACTGGAGCTGAGTCTTTCTTCTGCTTCTTCTGCTGCTGTTGCTGCTGGTTGCGCGCAGCTTGAGACTTGGGGGACAGCCGAGGCTCCTGCACGGTCTTAGCCGGAGTCTTGGCGCGATCTGTCTCCGCATCCTTCTGAGGAGGCGGAGGAGTCTGATCTCGGCGGGGAGCAGAGTGCCCCAGGCCGGAGTCAGAGCTCGGCGGTGGAAGTTCGGCGGAGGAGACACGCACCGGGGAGGAGATGGTCTTCTCCGGGCTGCTGAGGTCAATGGACCGTTCTGGAGGAGAGGCTCTGGCGGGGCTGCCGAGGTTAACCTCGACCTCGGGGTCTGAGCTTCAACCACTGGAGGCAGTGGTGAGTGTATCGAGCTATGGCTCTGCTTGATCTGCCGAGCCGGGCTAGACGAAAAAGAAAAGATTAAGTTAGAGTGTAAAAAATTTAACCTCGGAACAACAAGAAAGGTAAAAAGGAGCAAGGTGACTTACGCATCTTCTTCCACGGGGCCTCGCTTCTTGTGCCTCGCCGAGGTCTTCTTGGCACGCTTGGCTTTGGGCGCCGCAGTCTCCGAGGTCTTGGAAGCCTCGGCATCTGAGGTACCAGGTCCTGAGCGCTTCCGGGAAGCTGCAGACGATGGATGAAAGTTCTTATATGTTGGAGGAGCATATGAAATGGGAATAACGTTGACAGGTTCCAGAATTTGGCAATCATCATCGTCATCATCGGGCCAATCCTGGATAGACGATCGAACTGGTGGGCGGTGCGAGGTGAAACCACGAGTCTTACCCGAGGTGGCCTTGGGAATGGGGAGGTGATCCTCATTGTCCGGATCTTCAACCTCGGCGGCGGCCGGGACAGGCAGGTCGGGAGTCCACTCCTTAGAAGAAAGGGGGCCATCCTCGATTTCCTGTCGAGTGAACTTCTGCAGAGGTGGCAAGGTAAAACCGAGTTAGCACAAGAATCAATACAAGGCCGGGGTGAAAATGAAACCGAGGAATATTTTACGTCGGGTAAAGTACACTTACTTGAGCTGGAAGGTGATCTCGGTCATAGGGCCTGACACCCCATTTCCACTTATCGGGCATGGTGGTCTTGGCGATGGCCCGGATGCGCCTCTTCACCTCGGAGTCATCAAGTTCAAAGGTGCTGTGCGAGTGGGGTCGTAGCGGCCACTCATATGGCAGATCTTATGGGCCGCTCTTGTAAAGGGCTAACTCGGCGGGTGATCATGGTACGCAAGATGTCATCTGCTCCCCAGCTTTTCTCCTGGAGTGACATCATGGTTTGGTGGATCAGAAGAACCTCGGGAGCGTCGGGTGCAGGCTCGTAATCCCAGTTGAGTTGGGCAGCGGGGGTTCCAATGGTGAACTCCGGCAAATTGATGAGATCTTCGTTGCCCGGGTTCTTCACATAGAAGAAGGAGCGTTGCCATTTGCGGCAGGAGTCCAGGCCCTGGATCCGAGGAAACTCAGAAAGGCGCCGAGGTGAAATCGAGGCCGCCCCGCAAGCAGTCATCTCCTTGTCCACGACCTTCTTGTTCGGGACGCTTTGCTTCTTCAGCTGGAAGTACTTGGCCCAGGACTCGATGCTTGGCCATAATCCGAGGTAACCCTCGGAAAAGGTCGCGTAGGCCGAAAGTTGGAGGATGGCGTTGGCGGGCAGGTGGTGTGGCTGTAGCCCAAACTTGTTCAAGAAATCCCGGAAGAATTTCCCGGCCGGGAGCCCGAAGCCACGTTCAAAGTGGTCCAGGAAGACGACCCTCTCCCCGGATTCCACCTCGGGTTCGATATCTCCTTTCTTCGGAACTCAGCAGATGAGTTTAGCCGGGATCCGCCGTGAATCTCGGAGCCACTTGATGTCGACCTCCGTGACATCGGATCCCTCCCAGCTACCTCGTTCTCCAGATGCTCCTTCCTCGGCGGGATCCGAGGCAGAAGACATGTTGACGCTTTCCTGCAGAAAGGGAGGTTCAACCGGGGTAAGTACCTCGGACAGTTCAGGATAGCCGGGGTAAAATACCTCGGATCATTCGAGACAGCCGAGCTAAAGGATTTAGGCGGGAAACATGTTTCTACCATGGCGAGATACTAGCAAAGATCTACCGGTGAGCTAAAAAGGGAGATAAATTCGAGTTCATCAAGGGGCAAACCTAAGAGGACAGCACGGGTGCGTCTGAAACAAATCTAGATGAGATCTAAAATGTACTAAAAGGGCTCGAGGGGATCATCTAGTTCATCAAGATCTTAGGGTTCATCAGGATCCTCGAGTTCATCGAGGATGAACTCATCCATGGCAATGGAGGGGAGCGAAGAACTCACTGTGGAGGAACGCAGGGATCGGCGGCGAGTCGATGGCGCCAGGCGCAGCGCGCGTACTCCGGTGCGGCGAGGCGCTCGACGGCGGTGCGGAACGATGCTGCAGAACGGCGGCGCGTACTCCGGTGCGGCGAGGTGCTCGACGGCGGCGATGGAGGCAGTGGGCGGGAGCAGTGGGCGAGTGGGGAAGAAGAAGATAAAGTTACCCCTGGGCCCCTATTTATAAGCCGCGTGCGGTAACGGCGTGCGGTAACTGCGCACTACCGCGCGGTTACCGGGAAGGCGCGGGATCGTGTGCGGGTGAGCGCACGGTTGCGCGGTTGGTGGCCGCACGATCGGCCACATCGTGGGCCGCAGAGTGGCAACCGCCAGCCTCGGATTTCCTGTGCTGGTCAGCGCGAGAATCGAGGAGTCGTGGGCGGTCAAGTTGGCCTCGCACTTGAGTGCGCAGGTGCGCTATTTGGTGGGTCCGGCTGACGAGGGCGGCGTGTGGTCAGGACCTGCCTTTCAGAGGTCCGGATTTCGAGGTCCGGGCAGAGATTCTTCGCCGCGTGCCACGGAAAATCTTGAGGCAAGGTTGTGCTGAGTCAGACAGCTCGGAAAGTTCAGATTGCATATCTACCTCGGATTAGATTATGGTATGTGGGAAGTACCTCGGCGGAGCTATGTTGGAGGTCGGTTTTAGAGGTGGTGCCTTGCTTATTTTGAACCTGCTACGGCCCTCCATCCGAGGTCGTAGGACCGCACCAGCTTCGGGGACTAATATCGGGGGGCTACCCCCGGGTAGGGTCAAGGCTTGGCATAAAGATGAGTTTAAAGTTATGCCGAGGTACGGAAAGGGCCGACCTGCTTGGGCCTGGGAGTGTCCGAGCTTCATCTTGACCTGGAGGATACAAAGGCCGACCTATCTTGGCCCAGAGGGGTCCGAGGTATCCCGTTGGCCTGGGCCGAGGTTCACTGTCCGAGTTATGTTCAGCCGACCTACTACCTCGGTGCTATGGTTTATATGGTGAGTGCAGGAGAAGCTGTTTGAAGGAAGTAATATCCGAGGTGGTTGGATCTTGAGTACAAGACCCGAGGTAAGGAGCGGGAGCAAGACCCGGGCTAACTAAGGCAGGAGGCCGTAGGTCGGGCAGGAGTCAATGCTCCTGTCACTTCTAGCCTGGTACAAGAGCGCCTGACGCGGGAGCGTCTGTCACGGAGCCTGGCAGAGGCGTGCCCCGGGTTCGGCAGGGCTGCACGTCTCTGACCGCTGACCACGCGAGATCCGGGGAAAAGGCTACGAGGTAGCACGGCGTGGCTACGTCCTGTCTCTGTCAGAGGGGACATGCTAGTTCTGCCGTTAGGCAACAGGAGATGGGCATGCCATGTCTTGTCCCTGACAGAGGTACGGTGGTGACCGGTGCAGAGGCATGGCAACAGTGTTCAGCGAGGGGCACAAAGGTAACTCGGCTGGCCTATATAGTGGGCTTCACCCCCCCTCCAGCTAGAGACCCCCGACGGAGAGATCAATCAACAGAGAAAGAAAGAGAGGAAGGAACCTCGGAACACCCCGGAAACACCTCGGATCTAGCTCGGAGTGTCTTCTTCCTCCCGTGTAGCTCCATCTTTTACCTCAAGTTCTCACCATTGTATCATCATACAGCTCGAGGAGCAGCTTGTACTTGTCACTTTGAGCTATACACTGAGTAGGATAGTGCTGCAGTAGGGGTGTTACCTCCACAAGAGGGCCCAGAAGCAGGGTACATCGTGGTGTGCTTTGTGTGCTTGATTTCTTGATTTATCGTTCGTGTTCTTGTGGTTTCTTGCATGTTCTTGCGTGTGCACTTCTTGAGTGCATAAACCCTCCCCGGATTCCCCCAACGACCATTCGGCCCCATCTTAGCCATACCTATGGCATCTGCCGTGATCCCACCACGACAGTGACAAATCAGGACAGCAAAGCACCATAAATTCAAAAAAGAAAGATAGAATAAGCTTCTATTTATGACTTCAAAGGAGAGAATCCCCAACATAATAAGCAAAACAGGCTTACCGCTTTGTAGTTCACAGACTTGGTTTCGACAATGATGGTGGGGAGCCAAAGTACCACTTTACACAACAGGGATGATATGTTGCCATAGACTTCAAAGTGCGAGCAGGACGTATCTCCGTGACAAGGGATCAGACACCGCGAGGTTTGTGAAGACCGCCTCGATTTCTTCAAATAGTTGCGACCGTGGCGGACGTCTCGGACTGTACTCGAGCAGGACGCGACCATCGCGGACGTCGTGGGGACGCCAGGGGCTCAAAGCAGGGGCGGCGCCAGCGTGTATTCCCTGTCTTCCGTGGAATACCCATGTTTTGGACGCGAAAAAAAATGTAGGTATTTGTCTCAGCCCACTAAGGCATAAACGGAAGAAATAGCCCAGTTTGCTCCCTCTCTGACTCTCTCGCTCGCATCGCAAGCAGCCAGGCAGGACACACATCGCACGCAGGGTCGTAGCCACGCACGGACGCCCTTTGCCCTGTCCCCTTTCCTTCGACGGCTCGATCTAGACCGCCGCCGGCCGATGCCCGGAGCAGCAGGCGACGGCCCCCGCGCCGCCGCGGCGGCGCCCCGCCCCCCGCCGACCCGCGCCCCTCCTCCCGTCCGCGCCGCCCCGCCTTTCTCGCTCGCATCGCATCGCTCGCAGCCACGCACATCGACCTAGACCTGCCCACGACCGCCGCCGGCGATGCAGCCCGGAGCAGCAGGCGACGGCCCCACGCCCGCCGCGGCGGTGGCGCCCCGCCCCCCGCCGACCCGCGCCCCTCCTCCCGTCCGCGCCGCCCCGCCCCAGCGTCCCCGAGCAGCGCAGAAGGTACGGCCGCCTTCCTCGCCCCCAATTTCGTTCCTTGCTTGATTTGCTTCATTGCTTGCTTCCTAGATGAATCATCCACTCCTACTAGCTTCGTACTAATTTCGTTCCTTGCTTGATTTGCTTCATATACTACATTTAGATCAAAAAAAATTTTGTTCCTTGCTTGATTTGCTTCATATACTACATTTAGAGCAAAAAAAAAAAAAAATTGGGTGGAATACCCAGGCGCCATTTCCTGGCGCCGCCATTGGCTCAAAGCATCGTCGGGCTTGGGGACGAAGGAGTAGGGGAAATCTGCGGCGGCGACGAGGGCACGGGCAAGCGGGGCGGAGGGATGGGGCTCCTCGGCGGGGTGGAAGGCACCTTCGTCTGTTGCGAACCCGGGGAGTGGCGGCAGATGGAGCTTGCAGAAGCGGCGAAGGAATGAGCGCGCGGTGATGATGCGGTGGAACGAGGCGCAGGCGGTGGAGGCGCGGGCGATCGCGGACAGGGTCGGCAGGCGGAGGAATATCTCTTACAGGATCTCGTCGACGAGGTGCAGCTCCGGCGAGGCCATGGCGGCGGCAACACCGGTGTGGGGAACAGGGTGGGGATCGGATAGTTTTTTTTTTTTTAGCGGGGATCGGACAGTTGGGGTTAGGGTTTTGTTTTCACATCGTTATTTTTAGTGTATATTTCCTTTCAAGCCAACTTATCCCATTTTTGAGTAAATTTTTGCAGACCCACAACTTTAAAACTAATTAGTAACACAAAACCCAAATGATCCAGGAGATGAAAAAACTGCCTTAACGAAACCGGGTAATGGTGGTCTTGCTCTCTTGGCCCTCGCCTCGTCCACTTTCTTCTAGCGTGAGGCCTTGCTTCTACTATCTCGATTGTGGCGTTGGGCGGGGGCTTGAGGTGGTGGTGGCCACTCGGTAAAAGATACAACCTCCTCACATCTCCCGCAGTACAAAAGACGGCAGCTGCAACATATGTGCGAAAAAATACTCAAAATTTGAGGCAAACTCTTATAAGTTGACCTAACAGTGGAGTTTTATGAAATTTACTCTTCTTTGTAGAAGTTTATTTTTGCGATCCTTAGATGTTGCTAATTAGGATCAATTAAATAATATAGGGCTCCCCGTTACAAGAAGACTCCCCGTTAAACAATATAGGGCTTGATACGCAACTAAATATATGTTGTATCCGTAGATACACAACATTGTTGCAGGCTGCATCCGTTGTCCACCACATTTAAGGTAAAAGAAAGCTAAAAACAATTGGCACTAATTCCATATTGATCTTCCCAGGAGGTGGGATCTAGAAATACATTTTTGTAAGTTTTGCGCGCAGCCTAGATGCAAATTTTAACCCTGCGGCGCGATCTGCTAGCGCGCAAAAAAAATCTGAGTATCCGCTCGTTCTTGTCAACTCCCATCGACTTGTCCCCACTAGCCTTCTCCCTTTTTAGCAGTTATTCCTCCACCGTCCCGATCTCCATCGCCATTGGTACGATATTCCATCGCCGGTGACCTCGACCATTTTAGACGACAGATACAACCTCTCGCATCTCCTGCAGTCCACCTAGTCTTGTGCAGCCGCCGTCAACGTAGCTGCCGCCTAACCCTAGACCAGTCATCATCTGACTATGAAGAGTTCCCGCGGCCATTGCGTGGACTAGTGAGTTGGCCAACCTCCTCGATTTGTCATGCACCGGAGTAGAGTAACTCGCTTGCGTGCTGATATATCAGCTGGAACAGAAAGTCTCCCATGGGATCCGATTATGTGATCTCTATATTACTCCCTCCGTCCCAAAATAAATGTCTCAAGTTTACACAAAAGTAGATGTATTTATACATGTTTCATGTCTAGATACATCTACTTTTTGACAAATCGAAGACAGTTATTGTTGGACGGAGTGAGTATTTTTTTAGATAAAAGGCACTAAGGCCCAACCTTAAATTAATGAGGCCTCAAGTCACATAAAGATTCGATTACACGCTGCGGCATACAAAGTTTCAACTGTTTGGAATTTGGATAACTCTAATGTAAGGCGGCTCATTTAGATGTGTTGTGCATTTACTTGTGTCTGGGACATATATTTTACTACTCTCTCTCTCTCTCTCTCTCTCTCTCTGTGTGTACCTTTATATTATGACATGGATTGGAACATTTACTTTCTTAAAAAAATTGCTTATATAACATGATATAAATCTATGGTTTTTTCTCACATTTCAAACATGCACATTTGCGTGTATCTAAACATGGTTGCTGAATGAACCATATGTATGTGTTTTTTTCAAACATTTCTTAGTTCAGCTACTAATCCACACGACCAATGAATCTTGGCACGATCACGCGATAGTACACTTATCCAACTCTACTGCATTTTGTATTTGATTTACGATGTATTTTGCAACCACACCGCCAAACCTGACGGCTTAGAATATTTAAAGTATATTCTAACTACACTTACATAAATGAAAAACAATAAGATGTGCTGTTTATTTATAATATGGTTTATATTCTTGGGCGGAGGGAGGAAGTATAGTGCTAGATTTCTTTTATTTTTTAAAAATTGTGCTCGTGTACGTCCGAACACATGATTGAAAAGCTACAAGCATCTTTACTACTAAGGGCTCCTTTGATTTAAAGGATAGGAATAGGAAACCTGTAGGATTGGGGTAGCATGTCCAATGGAATCCTATGGGAAGAGAGTTTCTCTTTGATTGTAGCAAAGGAATTTTTCATGAGGTTGGAGCTCATGTTTTTTTCCTATAGGATTTACACTACAAGATTGCTATGGGATTAATTCCTATAGGATATAATCTTTTAAAAATCCTATGTCATTCCTTTGAATCAAAGACGCCCTAAATTGGAATCGGTGGTGATGATATGTCACCCAACTTTTCCATTTTAGCCCCTCATGACGGTTCATATTATAACGGTCAAGATTTAAATTTTTACGTAAAATATATAAACATATACTTCACGTACAAGCCGTCCTATATAAGATGGGAAGCACAATCAAATCAAGTGTTCCGTGCGTGGAAGGAAAATTATATTTGGTTTCCAATTATATTTATGACCTACATATTGGCCGTATGGAATTTAAAAAATATAAAATACAACGAGATCTAAAAAGGAAAACACTACGACGGGAATTTAACGTGGAGAAATGATCTGCTCAGTATCAAATTAGTTATGTGTTACGAGGCTACGAAATTGGACTTATGTTTGCTATGTTTTTTATAAACGGGTCATCACCATCACCATCACGACCTATTTGAATTTAATAGTAATCACAAGAGGATCATTTACTGGAAACAACGTGAAGGATGATGGGGGAGGGTGAGTAATAGCCATAGAAATAAAAGGCTGGCTTTCCTAGCGGAGAGGCGGGAGCCGGGAGGTGCGCATGTTTTTTTTTTTTGAAAGGAAAGCGGTGGGGGAAGCCCCCACAGCGAGTTTTTTTAAAATAATATAAGAACCCAAATTCGCGCCCGTGAGGACTTGAACCTGGGTGGCTGTGTTGTACATCTACTCCGCTAGCCAAGTGAGCTAGGCTCACTTCTTGTAATCGAAGCAATGTAAACCTCTTCCCCAATTTTAATGATACTCCACACGGTTATTTTTACTCCACATATTAGGATTGTCTTAGGTAAAACTTTGTAAATGTTTGACCAAGTTTATAGGAAAAAAATACCAACATTCGCAATACCAAGTCAATACCATTCGACCCGTCATGAAATATATTTTCATATTTGTATGAATTGGTATTACAATTGTTGATATTTTTTCCTATAAACTTGATCAAACTTTAAAATATTTTACTTAAGACAAACCTAATATGTGGAGTAAAAAGAAACGGAGGGAAGTAGTACGGTTGAAAAAAAAATCTCCAGACAACCAGCTGACTGTATTTTCAAAATTCTTACCTTTTAGCTGAGACCGAGAAAGTATCCGGTGGAAACTCAGTTTCAATGGAAACCGGTGAAAACCACGAAAAAATCATATTTAAAAACTTCAAAAAATTCTTAGCAAAATTTTTTTGCGTTGGGGATGTAAAGTTTTATAGGCATGCAAAATGGCAAGTTGAAACTCTAAGTTTTTTAGGAGATACAAAAATGACAAATTCAGACATGAATAGTATGCTGATTTTGTCATTTTTGTATCTCCTAAAAAACTTAGAGTTTCAACTTGCCATTTTGCATGCCTATAAAACTTTACATTCCCAACGCAATACATTTTTGCTAAGAATTTTTTGAAGTTTTTAAATATGATTTTTTCGTGGTTTTCACCGGTTTCCATTGAAACTGGGTTTCCACCGGATATTCTCTCGTGGAGACCTCTACTCAAGGACGTGGCTGTGCCCATGCTGGACGAGATGATCACCATGCATCATTTTCAATGCGACGATCTCGCCAACACCTCCACGAGTAGCTAGAGCTTCCTCGCTGGCAGCTGCGTCTGCTTCTTTGGCGGGTGTGCCTTAAGTTGCTTCCCTTCCTAACTTTCTGTGGGTCTTTTCACTTGATCTGTAATCTTAAACCGGTTCTAACCAGTGTAGTTACCGTTGCCGTGGGGCTTTATTAAGTTAAAGTAGTGCATGTAATGCATTTATCTAAAAAAGTACGATGACAAGCAACTGAGGTTTCATCTTGTTCTTGAAAAAGAAAAACAAGTCCCTTGTAAATCATGCGATCGACAGTGTTCATTTTGAAGTAATACATGCTGGGTTTATTCGATACACGTTGAGGTCAACTTCTAGACTGGCATCATTAAATGAACATGGCGCAAACCCCTCGGCCCACATGACTCGAATATCGTTAGCATCTTTTGTGCCCATCAAGCATCGGTGTTGGCTGGGGGCGCTTCCGGTGCAGCGGCCGCGGCGGCAGGCGCCTCTTCTGCCGGTGACGGGGCAGCAGCCTCTGCCGAAGTGGCAGCTTCGGTCTCCCAGAAGGAGGTCTTCTTCCCGTTTTGGAAACCGTCTGGAAGACATCTTCTGGTTTGACGTTGCCTTTCACGGTCACCTTCTGCTGCTCCATGTCTATGTCAAAGCTCTCGACGCCTGCTTCCGGGAGAACAAAGCATTAATTAGCAGTGAAATCCAAAGAATTGCACTTACAGTGCCATAATCCATAGAGAAGCATGGAAAGAAAGCAGAGAGACGCAGAGAAAGAGTAACCTTGCATTTTGGTGAGGACCCTGTTCACCGCCCCCGAACAGCCTCCGCAGGACATGGCAACCTTGAGCACAACAGTCTGCCCACATCAAGAAGAAAAGATTTAGTTTCTGTTAAACTCAACACGCAACGTCTGAATCCATAGGTCGTACTACTTTCTCAATGTCTGAATCGAAGTTGAGCAATAACAAAGACAAAAAATACGTGAGCAGAAATGGTATTATTCTCTCCTACTACTTCGTATTGACCTTCTTGGTTGGTCATCGAATAATTGGTACTAAGAGGAACCATTGCATGAAGAACTGTAAAAAAACGAAGAAGATATTTTGGGTAAATCTTGAGGGAAGGAAGGAGATGCCCGGATGAATGATACCTGAGACTCGGTGGCCATGGTTTGGCAGCTACAGGAAGAATCAAGCTGAACGGTGAAGAGGACTGGGACACGGGGGAGGAGGAGAGTTGGTGATGCCTGTGCCTGCCCTGGATTCATGGATCGGGGGCGGCTTAAATAGACGCTGGAAGAAGACGCGTAGCGGGAAAGAACAAGCAAGGCGGTGATCGGTGGGTGGACGTGCACCAAACACGCATAAAGCACGGGCGAGAAAAGCATCATTCCTTGATCGGAACGGATGGGCAATGTTCACGCCTTCACCTGCGTTGGCTGGTGTGGTAGTACAAGTGATGGAAGTACACTTCCCTTGTGCAGTACAGATGTACATTTGCTACTTGCGAGATTCTATTTTGTCCAAGGCCACGAGCCAAACAAAAGCGTGAGCCTATCAACACTTGTGGTCAGCGTCACATCTCTAGCTCCCAATTTGAACGTCACACAAGTGTGTCGGACAAGCGTTATTGCAAGTGTCGGCACAGTTTACCGCCCTATTGGGACGAGCTCCCACACTTGTGCTTTTGAATAGACGCTCCCAATAACAAATTGAACATTTGTTCATCGAAATTTCATTCATATTTGATATATCTTACAAATTATGAGCGAAATTTAAAGCTGAAATCTAAACTAACCTAACCCCAACCCTAAACGTTGCAGTAGTACGCGTCCAAGACGAACGCGGCGTAGTCTGGCGCCTCCCCCTTGACCTCGATCTCTGCGGCGTCTCCCCAATGTCGTCGTCGTCACCTCCGGACGTCCCAGCATTATGGTCATCATCGTCGCGCACAATGATGATGCCAAACTCCTTGGCGGACCACTCCTCCACCCACTCGTCGGTGGTAGGCTAAACAGTCTCGAAGAGCGCCTCGGTCTCCTCCTCTGTCATGACCCGCGGTGGTAAAGTGGTACAATGGTAAATCAAACTGTTGTCCATTTATTATGTGTGAATTTGTCATTTCCCCCTCCTATTTTGTGAAATTAACCCATAGTCCATCTCTCCCTTGGCCCACGCTACCCGATACGGAACGCTCGTAGCATTCAATGCCCTCGTCGCCTCGCATGCACGCTCTGGCCATCCCTGCTTCGCCGGTCCGCTCGCCAAAATTGGAGTCCCGGATATGCCACACTCGCCTCCTTAACGCACATGTCGCCTCGCACACGCGATCCACAGCCCTTTGCAGGCGCTCCGCACCGTCCACCATATTAGCTCGGTTGGAGATGCTCTATGATTCATGTAGGAAACAAATGGATTTATCTTTCATTGCAAAAAAAAAAAGCAGCGATACTCCCAGCACAGCAACAGTATATCACTTACATTACGTATATTAGCTGTAGACAAGGTCATAGCAATGTGAAAGACATTCTCCCAGCACAACATGACAGCATCATGTCTACATATTAGTACTTGAAAAAGTCACTGTACTTGGACTATGTCTAGCGTCTTGCTTAAATACGCTTAACACATTACTCTTTCCTGATACTATTTTCTGATAAGTAATGTGACACAACCAGCCAGCATATTCGCGACACCGCTTAACCATCAACCAGTTCTCCTCAAGGGCACCGGATGCATCGCCCAAATAAGCGACTCCAAAAGAAAAGTGAGGCCATCCCTTCATATATACTTATTTACAACAACGAAGAAACGGATGTGGATGCAAAAAGCCATTTGCTTCTGCACCTTCAAAGTAAGAATTTTGTGCATAGTTGAGGCACATAAGCTGCTCATTCCTGCTCTGAAAGAGTGCCAAAGACAAAAATCTGGCCTTCGATGCAAAATTGAGAAGTAAAATATATCTTAAATAAAATTAAAATAAATAAATAAAATGCACATCATGCTTCAGGAAAATATCATGGACATGTAACTAACAGTTTGAAGCGATGTACACAAAATTACATAACATCTGAATGGTAAATGCAAAGCCTCAAGGCCCTCAAACAATAAATAACTGGTGCACATGTTATGAATCATTAATTATGTGTAAAATACTAAGCTCAAAAAATATACCATAAGCCCAATGAATTTTGGCTCCTATATCTTTCCAAATATATGCACTATACATAGCAATTTACGATAAACCACTCACAAGGACAATATTACAAAGTCTCCTCCACCAAATCAGCCTGATATTGAGCAATCCCAACATACCCAACATGGTTAAAGATTGGCTCCAATAAACTAGTTTTTTCAGCTTTTCTATAACATGGGTACGTATAATTTCTCAGACTCCTATATATAGTAGGTTCGAAACAAGGATGAGATTAGATTGAAAAGGCTAAATTGCGACACCTATACAAGAATTATCAGACCCAGCTTGGTCGATCAGTTGGAACAGAGGAACTCAAAATGGAAGGAACAAAATGGGTTGATTTGTGTTTGTCTAGTTTTTACTTCTTTTTCAAAGCTTAAACTTATAGAATGGTGGGATATTAGTTACACAACAGCAGAAGGATTTTATACTTTCCTAGTATGTCAGTGTTTTCTTTACCTGAACAGTCACATGGCAGTACTGATCAGTAAAGAAACAAACCATGCCACCTTTCCCGGTTTGACAAGTTCTCACAGTACCATAGAACGATTAACATTCCACATTACATATTAGGACAGCAAAGCACCATAAATTCATAAATATAGACAGAATAAGCTTTCCATTTACGACTTCACAGGAGGGAACCCCAACAGAATAAGTATGACAACAGGCTTACCGTTAATTTGTAGTTCATAGGCTTGGTTTCGACAGTGATGGTGGGTAGCCAAAGTAGGAGTGAACACAATTGGGATGATTCCTTGCCATACAGACTTGCCTAAGCTCAAAAGTCTTGACCTCCAGCGAGAAAAAAATAACATGGTTATCCTCAGGCAACAACCCAAGTGTGTTCTCATCCCACGGAGCTTGTCGAACACATCGAAGGAATAGGAATCCCTCGGTTGCACCCATCGTGGAGCAGAGCCATCGGCGAGGCAACTCCATGACATTTTTCAGCTGCCACGACTCAACGGAAGATTCAACAACGTTGTTTTGTTGAGTAGTGTGATAGAGAGAAAACGAGGTAGGACTGTAATCACCGGCTAGAGTAACCATCTCGAGGGCTCCTTTTGCACCATCAACAATGGCAGACATGCATACGCTCTGGCCAGGCTGATTCCTAAGCTGCACATGGTAGCCGGTGAGGACGTCGACGGTGGAAAACTCCATTGTGCCGGCGGTGTCCAGGACCAGCAACCTGTCCCTCCAAAGATCCGTCCAGTAGAAGCAGCCACGGATGTAGTTGACACGATACAGGCGTTTCCAGGAGGGCTCAACCGTGCCCAGAGAGCTCCAGCTGGTGGACGCTGCAACAGACCATTGTCCGGTGACAGGGGAGAACACGAAAGATGCCAACTTGCTTCTGTAGCGTGCCACACATATCACCTTGAAGGACGTCTCGCCGTCGTCCTCCCCAAGATCAATGGGAGCTAGCATGGGCCTGAATTCAAGCAGGTGTTCGTGCTGGATGGCCATGTCCTTGGGGATGGACGGGAGCAGCACGTATCGCCGCGACAAGGGGTCGCAGACCGCCAGGTCCGTGAAGACGGTCTTGAGCACGAAGAACCGGGTGCTGTGCTCGAGGAGGACACGGCCACCGCGTGCGTCGCGGGGGAACCAGGTCTTGGAGGAGGAGCCGCCGTCGTCAGGCTTGGGGACGAAGGAGTAGGTGAAATCGGCGGCGGCGACGAGGGCGCGGGCGAGCGGCGCGGAAGGGTGCGGCGCCTGCGCGGGCAGGAAGACGCCGTCCTCGTCCAGGAGGCCGAGGAGCGGCGGCGGGTGGAGCTTGCGGAAGCGGCGCAGGAAGGAGCGCTCGGTGATGACGCGGCGGAAGGAGGCGCAGGCAATGGAGACGCGGGCGAGCGCCGCCGCGCCGGGCAGGCGGAGGAAGATCTCCTCCAGGTTCTCGTCCGCCAGGGCCTGGAGCGAGACTGGCGGCGCCGGCGAGGCCATGGCGGGCGGCCGATCGACGACAACAGGGGTGTAGAGGAAGAGGATGGGGATCGGTGGCTGGGGCTTGGTGGTGGTGCGGCTGTCCGCTGTGAGCGAGCGGAGAAGCCATTTGAACAGAATTCCCTGAGGCCGACCGACGGCCGCTACCCGCCGGTGGGAGAGGATGTGGATGGGTGGTTAGAAGTTGGTAGTTGGTGTCGGGAAGTGAGCGGAATGATTCCAGCGCACTTTGCTCCCTGACAAGGGAATAATCCCAACCTGGCTACATGGGCCATTTTGGATAGAGATAAGGCAAATTTGACACCGTAGACCTCTAGCTCAAACTTTAGCATAAAATGAATCTCGGTCGAAACTATTTCACGGATCTGACCCTTTTGAGTAGCGCCCCACGATCAGGCGCCACACTACACAGGGTAGCGCCTCGTGATCAGGCGCTACACTTGTTGCCAGCGTGGCGAGCCGGGACCACGGTGGGGCCCAGTCTGAGGGGATAGCGCCTCATGATCAGGCGCTATGGTGCGGTAAGGTAGCGCCTTGTGATCAGGCGCTACCCTTCTGGTATGTATCAGCCGCGACGCGGCCGTCCCCAACCCTAGCCCTCATTCGTTTTCCAGAGCAGAGGACAGAGGACCATGGCGGCGGGCGACGACGACGACTCTCTCTCCCCTCTCTAATCCTCCACCGTTTCCCCCCTTCGAATCCTCCACCGTGACGATGGCTAACTGGCATGTCTTGTCTGGTTCCAGCGAGGGCGAGTCCCTCCTCTCGGTAAGTCTTTTTGTAGGATTTAATTTCACTACTCTTTTTTAGGGTTAGGTTTGAATGCAATTCATCCATTTAGGTCTTGTAATCTTGATATCTTGTACCTATTAGGAGTTGCCCGACCGTGATTGTGCCCCTGATACTTGCGAGGACCCCACTTTCTTTGGAATAGCGCCGGATGCTCCTTCGTTTTGCCGCGTCCACAAGCTCGCCCCTCGGAAGTGTGTTGCATTCGAAAGCTTCAACACTGGCCGGCGTTTCTACATGTGTTCTGTCGAAGATGTAAGTAGAAGGAGCGTCATAACAGATGTTTCTATTGAAAATGGTTTTGTAAAATCGCTAATTTTGTGGTATGTCATTTCTAGGAGGCAAAGAACTGTGATTTTGTGTCTTGGGTAGATGCCGAATGGCCAGAAGCTGCGAAGAATGCCCTACGAAGACTGTGGGAGATGTATCATGACAGCAACGGTGCTAAAATTGATGGGACGCTTGCGAATGCAAAGCTACTAAAGGAGGTGGCAGATGAGAAGAACAAGATTGAGAAGAAGTACAACTATATGGTAGATGAAGTGAACAAATTCATCAATGACACAAGAATGGAGGCCATAGAGAAAGAGGAAGGACATGATCATATGAAGCAGCAGATGGCGATAACAATTGAACTCTTGCAGAAACAGGTTCTTGAGCTGAAATTGGTGCAGAGAAGACAAGATAGTGTCATGAAGAGAAGGAGCAGCAGTGGGAGAAAGAAAAGATGGACCTTAAGGACGAGAAGAAAAAGCTAGAGTACCAGTTGTTTGATGTATGGAAGGCAAATAATGCTAACAAGGACAAGATCGAAAGGATGAAGAAAATATGTGATGAGTAGTTGTGTGGAGAGTTAGACTTGTGTGGCTAATTGTAGCATTATGGTACTTTGCTAGATGATGTGGTCATGAAGTTGTTGTCGTTATTTCGAACTAAAAAATTTGAAGAAGTTGTTGTTATTTGCTGTATACTCCCCTTGCTCTGTATACTCCCCTTGCTCTGTAATTTTGTTCATTGCTGTATACTCCCCTTGCTCTGTAAATTTTTCAAATTTTGCCAAATTATGGTGGGGTAGCGCCTAGTGTCAAGGCGCTATGCTTCTATTATTTCCTGGACCAGCACCTAACAGAGAGCCCAGCGAGGGAAGCTGGGGAAAAATCCTAAGTCAATGTGTCGCGCCTTACCACGGGGCGTTATGCTATCAAGAGGGCATAGCGCCTCATGGTAAGGCGCGACACATTGACTTAGGATTTTGAACAAACCAAGGCACTCTTAGTAACAGCTAATAAAATTTTGAGCAAAATCTACTAGAACAAACCAATGTTACCTGTGAAGCTGCTTATCCGTGTACCGATACTCAGGTGGATGGGCCTGGAACAAACCGAACTGCCTCATCACGCGTTGTGGCAAGTGGAACTCAACCGCCCAATTGCATATCAACGGGCAGCGCATGAGCCAGAAACGCTTGTCCTTCAAGCACTGCGGGTTCAACGTAAATTCATACAATAGAGGAAAATCGGACCCGCTGCCATAAGGCTCCCATTCCACCTGTAACATGGCACAACATAATCAATTAGGAGGAACATCAAAATCATGAGGCTAGGGTCATGTAAAGACAAGTGCTTACTTGCTCGGCGGTAAGCATATCGAACTCATTGGTGTATTGCTTGTACATGTATTTGATGTCGCTATAATTATCCGATACCACGTCCCACTTGTAAGCCCAAGTGGGGAGCCGAAGAGGGTTCGGGTCATCTACGTTCCAATCATTGTGGGTCACCTCTTTCGGTGGTCCAACTGGAAAGTGCTCCCAGCTCCATACCGAAAGTAGAAGCGTACAACCACCAATGCCAACTTTCTCAAGTGTCCTACGACAAGCATCATCCAACTGCATCAAAAATGAAAACACGGTCAAGTTATGACATTCTACAAATGGAAATGTAAATACAAACCAAAAAAGACCAATTCATTACCTGCCGGTACAAGTAGGCAAGTGCAGCAGAAGCCCAACTCCACTTCGAGTCCCAGACGGTAAGCGCCTTCAGCCACATCCACTGAGCCGTCACTCCACCACTGTCAGCAAACAAAGTCCTAGAGATAACGTACCACACGTACACGCGGGCATACGTCTGGATCACATCATCATTTGCTCCGGCGGGGCAGTGCGCGAAGTGTGAAACTATCCACGGGTAAGTAGCGCCGGCCGGGACTCTATCTTTGCTCTTGTCCTCGACCTCCTCTGGAGCCATACCAATAAGGGCCTGCATTTGCGCGCGCCACCCATCGGAATTTGTGCTCATACAAAGAGGCCTCCCGTCGATAGGAAGTCCAAGAATCATGGATACATCCATAAGAGTGGGGGTCATCTCGCCAGTCATGAGGTGAAATGTGTGTGTCTCCGGCCTCCACCGGTCCACAAGGGCGGTGATTGCGGGCGCGTTAAACCTTGGGGTCGAACGGCTCACAAGTTGGATGAAAGGGAGGAGGCCTAGCCTCTCGATGTACGGAGTGTACCGCTCATCGTAAGGCATCTCATTCGACGAAGCCCCATGAGACCGAATCTTCAAAGGTGCAAGCTCCTGCAAATAACGCATTTGACATAGAATATTACAACGTATCCAACGCATTTGCAACAAAATAAAATCAAACACATAAAGAAACCAAGATTCATTTTATTACCTCCCCCTTTTCCGCCATCCAATAGGCCCGGTGAGCAACATCATACTCATTATCGAGTAACCACACCATCCTACATATTACAAGATATGTGAGCAATATTTCATACACAAAACGATATCACCTAACTATACAAATAATACTACACAACATGATGATCAAAGGGTTCGCTAACAACTTCAGATTCAGGTTTAACACAACATGATGATCATCTATCATTACAAGTAATGCTCAATTCAACTCCAAAGCTAACAACATGATGATCATCTATCTCCACGGTTGCAACATGGGGAAACACTATCAAAACTCTGCAATCGAAGCAATCAGACGGGGAAACCTAATGCTACAGATAACCTAATGCTAAAGATCATACAAGCATGTCATGGGTCAACAACAAAATCCAAATCAACTAGATATTAGGGTTGAACCGAAACGTGCACATTGTGGCCAAATGGGGTGATTTTATTGGACAAAAAATGGAGGATCGGAGGAGAATACCTACGGGAAGTAGTTGGGGACAGAATCCCCTCGCTTTTCTCTTCAAATCGGAGAGGAAACGGTGGAGGATTAGAAGGGGAGAGAGAGAACCGCCGCCGCCGCCATGTTTCTGTTCTTCTGTGTGGGTGTCGAGTGAGTGCTAGGGTTGGGGACGGCCGCGTCGCGGCTTACATGTACCAGACGGTAGCGCCTTATGATCAGGCGCTACCTTATCACACCATAGCGCCTGATCACGAGGGGCTATCCCCCCAGACTGGGCCCCCCGTGGCCCCGGCTCGCCACGCTGGCAAAAAGTGTAGCGCCTGATCACGAGGCGCTACCCTGTGTAGTGTGGCGTCTGATCGTGGGGCGCTACTCAAAAGGGTCAGATCCGTGAAATAGTTTCGACCGAGGTTCATTTTGTGCTAAAGTTTGAGCTAGAGGTCTACAGTGTCAAATTTGCCTAGAGATAAAGCTCATTTCTTGAAAACTAAACGCACGTCTTCTTTGATGATTTAAAGGAATTTCTTGGAAACTAAACGCACGTCTTCCTTCATAATTTAAAGTCATTTCTTCAAAACTACTGCACGTGTAACTGACGACTTCTTTATACCTAGTCTATCCTACCTACATAAAAGGGGACCGTTTCAGCGGCCTCTGGAGGTGGTCACGTCATCACGGGCACTGTAGATCGCTACGGTACCGCGCATCTACAGTGTACCGTGGCACTGTATCAGCAGCTAGCAGCTACAGTACACGCGTTGTATGTTTTACCCCTTTTCGCGATAATATGTACATGAAATATATGCGCGCCGACGAGTAGATTCCATTCCCGTGATCGGTTTCGAGTTTGGTCAACTCTAAGTCCTTCATTTTGGATCCAAACTCGCAATAATATTTAACGAATTTTGTCAAATTTGTCACACTCAGCCATCCGTTTAATTTTTTTTCACGAGTAAACGAATATCATCCTTCCGAACAACTTTCATGTTTTAACCTTTTTGTTTTGACGGACATAAATAGGTGCACTATAGCAGCTGCAGTACACGCACTGTATTTTTTTCTTTTCGCGATAATATGGACATGAAATATATGCGCGCCGACGGGTAGATTCCATTCCCGTGATCGGTTTCGAGTTTGGTCAACTCTAACTCCTTAATTTTGGATCCAAACTCGCAAAAACATTTGATGAATTTTGTAAAATTCGTCGCACTCTGTCATCCGTTTAAATTTTCTTTTCACGAGTAGACGAATATCATCATTCCGAATAACTTTCATGTTTTAACCTTTTTGTTTTGACGGACATAAATATATTTCTCTCCACTCTTCAAATTTGTTATATTTTAGGATGTGCAAAAAAAAAATCTGACAGATTTAAAAAATTTGAATCCGAGTATTTGGATCCAGAAATTTTTCTTTTAGACAAATTCGTCGCACTCAGTCATCCGTTCAAATTTCCCTTTCACGAGTAGACGAATATCATCCTTCCGAAGAATTTTCATGTTTTAACCTTTTTATTTTGACGGACATAAACATATTCCTCTCCCATATTTTAGGTTGTGCAAAGAAAAAAAAACTCTGACAGATTTAAAATTTTGAATCCGGGTTTGAATCCAGAAATTTGTCTTTTAGATCTAGCCCATAGTAGCATTTTTATTACTTACCTGTCATGTACAAAGTTTTCGTGAACCAAATTATATACCTACAATCTCAGTTAATAACTCATTTTACAAAACTACGGCACATACCAATACAACAGACGCAACGGTGGTCGACATAGCCGTCGTGGCCATTACTGATATCATCAGCTGACGTCATCAGTAGTCCACTTGCCAGCCTTTTAAACTTTCCTAACAATTTCACAACTTTGTGCAATTTCACAAAAATGATTTCGATGATTATTAAAACTCTGACAATGGGTCCAGGTAGTCAGAATTTTAAACTTTCCTAACAATTTCACAAATTTGTGCAATTTTGTAAATTCAATAACTTTTGATCCATGATTCATAAAAATATGTTCAACATACCAAAATATTTAGAAAAAAATGAATTATATCTATTTATGTCCAATTCATGCACTATCTTTCGGTTAGAAGAAACCAAATATTTTATCTATAATACAAATTATGTTATCATAGACCGTTAAAGTTAGCTATCGGCATTCTAATTCCGTATGTGTATATATATCTTATTACCTATATATTAACTTTGTGTATATGACCATATTTTAGAAGGAACACATTACGTATTGTCATAAAATACACTTCAAATTACGCAGCAAAGTTAACACCACGGGCATAATGCAAACATATTTAAACATTTCAATTTGGTGAATATTTATAGACAAACTAAATGCATTTTCTCCAATTATATAGAGTTGAATTTAATAAATGCTCACACAACGCATTTTCACTACTTATGGAGTTAAATTAACTACTTATGGCAAAATAGAAACATATTTGAACATTCCAATTTACTAAATATTTCAAACTACTCTAAACTATATCAAAAATGCTCAGAAAAAAGTGCTAACTATTTATGGCAAAATACGAACATACTAGATCATTCCAAATTGGTAAATACTTGGAGATAATCTAACTGAAATTTCTCTAATTATGGAGTTGAATTTAATAAATGCTCACATAATGCATTTCTTTTAATTATGGAACTAAATTAAATATCTATGGCAAAATACAACCATATTTGAATATTTAAATTTGGCAAATATTTCGAGACAATCTAAATGCATTTTTCCTAATTATATGGAGTTGAATTTTATAAATGCTTACATAATGCATTTCCCTTGATTATGGAGATTAATTAATTATTTACGGCAACATACAGACATACTTAAACATTTCAATTTGCAAAATATTTGGAGCTACCCTAAACTACATCAAAATGCTCAGAAAAAAAAAGCTAACTAGACGATAAATTCCGACGGATTTGAACATTTTTAATCACAACGACCGCGGCGGGCTTTATTAAGTAATGGGGTATAAGAGCTGCTTTTATTGAATTTCCATGATTATATTTTTGCGAACTACAAATTTGTTGTTGTTTATACGGGCTACATTGTTCCACCTGTTCGTTTTATCAGGTGAAACATTTGTTGAAAAAAAAAACTCCATGGTCACCCATCTAATATTTCCTTTCCTAATAACAATTTATTTCACTATTAATAATCACACGGGTGCGGCGTGTCGCCGCACCATGATGACTAGTACTATATATCAAAGGGCTCCGTTTCAGCGAGCCCTCAAGCTGTCCACGTCGACGACACTGTAGTAGCTACTGTGCATGCACTTCTACAGTGCACCGTGCACTGTGGCACCTACAGTTTTTTTTTGCCCTTTTCGTAATAATATGTACATGAAATATATGCGCGGCGACGAGTAGGTTCCATTCCCGCGGTCGGTTTCGAGTTCGGTCGACTCTAGCTCCACAATTTTAGATCCAGGTTCGCAAAAACATTTGATGAATTTTGTCAAATTCGTCGCACTCAGTCGTCCTTTTGAATTTTCCTCTCACGAGTAGATGGATATCACCCTACCAAACAACTTCCACGTTCTAACCTTTTTACTTTGACGGACATATAGATATACCTTTTTTACAGCAAAGTCCTCGCGTTTTCCAAAAATTGTGAATTGGTCCTCCAGAATAAAACATTTTTGCAGAAAAGTCCCCGCGTGTCGTTCTTTCCCAGAAAAGTCCTCACGTTTCCAAAAATTGAGAGTCGGTCTCCCAGAATATAACATTGTCACCAGCAGAGTCCGCGCGTTTTCCCAAATTGCAAATCGGCCCTCCGGTACAATTGAACAATTTTTTCCCTCCTAGTATATTTGTCCCCCTTATAGTTTATACCTATTTTTTTCCCGCACTTCTTTCCACGAACATTATCTATTTTTCCGGTCATGCATGAACAGTCCCTGTCCCTTATGAATAGATTTTTTTGTTTTTGGCTTCTAATAGATTTCTCCCCGTTTTAATTTTCCCATATTGTTTATTTTTCCACACTTCTTTTTACGAACAATGCGCACAAATAGCGACTTCAAAATTACTTATTTGTTTCTACTCCCTATTTATCCCTACTATATCTTTTTTTTTACTTTTACCTTCCTTACATATTTATTTTTATTACTCTAAGATTGCTCGCTTACTTCCTATTTTCCCCTAATCTATTTTTTTTTACTTCTTATTTTATTTCTCTCATTAATTTATTCTCGCAAACTTAAAATTTATTACTTATTTATTTGCAAATCCTGTTATCTTAATTCCCTACTTCTCTTTATTCAAATTACCCCTACTTTTTTTAGCAACTTTTACTTCCCGTATATTTTTTTACCTACTTCTTAACGGTCTACATTAATTCCATTTGGATGCCTAAATTCACCAAATAAAACAACCTTCCAACACTTACTCCGTACAAAAAACTCAATATATTTTCTACCTTTTGATTTTACCAACTTTTACTTCCCGTATATTTTTTTTACCTACTTCTTAACGGTCTACATTAATTCCATTTGGATGCCTAAATTCACCAAATAAAACAACCTTCCAACACTTACTCCGTACAAAAAACACTATATATTTTCTACCTTTTAAAACCAATTGTGCATCCCCTCTCCTTTTCCCTCTATTATTCTCTTGACGAGTGCACTGAATTTGTTCCAGAAGCCATGTACTTGGTCACATATAGTGACATACATGTATGATCGTAAATACTAATTCAGATATCATATCTGCACATCGTATATTTATATCACTCAGCTATAGCATAGGTGACTTTATGAAAATTGTAAGTAGTTCACATACAAAAAAAGGATTTTGTGGTCATAAACACCCTTCTCAAATTTTGGCTTGTGTTTCTATTGATTTTCTTTCATTTCACTCTATTTAATTCTCTGCTTATGTAGTGCCTGTTTTGTTCTGACCTTTTATACAATACCTAATCCTATGATGCAAATGATGTTGCAAGAAAACTCAGCTTTGTGGCGACAATTAGCCTAGACATTTGCTCCTGATACGTCTCAAACGTATCTATAATTTTTGATGTTCCATGCTGTTTTATACCAATTGCTACATGTTTTGCATCTACTTTATATCACTTTTATACATTTTTTGGGACTAACCTATTAACAAGATGCCGAAGTGCCAGTTCCTGTTTTCTGCTGTTTTTGTATTCCAGAAAAGCTAGTCTGGAAATATTCTCGGAATTGGACGAAACTACACGGGGTCCCTATTTTTCCAGAACTCACCTGACGGAGCGAAGGAGCAGCAGAGGAGGGCCACCAGGGCCCCACACGCCACGAGGGCGCGGTCCCCCCTCTGCCGCGCCCTGGGTGGTGTGGGCCCCTCGGGGTCCGCAGCCGCCGCCCTTTCGCCTACTTATTCCCCCCGACGCGAAAACCCTAAGTACCTGAGCAAATATCCACGAAAAGTTCCAGAGACGCCGCCGTCGTCAACCCTAGCTCGGGAGGGTTCAGAACCTCTTCCCGGCACCCTGCCGGAGAGGGGAATCGTCACCGGAGGCTTCTACATCGCCATGCCTGCCTCCGGAGTGATGCGTGAGTAGTTCATCCTTGGACTACGGGTCCATAGCAGTAGCTAGATGGTTGTCTCTCCACTTTGTGCCATCATGTTTAGATCTTGTGAGCTGCCCTACATGATCAAGATCATATTATTGTAATGCTACATGTTGTGTTTGCTGGGATCCGATGAATATTGAATATTATGTCAAGTTGATTATCAATCTATCTTATATGTTATTTAAGATCTTGCATGCTTTCCGTTACTCGTAGATGCTTTGGCCAAGTAGATGCTTGTAACTCCAAGAGAGAGTATTTATGCTAGATAGTGGGTTCATGTCTCCGTTTAACCTGGGACAGTGACAGAAAGTTCTAAGGTTGTGGATGTGCTGTTGCCACTAGGGATAACCTAACGATGCTATGTCCACGGACATATGTGTTTGTTTACATTACGCACTTTACTTAATGCAATTATCCGTTGCTTGCAACTTAATACCAACGGGGACTCGGATGACAACCCGGCGGTGGATTATTAGTCATAGATGCTGTTGGATAACGATCTATGTATTATGTCGTAATGCCCAATTAAATATCATAGTAGTCAACATGTCATGTATATGCATTGTCATGCGCTCACTATTCGTCAATTGCCCAGCTGTAATTTGTTCACCCAACATGTTAGTTATCTTTTATGGAGAGACACCACTAGTGAACTGTGGACCCCGGTCCATTCTTTTACACTGATTAAACAACCACAAACTGCAAACTGTTCCTTTTTCATTCTCTGCAATTTAATACTCATTTTCCACACCATACGTTTAATCCTTTGTTTTCAGCAAGCCAGTGAGATTGACAACCTCACTGTTTCGTTGGGGCAAAGTAGTTTGATTGTGTTGTGTGCAGATTCCACGTCAACAGTCCAGACTCCCTCAACACTATTTTTCTGGCGCCGTTGACAACCTTCTGAAGAGTTGCTGCTCCTACTGGTTCGATAACCTTGGTTTCTTTCTGAGGGAAAACTTGCTGCTGACTACATCATACCTTCCTCTTGGGGTCTCCCAACGAACGTGTGTTTCACGTCATCAAGCTATTTTTCTGGCGCCGTTGCCGGGGAGACAGCAGTCTTCTGCAAGGGGAGTTTCACGCTTCCAATCTCTTTACTTTGTTTTTGTCTTGCTTAGTTTATTTTATTTTATCTTGTTTGCTTTCAATTATCAAAAACACAAAAAAATTAGTTACTTGCATTTAGTTTATTTTCAGTTTTGTTTTCTGTTAGTCTCATGTCTAGCCCTGTTCCAGTAGTAATGTCACCTGAAGAAGAGATCTTCACTTTCAAGCAAGGGAGTGAGGAGAGTTTTAAAGATGCTTGGTCTAGAATATCTGAGTCCTATGCTAAAACTGAACCTAAAATGACTTTAAGCCTGCTTCTTAGTAGCTTTTATTTTGGTCTTGTTCTTTGCTATAGATATGCTTTAGATGCTGTGGTAGGAGGAGATTTCCTTCGTTATGATGGGGATCAAGCTTTTAATGCTATAAAAAAATTGATTACAATTTCTGGCTCCCCAATCACTAAAATTGATTTGGCTTTGACAAGCATAAGTGATAGACTTAACGCTCTTGAAACGAACATATCTGGTCTAAAGAAGGGTATAATCAGATTCGTGAACATTATGATAATGTGCCAGTAAATTTTGAACCATCGGGATGGATTCCTCAGTAAAAGTTGTTATAAATGGTGAAACTTTTCATTCTCGCTGTGATATTATGTCTGAATTCTGTTTAATGCCCAAGAATATTTATGATTCCTTAAATCTTTGGGAGCTTTCCAAATGCGAAGATTGTATAACTTTGGGTGATAATACTATTAAATTACCAAGGGGAGAGTATTTACAAAACTCTTAGGGATAACAATATCTATTGATTATCTTGTCATTGAATGTGCAGGAGTAGGACAAATTACGCTTGGAAGGTCCTGTTGAAACGCTTTGGAGCAATAATAGATGTGGGCCAAGGCACTATGAATTTCGCCTCTTCACCTATGTGTAACCAAGTATTTCCTAAAGATAAAGGTAAAGGTAAGAGAGCTAAGCGTAAGAATGTTGATGCTTCTTCACTTGGTAATACTTGATGCATGCTTTGTGCCTAGCTAAAAGGCGTTAAAGAAAAGCGCTTATGGGAGGCAACCCATTTTATTTTTCTGCAATTTTTCTTTTATTGAGTCAAGGAGTTTGTTTACTTCTGTAGCAACTCCTTTGTATCTTTATTTTCTCGCATTGTTGTGCCAAGAGTAGCCTCTAATGATAAGATGATGCTTAATTTTGATTGCTGCGCAGAAACAGATTTTTGCTGTTCACTGTACGAAATTCCTAAAATCACCAGATTGTTAAAAATCTGAAATTTTTGTGCGTAATCTTTATGAATGTCTGAAACTTTCATTAGTTCAGAGTTTCTCGATCTGAGCGTCGTAAGTGCCTCGAAAAAATTCGTCTTTGCGGACTGTTCTGTTTTAGACAGATTATGCCTTTTTATTTTTCGCATTCTCTCTTTTACTAGTGTTGAGTGAAATTCTTTTTTGGGTGGAAGAGCTTCACATAACATCAGTGGCTGTAGCTAATGTTTAAAGTAACAAATCATATTGCGTCTTTACAGAACATGTGAATTTTTGATTATGCACTAACCCTCTAATGAGATCTACTTTGAGTTTGGTGTGACGGAAGTTTTCAAGGGTCAAGAGAGAAGGATGATATAATAGGATCAAGAAGAGTGAAGAGCTTAAGCTTGGGGAGGCTCCCATGGATCTCCCCAGCATATTTCAAGAAGACTCAAGCGTCTAAGCTTGGGGATGCCCAAGGCATCCCCTTCTTCATCGTCAAAATTATCAGGTCATCTCTAGTGAAACTATATTTTAATTCTTTCACATCATATGTGCTTTTCTTGGAGCGTCTGTGTGTTTTTATTTTCAGTATTGCACTTTTATTTTCAATAAAGCTTGACTGGACCCTAGCATTCTTGATTGGGAGAGAGACACGCTCCGCTTTTTCATGAGAATACTCCTATTCTTCACTTATATTTGTTGAGTATTCATATCTAGCGCTGTTCAGCTTTTAGCTCTTGTTTTCATGTATCTCTTGTCAGAGCTATTAGCTTTCTTTTGTAGAAAGTACTCTCTTGCTTCACTTATATTTGTTTGGAGAGTTGATGAAATAAATTGATTGGTGTTTGGTTGGTTCAGAAAATGTTGCATGTGGTAATTGGTATAAGGAAAAACTTGCTTAATCTTGTAGATCACTAAAATGGATAACTTGATGCTTGTCAATTGTTTTGAGTTAACAAGTAGATCATGATTAAATTGTGCATCACATGAGTTAAGCCTATTAGTGAAGAACTACCGTAAAGCTTGTTGAAAATTTGGTTTGCATCGTGGTACCTCTAAGGTCTAGATATTTTCTAATAACAGGGTTTGGTTAACAAGGAAGACGGTATGAAGTCTTATAACGTTTGCAATATGTTTGTCATATAAAACTTGGTGTACGGGTTGATATTCTTGTTTGCTTACATAACCTTGCTAGCCTAAACTCTGTACTGAGAGGGAATGCTTCTCGTGCATCCAAATCCTTGAGCCAAAATCCATGCCATTTGTGTCCACCATAACTACCTATATGTGGTATTTCCTTGCCACTCCAAGTAAATTTTTCATGTGCTACCTTTAAATTATTCAAAATGTTATTATTCCCTTTTTGTGTCAATGTTTACTAGCTCATGAGGAATTAGTGTGGTTATTCTTTATTCTATTTGTCGAGTGGACTTTTACACCTGGACTAGTGGCATATACATCCGCTTATCCAATAACTTGCAAAAAGAGCTGGCAACGGGGTGCCCAGTCCCAATTAATTACAACTTTAACCAATTAATTCTCTTCACACTTTTGCCCTGATTCATCAGTAAGCAATGACAAACAGTGAAATACCTGAATGTGTGTAAACCAAAGAGAAAGAGGGATGATCTGCCTTGCTGGTAGAAATAACGTCCTTCATGGGAGCCGCTCTTAAAAGTCCGTTCGACAGGTAGAATACTGTTCTCACCCGCTACCATTCGTTGACAATTAACAAACACCTCTCAAAAATAGATACTCCTCCATGGTATGTGATTGATGGAAGGCACCCGAGGATTCGGTTAGCCATGGCTTGTGTTAGCAAGGTTGGGAGGAGTATCAAATATTTTATGCAATCTCTATATGCTTTCAAAAACCTAAAAGCTCTAGCACATGATTTAATCCCTGCTTCCCTCTGCGAAGGGCCTTTCTTTTACTTTTATGTTGAGTCAGTTTTCCTATTCTTTCTGTCTTCCACAAGCAAACACTAGTGTCAACTTTGTACAACATGCGTTATATGCAATGTATTGGACTTGTTATACTACTTTGTGTTGACAATATCCATGAGATAAATATGTTGAAAGTTGAAGCAAATGCTGAAACTAAATTCTTCCTTTGTGTTGATTAAATACCTTTTATTAGAAACTATTGCTTTATGAGTTAACACTTATGCAAAACTGTTTGATGCTTGTCTCGAAAGTACTATTCATGAAAACGTTTAGCTTGTGTGATTCATTGTTTACTCATTATCTATTTGGTAGCAAATTATAGACCATTGACTTGGATCACTTCATTCATTTACATGTGCCTTGCAATATTATATGATCAAGATTATGATAGTAGCATGTCACCTCAAAAATTATTTGTTTTTATCGTTTACCTACTCGAGGACGAGTAGGAACTAAGCTTGGGGATGCTGATACGTCTCAAACGTATCTATAATTTTTGATGTTCCATGCTTGTTTTATACCAATTGCTACATGTTTTGCATCTACTTTATATCACTTTTATACATTTTTTGGGACTAACCTATTAACAAGATGCCGAAGTGCCAGTTCCTGTTTTCTGCTGTTTTTGTATTCCAGAAAAGCTAGTCTGGAAATATTCTCGGAATTGGACGAAACTACACGGGGGTCCCTATTTTTCCAGAACTCACCTGACGGAGCGAAGGAGCAGCAGAGGAGGGCCACCAGGGCCCCACACGCCAGGGCGCGGTCCCCCCTCTGCCGCGCCCTGGGGTGGTGTGGGCCCCTCGGGGGTCCGCAGCCGCCGCCCTTTCGCCTACTTATTCCCCCCGACGCGAAAACCCTAAGTACCTGAGCAAATATCCACGAAAAGTTCCAGAGACGCCGCCGTCGTCAACCCTAGCTCGGGAGGGTTCAGAACCTCTTCCCGGCACCCTGCCGGAGAGGGGAATCGTCACCGGAGGCTTCTACATCGCCATGCCTGCCTCCGGAGTGATGCGTGAGTAGTTCATCCTTGGACTACGGGTCCATAGCAGTAGCTAGATGGTTGTCTCTCCACTTTGTGCCATCATGTTTAGATCTTGTGAGCTGCCCTACATGATCAAGATCATATTATTGTAATGCTACATGTTGTGTTTGCTGGGATCCGATGAATATTGAATATTATGTCAAGTTGATTATCAATCTATCTTATATGTTATTTAAGATCTTGCATGCTTTCCGTTACTCGTAGATGCTTTGGCCAAGTAGATGCTTGTAACTCCAAGAGAGAGTATTTATGCTAGATAGTGGGTTCATGTCTCCGTTTAACCTGGGACAGTGACAGAAAGTTCTAAGGTTGTGGATGTGCTGTTGCCACTAGGGATAACCTAACGATGCTATGTCCACGGACATATGTGTTTGTTTACATTACGCACTTTACTTAATGCAATTATCCGTTGCTTGCAACTTAATACCAATGGGGAACTCGGATGACAACCCGGCGGTGGATTATTAGTCATAGATGCTGTTGGATAACGATCTATGTATTATGTCGTAATGCCCAATTAAATATCATAGTAGTCAACATGTCATGTATATGCATTGTCATGCGCTCACTATTCGTCAATTGCCCAGCTGTAATTTGTTCACCCAACATGTTAGTTATCTTTTATGGAGAGACACCACTAGTGAACTGTGGACCCCGGTCCATTCTTTTACACTGATTAAACAACCACAAACTGCAAACTGTTCCTTTTTCATTCTCTGCAATTTAATACTCATTTTCCACACCATACGTTTAATCCTTTGTTTTCAGCAAGCCAGTGAGATTGACAACCTCACTGTTTCGTTGGGGCAAAGTAGTTTGATTGTGTTGTGTGCAGATTCCACGTCAACAGTCCAGACTCCCATCAACAACTATTTTTCTGGCGCCGTTGACAACCTTCTGAAGAGTTGCTGCTCCTACTGGTTCGATAACCTTGGTTTCTTTCTGAGGGAAAACTTGCTGCTGACTACATCATACCTTTCTCTTGGGGTTTCCCAACGAACGTGTGTTTCACGTCATCAGCTCCCAAATGAAGCATCAAATCCAAGGAATTTTAAGAATATATAGTGCTTTTTTGACACCCAGCTTATTTCCATTAATATCCAACCTGTGTTTGCACTCATGTCCAATAGATCATGATATCGTTTGTTCGGTCGTGATAAATCTGAAAGTTAAGTCTTTTGTACAGTTGTTTCGTACTTTAGCTACAATTTATTTATATTTTGTCACCGCACGGGCGCGGCGTGTCGCCGCGCTAATTTCCTAGTACTACAATCAAGTAAACATGGCTAGGAATTACACGCAAATTCCAAAAAGATAGCTAAACAGAATGGGCGTGATCTCTAGAGAACAACATTAGAAACCTCCAGGGACTTGAAAAAATCGATTGAGTTTCATGCATATAACTAGGCAGGGAGCTTTTTAACCTTTTAGCTATATAGTTTTAGTGATAAGTTTATGAATACATTAGATACACTAATAGGCCTGAAATATTGTGGCAACTTTGGATTGGATTTAGATGTTCGGAATGGAGAAATTTAAGAATTCCCCAACTGAATTGAATTTTCCTTTTCTCTCGGGGTTTTTTGTTTTTATTAATACGTTGGTGTTTTATTAATAGAGCATCGACTCGTTGAAAATAGAAAAAATAGTTAAATATTAATTAGCACATATAATGATGTGAAAAGAAGCTTCTAAATGCAGAGTAAATTTCATAAAAAACCCACTGTTAGGTCAACTTATTAACAGCTTGCCCCAACTTTTGAGTATTTTTCACACATCCACATGTTCAGGATTAATTAGCAATACAACACTCAAATCATCTGTCGGGGGGTTACCCCCGGGTAGGGTAATGATGAGGTAAAGACATGTAAGGTTAAGGCAGTAAGCTGTCCGAGGGAACGATTGAGCAAGGACGCAGGAGGCGTCATCCGACGTAAGGTGTACGTCCGAGGTATACTTTCCGAGGTATATCCTCCGAGGTATCAACCTCGGGGCAGTCAGCTAGCTACCACAGGAATAAGATATTCTCTACCGAGGTATATGATCAGGAGTGTTATCCGAGGTTGGCAGCAAGGATCGAGGCATGTCAGAGAGGTCACGGGTGCCGCAGAGCTCGTAGCCCGAGGCTTCAGAGGACGGCGAGGTCCGTCCACGGGTTTCCCGGAAGCTCGGGGGCCTAGGAGCTGACTCGGCTATTTCGGGAAAGGTCTACAGGCTAGACCTCGGCAGGCTACTGAAGTATGACCGAAGAGGAAAGCTAGGCCTGGCTGGCCTGACAGTCCGGCCGTTGGGCTGGCAGGAGGCAGAGGCTTGTCTTCTACCTTTTGGCCATGCCATTGTCAGTTGTAGGCAGGGGTAAAAATGTACTTCGGCCTGTGTATATATGCGGCATCTCTACCTCCAGGGAGGAGAGGCACAAACCCTAGCTCATTTCCCCCTTCGTAGTTTCATCTTCTCTCGAGCTCTCACTTTGGTAGCAACATACAGCTCGAGGAGCACCTTGTACCTGAGAACCACACTGATATATTGAGAGAGGCAAGGCAGGAGTAGGGGTTTTACTTCCTCACGAAGGCCCCGAACCTGGGTACATCGTGGTGTCTTTTGTGTTCTTGGCTTTCTTGGTTTCTTGTTCATGTTCTTGTGGTTTCTTGCATGTTCTTGCTTGTGCACGTCTTGAGTGCATAAACCCTCCCCGGATTCCCCCAACGACCGTTCGGCCCCAACTAAGCCATACCCATGGCATCTGCCGTGATCCCACCACGACAGTTGGCGCCCACCGTGGGGCAGATTGAGGCGTTGGGTGGAGTTTCCATCCGGACGGGCTCCTCTGGGTGTGTTCTTTCTGGCCTTGTTACCAAGATCGGCGAGTTCGCCTTTGTGAGCGACAATGCGGGGTGCTTCGCCGGCAAGCCTTTCCCCACCGATGGCTTCCTCATGATGCTCGGCAGCTTCCCCACTTACGTTGCTGTCGAGGTGGTTCGCGAGTACCCGGAGCAGGTGCTCGTGGACGACGAAACTCCTCTCCTGGCGGCTTTGGGTCGGCGTGTCACTCGCCCTCCGAGGTGTGTGGAGGTGATGATGGCTGGTACCAGGCCTGCAGCTAGCAAGGCAGATGCTGGCAAGGTCGCGCTAGCCGAGGTGGAGGCGACGCCAACCGCGCTGCCTGAGAAATCAGGTCGGACGGCGAAGTTTCCGTACGAGAAACCTAGTCAGAATGAGCAGTTGGGCATGCCAAGGGAAGAAGTTCCCTTAGAAGCTATCGTTGATAGGTTAGCTCGGCCACTCGCAGTAGAGGCAAGTGTGGAGCATACGGTGGCCGGGTTAGAGGCAGAGCGCCAGAGGGTGCTGAGAGAAGCTCGGTTGCTGGCCGAGGCTAAGCAGCAGTTCGATATGGAGCAGAAGGAGTACAATGCTGCACATGGTATAGAGGATGGTTTTACTCCGGTTGTGCGGCGTAAGAAAGCTGCTCTGCTCAACCGAGGCAAGGACCTCTATGGGGAGATGGCTAGGGCTGCAGTCTCGGGCTCGAGTAAGGCAACAAGTAGCAGGTCGGCTACTGGTAGGCCGGTGTATAGTTCACCAGCTAAGAACCTTAGAGCAGCCGAAGCAGTAAGGGCCGGGCTATCGGAGTTGACCGGAGATGCATGGCGTGAGCAGCAGAAGCGGCTCAATGAGTTAGTGCATGTGGCCAGCAAGCAAAATGAAGCCCTCCGCAAGGCCGGGCTTGGCGGTTCGCAGGCGGTCCATTCGATTAGGCCAGTTAGCCAGGGGTCCAAGGGGCAAGCCTCGTCTCCACACGTCGGAGGAGCCGATCGTGCCCGGAGTGTCACTTCAGGTCGGAACAAGGAGATGCAGCTGCAAGTGTACGATCCGGTGTTAGCTGGGAAGCAAAAGGTCGGCAACGCTAGCCGAGCCAATGGAGACCCCGGCCCAGGTGATGCAAGCCGAGCTAAGGCCGTTCAGCTCAGGGAAATCAGAACGGTGGGCAAGCAGCGTCGGCTGGCCGAGGTAAACCACCTCAGCCCCCGAGGCATCAGCAGCAACCCCGGCCGCAGGAGCAGTATCAGCAAGAGCCGGAGTATGTTCCGCAGCCGAAGAACGTCGGTCGAGGTGGCGACCGATATGATGATGGAAATTCAGCCATGGAGCGGGCTGGATTCTATAGAGTGGATGGTGCATTGGGAGAGCGTATCGGAGCTCGGACGTTGCCTACAGGTGATGCGCGCTACAAGCTAGATCGGATTTACATGTCCGAGAATTGGAGGAGGAAGGCCCTCCTGGTCCGGCGTGTTTTGGACCTCGGATCATGAAGGAACCACCTCCACCGGTGTCTCAGTTTCAGTTGGGTCGGAGTACCAGGCCGTACAATGGGAGCACCAAGCCGCAAGATTGGCTAGCTGATTATGTTTCAGCAGTATACATTGCGGGGGGCAATCGCCGATGGGCGGTCCGGTATCTCCCGCACATGTTGGAAGGTCCTGCTCGGATCTGGCTGAACAATTGCCGGAGAATAGCATCGATTGCTGGCTGGATTTAGAGGAGGCATTCAATAGCAACTTCGCCAGCACTTACAGGAGGCCAAACCGACCTCAGCTTTTGCAGGCGTGCAAGCAGGAGGACAATGAGACTGACCGAGAATTCTTGACTCGGTGGAGCAATGTTCGGAACTCCTGTGAGGGAGTTATCGAAGCACAGGCTATAGCGTGGTTTGCTGATGGATGTCGGTATGGTAGCATGTTGTGGCAGAGGCTCCAGAGAGATATGCCAAAGACTCTGGCCGAGACGATTCGGATAGCTGATTCCTATGCCCTTGGCGATCCGATGCAGCCTCTGCTGGATGGGAATGCCCGGAACAGGAGGAATCCGATGAACAACCGCAACAACGGACCGAGGTTTGATAACCGTCAAGAGTTCGGGCAGAAGAGGAGAGAACCAGATTTCCAAGTCAATGCTGTAAACCCAAGTCAGTCCGGACCTGGAGGCGCCCAGAAACCGAAGACTGAGGGTCAGGCGTGGACTCCGAACCAGAACCAGAATCAGGGAGGTGGTGCGAAGCAGTGGCAGGAGGCCGGACCACCTGTGACTTACGAGTCATTGGTGAATGGACCATGTATCTATCATGGCAGGAATGGCAGAACACCCAACCATACCACTCTGCAGTGTAGTTTTCATCACCGAACCGCTGCAGAAGGGGCGAAAGCTGGGGCAAACCGGAGTGGGCCACCGAACCAATGGCGTAGACCTCAATATCCGAACACGCAGCAGCAGCATAAGCCGACCATAGCGGCGCAGAATCAGAGCTTAACCGGAGCAAATTCAACCCCGGTGCATGCGGCCCAAAACCAGAAGACGGTGCAGGCGAAACCGGTGAATGCAGTGAGTGCCCAGGGCAACAACAACAACGGTGGTGCCGGCCAAAGCCAAACGTGGTCCTTTGAGAATCAGAGGTATGAGAACCCCGGTAATGATTATAGGGAAGTACATCAGAGCTACGTGGTGTTTGTGACTGAGTCAACTGATAAGAAGAGTATGCTGAGGCGTGCCAAGGAGGTGAATGCAGTATCTCCGGCGGTGGTGAAATACATGAACTGGTCCGAGCAAGAGATCACTTGGAGCAGGCAAGATACACCTCGGATCATGCCGAGCCCTGGAAACTATGCACTGGTGGTGGATCCGACGTTTTGTGGGCCGACCAACAATGTGAGATTCACCCGAGTCTTGGTGGACAATGGGAGTGCCATAAATATCATGTACCGAGACACAATGGTCAAGCTGGGATACTCACCGAACCAGTTGCAGCCTAGCAGCTGTACATTTCACGGTATTGTGCCCGGGGTCTCTTGTGCACCTATGGGAAAGATTTGGGTCGACGTGGGTTTTGGTACCCGAGATAACAGCCGAGTTGAAAGTCTTGAGTTCGAGGTTGTGGACTTGCAGAGCCCTTACCATGCCTTGCTGGGAAGGCCAGCCTTGGCCAAGTTCATGATCTCCACTCATGTGGCTTACCTAAAGATGAAAATGCCGGGGCCCAAGGGAATAATAACCATTTCTGGTGACTACAAGAAGGCTATGCAATGTGCCTCGGCGGGATCCAGTTTAGCCGAGTCCTTGGTGATCGCGGCGGAGAAGAAGCAACTTCAGAAGGTGGTGGCAATGGCGCAGTCTACTCAGCTCGGCATGTCCGGACTAATTACTCCGGACATGAGCGCTTCATTCGAGGTGCCCAAGGAGACCAAGAAAATCCCGCTGGACTCGGAGAACCCGGAGCGTTTCGCCATCATTGGTACTGGCATGGACGAGAAATAGGAAAGCGCGCTCTGTCACTTCCTCCGTGAGAATCGGGACATTTTTGCATGGTCGGCTAAAGACCTGCCAGGTGTTCCGAGGGAGTTGGCAGAGCACTCTTTGTTTGTTCGGCCAGAGGTGAAACCAGTGCGTCAACCGACGCGGCGGCTCTCAGATGACCGAAGAAAGGTGGTACTCGAAGAACTGGCGAAGTTACTGGCTGCAGGCTTCATCATGGAAGTGCTGCATCCGGACTGGATATCTAATCCAGTCCTCGTGGAGAAAAAGAAGGACGAACCGGCGGTAGTCAAGGTGTGGCGCATGTGCATTGACTTCACCAACCTGAACAAGGCGTGCCCGAAGGATCCCTTTCCTTTACCTCGGATTGATCAAGTGATCGATTCTACGGCTGGATGTGAGCTGTTGTCTTTTATTGATGCATATTCTGGTTTTCACCAGATCCCACTGAACACTGATGATCAAATAAAGACTGCCTTTATTACCCCGTACGGGGCGTATTGCTATCGTGTCATGTGTTTCGGTTTGAGAAATGCCGGGGCAACTTATCAAAGGTGTATGCAGAAGTGCTTACATTCTCAAATGGGCAAGAATGTGCAAGTGTATGTCGATGACATTGTTATCAAAACTAAAAAGAAGCATACTCTCATCGAAGACCTCGAAGAGACATTTGCAAATTTAAGAAAGTATCGGTTGAAACTTAACCCGGACAAGTGCACCTTTGGTGTCCCGGCTGGAAAATTGCTCGGTTTCCTCGTATCGAGCCGAGGTATAGAAGTTAACCCGGCTAAGATCCGAGCTATCGAAAGAATGAAGTTGCCGAACTGTTTAAAAGATGTGCAGAAGTTCACGGGATGCCTTGCATCTTTAAGTCGGTTTGTAAGTCGGCTAGGAGAAAAAGCCTTACCATTGTATCAACTTATGAAGAAAAGTACCAGTTTCACTTGGACCCCGCAGGCGGACGCGGCGTTCAATGAGCTGAAGAAGATGTTGTCCACTGCTCCGGTGTTGGCATCCCCTTTGCAGAATGAACCGATGTTGATATACATTGCGGCTACAAACCGGGTCGTAAGTGTTGCAGTGGTGGTGGAGCGAGACGAAGGAGGCAAATCGGTGCAGAGACCAATCTACTACCTGAGCGAGGTGATATCCACGTCGAAGCAAAACTACCCCCACTACCAGAAGATGACGTACGGAGTATACCTGGCGGTTAAGAAACTGAAGCATTACTTCCAAGAGCATCCCATGACGGTGGTATGTGATGCTCCAATCTCGGAGATCATCGGATGCAAGGACGCAACTGGGCGAGTTGCCAAATGGGCGATCGAGGTATCTCCATACACTCCGCATTATGAAAGGCGAGATGCAATCAAGTCGCAGGCGCTGCCGGACTTTTTATGCGATTGGGCCGAGATGCAATATGAGCCGCCCTTGCCGGACTATAATTATTGGAAGATGCACTTTGATGGGTCCAAGACCAAGGTCGGATTAGGTGCCGGCGTAGTCCTAACCTCGCCGAAGCAAGACCAGTTGAAGTATGTGCTGCAAATCCATTTCTCGGCGTCGAACAACGTGGCGGAGTATGAGGCCCTGATCCATGGGCTCAAGGTGGCAAAGGAGATAGGTGTCCGGCGTATAGAATGCTTCGGCGATTCAGCTTTGGTGGTGCATCAATCCACCGGCACTTGGGATGCGTTGGATGCGAACATGGAGTTGTATCGGTTTCATGTGCAAAAGGTGTCTGGGTTCTTCGAAGGATGTGAGTACAAGCACATACCTCGGGGGAGAATGAAGCCGCCGACGTATTGTCCAAGCTCGGTTCATCCAAAGAACCGGTGCCACCGGGGATAGCGCTGAACCATTTGAGAACTCCTTCAATCAAGCCCTCGCCTGACTCCGAGTCAATTTTCTTACCGCCAAGTTCGGAGTCTGAGCCTATTCCTATGGAGGTAGACGTCGGATGCGTTTGGCCGGACTCGGGGACTGCTTCGCAGTATCCGAGGACTGATGGAGCTTTTCCTATGGAGATAGATGATGGGAACTTCGGGTCTGACCCGGGGACTTCGCACCAACACTCGGGGACTGGCCGAGCAATGGTGGAGGAAATCATGAAGGAGATCATGGCGACCGAACCAATGGAGATAGATGAGAGGCTTTTTCCTCTGCATCCAGTGCCGGAATGGGCGGAGCAGATCATGAACTTCATAGCCGATGGAAGTTTGCCAAGTGATACAACCGAGGCAAGGAGAATCCAGAGGAGAGCTAAGGGATACACCATCATCAACAAGGAGCTATACAAGAGAAGTGTGACCGAGGTGTTGCAGAGGTGTGTCGAACCAGCTGAAGGCAAGGAGATGCTTTTAGAAATCCACCAAGGAGAATGTGGACATCATTGCAGCACAAGAGCTCTGGTGGCCAAGGTGTTCCGGCACGGGTTCTATTGGCCCACCGCCAATGCCGATGCAGAAGATATAGTTCGGAAATGTGAAGGGTGCCAAAGGTTCGCCAAGCAGCAGCACATGCCAGCTTCGGCGCTCAAGACCATTCCTATCACGTGGCCCTTTGCAGTTTGGTGTCTGGACATGGTGGGAGAATTCAAGCCAGCCCGAGGCAATATGACTCACATACTGGTGATGGTGGACAAATTCACTAAGTGGATCGAGGTGAAGCCAATCCGAAAAGTGGATGGTCATACGGCGGTGACCTTTTTGAAGGAAATAATCCTGAGATATGGATATCCTCATAGTATATTACAGACAACGGCACGAACTTTGCTGTCGGAGAGTTTGCTCGGTTCTGCATGAGTAAGGGAATTCGACTTGATGTAGCCTCGGTGGCTCACCCACAGGCTAATGGGCAAGTAGAAGGTCAAATGCATTGGTATTGGCCGGAATCAAAGCTCGGTTGTAGAACCACTGTTGAAAACACCGGGGTGTTGGATCGATGAGATACCAGCAGTTCTGTGGGGTCTAAGGACCACACCGAACAGATCAACTGGCTATACGCCATTTTTCATGGTCTATGGGGCCGAGGCAATGCTGCCAACCGACATTGAATATGATGCGCCCAGAGTGGCAATGTACACAGAAGCCGAGGCTAAAGAAGCTCGGGAAGATGCTGTAGATTGCTCGAGGAAGCAAGAGAATTGGCCTTATCTCGGTCAGCAATATATCAGCAGGGTCTCCGACGTTATCAAAGTCGGCATGTAAAACCCCGAAAGTTTAATGAAGGAGATCTAGTGCTGAGGCTTGTTCAGCGCAGCAAAGGTCGGCACAAGTTGTCACCTCCATGGGAGGGACCATACATTGTGAGCCGAGCTTTGCACAATGATTCGTACTATCTTATAGATGCACAGGAGCCAAGGGGAGATGGGCTGGATAGACCCGATGCGGAGCTTCAGCGTCCATGGAATGTAGCTCTACTCCGACCCTTCTACTGTTGAAGGAAGTAATGTATGTACCTCGGCTGATCTTTAAATAAAAACTTCGGCACCTCGAGAGTGAGCTCGGGGACTGCCTCGCTCTTATGATTGCATGTTTCTTTTTGTTTGTACTCTTTCTTCGTTCGTATGCCGAACTATTTTGAACCTCGTCTCAAACTTCAAGTACTGTATGCTATGTAACTAATCTTGTGACTCGACTGACGAACGCCAGCATGGCAGTCAAGAGCAAAGACGAAAGAACATGGGAAACATGAAAATGAACTCGGGGACTCGGTCCAAAAAGACAGTTCGGCATATGTCGTTTACTAACCCCTGTTTTTACTTCTTTTTTATGTCGGATGACTTTGAAACATACCTCGGAATTTACCAAGTACTGTATGCTATGAACAACAATCTTGTGACTCGACTGTCGAACGCCAGAATGGCAGACAAGAGCAAAGAATGCCAAATATAGTAAACACGAAAGTAAACTCGAGCAATCATTCAAAAGGATTCGACATAAAGCTTAGAAAAGCATGGTTCGAATGAGCATGATAGTAATAGAGGTAGCAAAGGAACTACTTAAGTTTGATTACATCTGCGTCCCGGCATACCGGGGATTTAATGAAGTTTTTTGGCCAAGCATAAGTTCAGGTCGAGGCATCAGGAATTACGTCGGCAGCAGCCGATGTAGCAGGGATTTCGTCCGGAGCCGAGGTAGCCTGGGAAGTGCTGGCAACGTCGGCAGTAACCTCGGCACCAGGTTGTGGAGAAGCCTCGGTTTCTGCTTCGCGGGTTTCACCGCCGTCACCTTGCTCGGCCTCGACGTCGGATTCTGTTTCGTATTCCTCGTCTTCTGGCTCGTAATCCTCGGCGTCGGAGTAGGTGTCTCCTTCGCTCAAGTTCTTCGTGGTGGCATATCCAGCAAAGTAGTTGGCCATCTTTTGGCGGCGCGCGACAAGGATCGGGTCGGACGACCAAGGGAGCCTCGCCGGAGAGTGTTCATCTTCTCGAGGTCGATCTTCTCGCACCAAGTCATGATAAACCTGAGAGCGGCATCAGCTCCAGCGCGAGCTGAAGATGAGCGCCACTCTCGCAATCTTCTTTCGGTGTCGCGAAGCTGGGCGGCGAGCTCGGGCGTAGATTTGGGAGCGTCGGCAAGAGGCCATAAGGCTCGGAAAGCAGACGCACCTGCATCAAGAAGTTCCGACCCAATGGTTTTCAAGGGATTGATCCGAGCCTTGATGGCCACGATGTGGTCCTCAACGGTCCAGACGGGGTTCGTCTCTTACGCCTCTCCCTGTGCCGAGCAGTGATACTGCGGGCCGAGACTTGGGTGTAGGTGAAATGCTCTGCAGAAGGATAGCATGTTAATAATGAAAGAGATAGTTCGGCAAAGAGCCATGTTGAGGACAAAGCAAAGCTAAGGGGGCAAGAAACTTACCGTCCATCTCGCGGTTGATAGTTTGCAGCGTCGGGAGAAACTGGTTGACCTGCGCTTGCAGAGCTTCCAAAGCCTCTGTGGCCGAGGTGGCGCGGGTCTCGGCTAACTGGAGCGCTTCCTGGTGATCCTTGGCGGCATCCTCCCGAAGTTTCTTCTCTGTTTCGACAACACTGGCCTTTTCCGCCTGCAGCTGCTCTTTTTCAGACGTCCGCAGCTCAGTGATGCGCTTGAGCTCCTTTACCAGACGAGCTACTTCGGCTTTCTCTTGTTGTAGCTTCTCGTCCAAAGAGTTCTTTTCTGCAAGGACGGCCTTGTGCTCGTCGTGGAGTTTCTTGTGGTCAAACAAGAGGGTATGAAAGATATCCGTGCGGACGTTCATAGTATTCTGCAAGGAAGAAAAACATAGCTCGGTTAGAAAGGCTATACCTCGACAAGAGTCTCGGGGACTCGGAGTCAAATCATTGGGAAAATGTTGCCGGGGTATGCCTCGACAGGAGTCTCGGGGACTCGTACCCGAGGTGCATGCTAAAGTAAGATAAAATGGTTTGGATACGTCGGATGAAAATGGAAAGTTGAGATTCAAGCCAAACAATTTTAACTCCGGCGGAGCGTCAATAGTTTACCTCGAATCTCGGGGACTGGGAATGGTGGATATTAGATGAGATACTGCATGAAAGTAAAGAGAATAGGACTTACGTCGATGTTTTGAGCAGCACGCAGGGCAGCAGTTTGTAGATCATATACGCTTCGGCCGCAGGCGCTGTTTCCCGCAGGATGCTCAGCCACCGGAGCAGCTAGGGAGGCCGAGGAGACCTCGTCTGCAGAATTCCAGTCTGCATTGTAGTGTTCCAAGGAGCCGAGGCTCTGGTCACTGTCAGTGCGCAGAGGAGGAAATCCCCACGGTCCGCCCTGCTCGATGCCCCTAACCGAGGCCTCCAAGGCCAAAGCAGCCTCGGAGCTTGAAGCAGGCCGGTTATCCAATATAAGAGATGCCCTCCGAGCATATTCTTCGGCCGGAGGGGCAGTCTCATCAACGGGTGCGGCGAATGGAGGAATTCGGCGTGTCACCGGGGGAGGAGACCTCGGTTGCATCCTTGAAGGAGAAGAGATAGTCAGGGTGCCAGACCCAGATGTTGGTTTGGGGGTGACCTTAGACTTCACCGTCTCTTTCTCTTTCTCCTTGCCCTTCTCCAACGGCAAGGTAGTCTGGCGAACTGGTTTTTGGGGCTGTGCTTGGGCTGTGCTGTTGCTTCTGCTGCTGTTGCTTCTGCTGATGCTTCTGTGTTGCTGCTGTTGGTTGCGGGCAGTCTGGCTGCGGGGGGAGAGTCGAGGCTCCGGCAAGGCGGTAGCCGGAGTTCTGGCGCGATTGGTCCCCGCATCCGTTTGAGGACGCGGAGAAGTCTGACCTCGGGTGGGGGCAGATTTCCCCAAGGCCGGGCCAGACCTCGGTGGAGGAGATCCGGGGCGAGAGTTCGTCGGGGTGGTCGTGGCTTCAGAGGCACCAACGGGTGCAGTCATGGAGGATACCTCCTGATCCACGTCTATGGGGTCACTGCAACGAAGGAAGATGGTTAAGTGTTAATACCGAGGTAATATGTTTAAGCAACAAACATTGTTGGCTATAGAAGCAAAGCATTACCCATCCGAGGTAGGAAACCTCTTGCCCCCGGGCATGAGGAGGATTTCCGGACTTCTTCAGCCGACGTCTCTTGACCGGAGCCTCAGTGGGTCCGGAGGCTCCAGTGGCGGATGGTTCGGCGGCCGAAGTTGCGGCACCAGCGCGTTTCCGGCTGGTTGCTGGAGTAAAGTTCGGAAGGTGAGGAAGGCAGGAGATAGGTACCGCGTTTATTGGTTCCATGACGAGAAACCCCTCCTCGTCATCCGAAATCTCTTGAACTGAAGCTTGTGCTTGAGGCTTACCCGCGGTGGTGATGCGGGCCGAGGCAATGGGCATATAATCCTCGTTGTCAGGGTCCACGTTGGATGGTGGGTCCTCGACAGGGAGATCCTTGCCGAAGTGGTCCGCAGGATGGACTCCATCCTCGGCGGTCTGGCGGGAGAACAGCTGTATGGCAGACATATGAAAAGGAGTTAGGAAGAAAATTGTCAAGATGAACGTCGGTAGCAAGACCTCGGTGGTAAAGGAGTACGAAGAAAACGTCGGAATAGCGTACCTGTTTCGCTGGCTTGGTCCGGTAGTGGGGTTCCCTTCCCCATGTCCAAGCGTCAGGGATCTTGGACTTGGTGATAGCTCGGACTCGCCGAGCTACCGCGGCGTTGTCCAGTGCAACGTGCGTATGGCGGGTGGGGTCATAAAGACCGCTCATGTGGCAGATCTTGTGAGACCTCGCCTGGAGAGGGGAGACCCTGCGCTTCACGAATGTGCAGGCCAGGTCATCAGCCGTCAGGACTTTCCCGTCGTTTCCGGGGTCCTCCGGGTCCTGCCATTTCGCAATGTACTCATGGATGGACTTGAGTTCGCCGCTGTGAGGGGGAGTGTAGTCCCAGTTGAGCTGTTCTGTAGGAGGGCTGAGGTTAAACGCCGGCAGGTTGAGGAGGTCCTCTTCGCCGGAGTTCTTCACGTAAAACCACGTCCGGAGCCACTTGCGAACGGTGTCCGGAGTAGTGATACGTGGGAAGATGGAGTTTCGGCGAGGAGCTACGGTGGCAGCTCCGCAGGCGGTTAATTGCTTGGGCAGATCCTTGTTCTTTGGATCCGGGATCACTTGCCGCTTGAGTTGGAAGTAGCGAGAAAAGAGGTCTACCGTGGCTTTGAGGCCGAGGTATCCCTCAGAGAAGGAAACGATGCAGGAGAGAGTGGTGATGGCGTTGGCGGGGAGGTGATGAACCTGGAGTCCGAACTTGTCGAGGAAGCTCCGGAAGAAATCACTAACGGGCAGTCCGAAGCCGCGCTGGAAGTGCGCGACGAAGACCACCCGTTCCCCTTCCTTGACTTGAGGCTCGAGTTCGCCCTCTGGCAGGCGACATTCTACCCCGGCGGGAATCCGCCGAGTCGCCCTGAGCCACTGGATTTCGTCCGGAGTTACATCCGAACCTTCCCAGCCGGCTCGTTCTCCGACCTCCAGTTCGAGGTCTGGAACCTCGGTTTGTTCCGAAGTCTCAGGAGGAGACATCTCGGCAGAATCAATCTGCAGAGAATGCACAGAAGTTTAGCAAAGGAAAAAGTAAATCTGGAATCTAAGGCTATATCTGGCTAACTCAGGAGGAGTTGGACGGCTATCTAATGTACATAGAGGCACATATATGCTAGGCGAACGTCTGTCCGAGGTATGAAACTCATTTCTACCCAAAAAGTATGCGAGTAAGATCTACCGGAGGAGGTAAATAAATTTTATTCAAGAACATATGAAGAACCAAAGCGCGAAGAGGAAGAAACCTAGGGCAATGCCTAGGGTATCAAGAAAGGGAGTACATACCGTGAAAACGAGGTGCTGAAGGGCGGCGCCGGTGACGCGGTCGCAGCGGCGACGAAGGAGCTGCTCGTCGGCGGCGGCTGGAACGCGTTTCTTCTCAACCGGAAGCGGCGGCGCTGGTGGCGATGGAGGCGAGACGGCGAGTGAATGAGGAAGAAGAGGGAAGCACTGCCCTGGGCCCGTATTTATAACCGCGGGCGGTAACTGCGCACTACCGCGCGGTTATCGGAGCGGCGAGTGGGATCGTTTGTGCACAATGGCCCACGTGGCACGAAGATAGCGGTGGGCGAGCAGGCCACAGGATCGGTTGCAGGAGGCAAACCGTCGTGCGGCGCGGTTACTGGAGCGCGAAGCGGCGCAAGCGGGAAACCTCCGCTGACGTGGGCCGCGTGGTGGAAAGCACTCGAGTGCTTTGACTATCGTGGACCAGGAAGTGACGGATGGGACACGTGAACAGTGTTCTCTGACCGAAGTCAGTAAGGATGCAGAAATCGAGGGGTTGACGTCCGAGATCTCGGCGGATACTTCGGAAAAGCAGTATGGCCCGAGGAACAGACCGATGGATTTCTCGGGTATTGGTTCGGTAACCTGCAAAACATCGTAGCGCATGTGGTTTCGGGTTGAACCTGATGCGGCCTTTCATCCGAGGCTGCGAGACCACATCAGCTTCGGGGACTACTGTCGGGGGGTTACCCCCGGGTAGGGTAATGATGAGGTAAAGACATGTAAGGTTAAGGCAGTAAGCTGTCCGAGGGAACGATTGAGCAAGGACGCAGGAGGCGTCATCCGACGTAAGGTGTACGTCCGAGGTATACTTTCCGAGGTATATCCTCCGAGGTATCAACCTCGGGGCAGTCAGCTAGCTACCACAGGAATAAGATATTCTCTACCGAGGTATATGATCAGGAGTGTTATCCGAGGTTGGCAGCAAGGATCGAGGCATGTCAGAGAGGTCACGGGTGCCGCAGAGCTCGTAGCCCGAGGCTTCAGAGGACGGCGAGGTCCGTCCACGGGTTCCCGGATCTCGGAAGCTCGGGGCCTAGGAGCTGACTCGGCTATTTCGGGAAAGGTCTACAGGCTAGACCTCGGCAGGCTACTGAAGTATGACCGAAGAGGAAAGCTAGGCCTGGCTGGCCTGACAGTCCGGCCGTTGGGCTGGCAGGAGGCAGAGGCTTGTCTTCTACCTTTTGGCCATGCCATTGTCAGTTGTAGGCAGGGGTAAAAATGTACTTCGGCCTGTGTATATATGCGGCTCTCTACCTCCAGGAGGAGAGGCACAAACCCTAGCTCATTTCCCCCTTCGTAGTTTCATCTACCTCTAGAGCTCTCACTTTGGTAGCAATACAGCTCGAGGAGCACCTTGTACCTGAGAACCACACTGATATATTGAGAGAGGCAAGGCAGGAGTAGGGGTTTTACTTCCTCACGAAGGCCCCGAACCTGGGTACATCGTGGTGTCTTTTGTGTTCTTCTTGGCTTTCTTGTTTCTTGTCATGTTCTTGTGGTTTCTTGCATGTTCTTGCTTGTGCACGTCTTGAGTGCATAAACCCTCCCCGGATTCCCCCAACGACCGTTCGGCCCCAACTAAGCCATACCCATGGCATCTCCGTGATCCC